>KI915045.1:5640824-5652001 GCA_000473445.2 Anopheles farauti
GGGGGAGGGGGTGGTGTATGTCGCGTCACTGTTTATCGGAATGACGAATGCACGGCGAGGTGGAGGTCCGGCTTAAGGGTCCGGCCGGTGTGGAGGACAGAGGCAAATCTAACCTAGAAAATCCACCACAAAAGTTAAGACAAAGAAAAAAAAAACAAACATAACAAAAATCAAAGTAACCGAATTTAAGAGCTTTCCTTTCGGTTCGCATTTTCATCGACGAGAGACGGGGGAGAAGTGTTTCCTTTTCTTTCTTTTTTTTTGTCCTCCCATAGGAAAGGAAATTGGAGCTGATTGTCCAATCCATAAAGCTTTGGCTCACTCTTTTTCTTTCTTTCTTTCATTCTAACAGTACACGTTGGAACAACGAGCCGGTGGTGCTCTTGTTGCACACACACACACACGCGCGGCTTTGGGTGGGAAAATATCGAATTCCACTTTTTCAAGGAATATACAACCGAAATAATTCACAACCAGCGCGCGAGGGTAGGTGGCAATTAAGACCCCCGGTGTAGAATTGAGTAACACGCATTCTTTGCCTTCAACATGCTTTGGTTGGAGAGTAATATTTGATCGGTGACTGTGGTTTATTATTTTTTTTACTGTTAGAGCATACCTAAATGTTCCATATGTAACATGAAGCATAAAATAAATTTCATGAGAAAAAATCAAATTATTTTTTTAAAGAAAACTGGGTTCGAAAAATTATAATTCTAAAAAAATTGATCCGGTTCGAAGGACGAATCATTTCGCCCTTATTTGCAAACATTGCGATCTTGTTTGAAGTATCACTTTCATCGATTTTACCTATGTTGAACATTTGTCTAAGGGCATCCACCTGTGATTATTGCGCGATAGTAGATCATTTTGTGCGTATTAAAAAAATAAAAAAATAATTAAAAATTGCAAAAATTATAAATTTTCATCTTATTTTGTTACATAACGTTAGATATGTAACTCAGTTTTGAAAACCAAGTTTTTATTTTCAACAGACTGGCAGACATATTTTATTCGTTTCAATTATGTATTTATTCGTCCAGGATCACGACCAAAATTGAACCCAACACGTCATGGAAGATTGTGAATTAATTCGTTCTTTAACAGCAGATGCGCGTTTCTTGATTTGATGTGTTACTAAAAACACAATTCTTAGCGGCGGCGTTGCCCAAATGTCTCTATGGTACATGAACCTCCCTGGAGACTTGAGGGCTTTGGGACAGCTTTTCTCTTGCGCGGTGAAGCACCATCTTCAGCATCATCGCTTCGGCACTTGCTAACAAAAGAGTTGCACTTGTCAGCATTAGGCCTTGCTTTGGGTTCATCAAACTGCTGCTGCTGCTGCTGATACGGCACGGCGTTGGTGGACACTCGCCGCGAAGTGTATCCTTTCCGTTTTTTTGTGTTGTATTCACTCGCGGAGCATCATTCTCCTATTCAGCACCCATGCTTCAAGGATATCCGCTGAGCGATGCAACTCTTGTGCAGGTGTTCTCTCACAGGCACACGGGGGGACGGGAAAATCGATCGAAACGATTGTGGATGTCGTTTCTTTTACTCCTTCTCTCGCACACTCTCTCCTTCTTTAGGGGTGGATTTTGCACTTTTATTTCATGTAAAAGCCGCCTTTGCCGAGTTCGGGATGTCCTCATCCGAATGCGCTTCTCTGATGGGTTGCCATGGTGCTGAACAACGGGAACCGAGAGAATGATGATGGTGCTTGAAAACAGAAGAACTGCTCATTCAACATATTGTCAAGAGGAAATTGAATAATTCGACGTAAGGTTTTTTCCCTTTGGGTGGAGAAATTACAAAAGAACTTGGTTGGATGTGGTGGTGACTTTCGAGATGAATCATTCGACCGTTTCTCGACCCCATGATCCGTTCGTAAAATCGCGCGATTTCACGAGGCTAGTAGCAACAACAAAAAAGTGTGTTGGGAAAAAAGGTCAGCCTCGGTGGTGTGTGTCCGTGTTTATTCACTCCTCCATCGTTCGGTACGGGGATATGTGTTTCGCTTTGTGTGACTTTTCGGCCGACTCTCGGCAAACCCAGCAGGTCGTCAACGTCGCGGGGAAAAGTGGAAAAGGATTCGAACAAAAATTACAGAAAAATTCGCAATGAGCCGCACGTTTGGATGAATTCCGTGCAGACGATGGGCGGGAAGGGAAGGGTGTGGGTGTGTGTGCAGTTGCAGATGATGGCGATTTTCTTTCTCTCTCTCTCTTTCTCTCGCTATTTATGGAATACCGCGAGTGCAATGGCTTCGACCGCTTTGTGGGGAAGGGGTAGGAAAAACGCGCCATTTGGAGGGAGCATTTCGGGGGTGAAAAGCTGAAGGCCGGGTGCGGGCCGGGGATTTTTCTGCATTTTATGATCCTGCTTTTGTTTTCGTGAGTTTTCCTCACCGACGAACGATTGGGCCCAATTACGATTGTGCCTGGGGATGGGGATTGGGGGATGGGGGACAGCGGCGAGCGAGCGAGGGTGGGAAGTAAACGTGAAAGCTGCGAATAATTTTCTCGTTAAAGATTTTCCAAAACCTCTCTCTCTCTGTGTATGGCGCGCGTGTGTTTTTGTTTGTGTTTTATGCGCCAACTCGGTTTGGAGTCGAACCATCCATTCGCGACCATTCGAATTGCGTTCGGCTTTCCGTCGTCGTCGTCGTCGTCGTCATCGTCGCCTTTCGGTGGTGGCGTTGGGCAACACGTGTTCAGACATGCGGTTTTTGCCTCCGCCGCCGCCATTCCGACTGAGCCGGGAAGAGGCATCTACCTCGGAATCCGTAGGTGGATTTCTTTGTGTAAAAATAACCTTCACTGTTTCACTGTGTTGTTTTTGATGTGGTAGAAGTAAGAAGTAAACCCGGCGGAGGTTGTGTTTTGGATGCACGATGCATCGACGGGGGGGAGAGAAAGAGAGCAACAACAAAAAAAAACCCACAACAAACGAATGTTTAAATTCTTCAGCAAGGAAGGAACAGATTCGCTGTCCAAAAGTTGTGGCGAGATTTATTCTAATGGTTTTGTAGGGGTGATTCCGGTGCGAGAATATTTATCGATGAGAGCAGTGGTGTTATTTATTTGTATTACATGTCTCGAGAATGATTCTCAATGTAAAGGTACCTGCAGACGGTAGTAATATGAAAGATTGGTGTGCAATTATAGATAATTTGAATATTTTTCCAATGGAGGATCAAGAATGCATACAGGCAGTTTATGAAAGGTTGTTAGAAATAAGGAAAATCGTACAGTAATTTTACGGTTTATTCAGTAAATTACTCCAGTAATAGATACAATTATAAATATATTTTCAAAATTAAACATTGTTTTAGACCTCATTTCGATTATCTCTTAAAAATCACAACATTTTGTATTCAATACTATTGCGCTATTGCATGTACTATTGCAGCCGTGTGCGTACATCTTAAGAAACCTAAATTTTATACAACAAACTTTCTGTACCGCGCGTTTGCGTTCTAAATTGTAAAACCTTTTTTTTTACACTCTTCTCCTTCTAAACGTCTCTAAAAACGTGGCTTGTGTTTTGTTTTCCTTCCGAGCACGCGAAAGACGCGCGGCCCAAGAATTGAATTATTATCAAATTAACTCGCTTCCTTTATCCGACCGAGGCTGAGAGATGCTCAAAAAACAAGACAAGAGGTGGTGGAAGAATAAAAAAACGCACAGCGTACGCAAAAGTTCTGATAATCGGAAGATAAACTCCGGCAGCCGGCGGTGGTGTGAAGGAAGAACTGAAAAATGGTACAAATTGTGTGGCGAAGCTGAAAGAAGGGGACTGCTCGGGAACGCGTCCTTAATTAGGCATTTGTATGCGGAAAATGCATCGATCGAGTGATGGTGGTGGTGGTGGTGGTGGTCGGAAAGGGGAGCAATGATTTTTTGCTCTGCTCTGTAGTCAAAAACCCAACTTTCCCATTTAGCAACTGTCGCACGGGCCACGGGCGGTGTAATGATATTTTGAAGAGATACCACCATTCTTCCGGGCGCGTTCTCACGTGCAGCAAATTACCGCAAGCTTTTTATTCGTGTGCTACCATCCCGGGTACGGCACTCTATTGGAGAGCCATCGAATGTCCCTCAAACCCGGCGAGCACTCGATTTCCGATCGACAAGATACGTCACAGAGGAGCACCGGAAGAAAGGTTTTAAATTTCAACCCCACAAAGAGAGCATGCAAGTAAGAGCAAAAAAAAAAGGGGGAAAAAACACGTCGACGACGACGACGGGGTGGTGCATCGTAAATTGATAAACCTTTGCACGATTTTATTACACCGGTGAGAGTGTTCGAACTGCTCTGGCTGGGGCAGGAATAAGATGCCCCTTTCCCCCTGATGTCCTCTTCCGGTTCTGGTGGGTTTTTTGCGCCCGTGTTTTTTTTTCTTTCCCGACCGGAAAATATCCTTTCCGGGGGGAGGGAGGCCCATGTGTGGACGTGGACCCACAGGTGTGGTGCATGCAATCGTGTGTGAAGGTTGATAATGTTTGGATCGGGAAAGCATTAACTACGGGTGTTGTGTATGGACGACCTCGTGCATTGTTCCCCAAAACGTGCCGCGCCATAATGATGGGGGACGAAGACGAAGGCAAAGCGCAATATGGCGCGGGTGTGTCGGGTGTTTGAGGTTAATATTTGATAACGCACGGATGGAAGGGGCAGGGTGTGTTAGTAGGTGCGTATTATTTGTGAGATTTTTCACGTCATCGAGGCGATTCCGCACACGGTGTGCTACGGCGGTTCAGATTCAGGCTGGGTTCAGTCGCACGCAGCAAATCGAATTAATGGAGTGCATGAAGGTTCCGATAAAGAGACCGCGTGTTCTGGGCGCGTCCGTTTCTCCCCTCCCCGGACGAAGGATCGTGTCGTAAAAATACCTCCGCCGGATGTGGGGTTTTGCTCACAACATCTCCTCCTCCTTTACGGGGGTGTGCATTATTATGGCCGGTTTCTTTCATGTGTTTACGGGGTTCTGCCGTAGGGAGTCCCCTTTCCTTTTGCAGCACAGTGGACGACGCTCAGTCTCGGTCTCGGAGAACTTTCCTGGAGGCAAATTTGTTCTGGTTTGGATTCGGGGTGCTATTTACACGGGGGTTTTCTTAGGACACCCAAACAAATTGGTTGAGTCTGGATTTCAGTCCAACTTCCCTGGTTTGTAAGGTTTTGTTCTGAGGAAGACTCCTGAGCAAGAATAGCTCAGAAACACAAATCTAGGAGATAATGCCTGTGGTGATACATTTTGTATGTGTTTCTATATTAAGACCTTAAATTAGCAGAAAATACTGTGTGAAATTATTGTAAATGAATTCTCGGAATAGATGAGTTTTTTTTCTTAATGAAGCCCCTTAAAGCTGACGGTTTAGTTTCAGAACGAGTAAGAAATGTGTTTTGTTTCTTACGTCCCAAATTTTTCATAAATCTCAAAAACTTTATACAAATTTCGTCCGCTGTGTCCTGCATTCCAAGCGTGCTAGTCGGGGCAGGCTTTGTTCTTTACGTAAGAAAAAAGAAAGACCCCTGCTGGAACGTCTGACAAAAGGAAGAAACACTGGGGTAGTAAGTTGATCCGATGCTGATTAATCGACAGAACGTGGTGAGCGAGAGCGTTCGGTTCTTCTGCTTCTTCCGTTCGCCCGTGTCAAAAGGTGACACTGTTCACAATCTGCCCTGACAGCTGTTCCCTCGGTCGGTCTGGCATTCGGTGGTTGGGCCCAAGGGTAAATGACCCAATTCGCATCGGTGTATGGGTGTGTGTGTGTGTGTGTGTCTGAGGACCTCAGGAAACGAACGAATGTCGGAACCCAGAGGTGTTGTGTGCAGAAGTAGTGTCCCTTTAAACCGACAGACACCACTGGCAACGGCTGGCGAGAGGAATTCCCTTTCTTACCCGCTGATGTGATGTGTGAGGCTTACCTTTTCAAGTCGCAGCAAAAAAAAAAAGAAATTAAGGACGTAAGAGAAGCTTCCATCCATTCATATCCCCTCGCAAAACCCAACTCAAACCAGACACATCTGGTGCCTTCTCCCGTCCTCCTCCTCCTGTGTGTTTCGGTTTTTCTTCGGAAGACATTTAAAAGCGAAAGAATCCTTTTAAATACACACTACCGTGCTTCTCTCTGCCCAGCTTTTGAACCGTACGCGCTTGAGGCTTTTTCCACGGGTTTCGTTTCTTTTTTAAGGCGAATCGGTTGTTTTTTCTCTTCCCTTTAGTTACACCAAAAAAAAAAGGCACCCCAGAAGCAAGCAGCCA
Source organism: Anopheles farauti (assembly GCA_000473445.2). NCBI lineage: Eukaryota > Metazoa > Arthropoda > Insecta > Diptera > Culicidae > Anopheles > Anopheles farauti. Next base: position 5,647,090 of record KI915045.1, read on the forward strand.
GCCACCCTCTATTTGGTTGATCGGGGACCGGTGTCGAACGGAGAGTAGTGCATGTAATTTCCGAAATCATGTTTCTTCTCATCGGCCCATCGGCGGGCACACATCGAAGCAGGCGAAGGTCCCTGCTTTGTTTCCCTTTGGACTATGAGAGCGCGCTCGCTCGCTCGCGTGTGTGTTTGTGTCAGTTTAATACTCCCTTCTGTTTTGACCGTTTGCTTCAAGCACATGTGTGTATGTGTGTGTGTGCATAACCTTGGATCAGACACAAGGGTAGCTTGCAGGGGTGTGTTGGTAGTAGCAGCGGCAGCAGCACCAGCAGTAGGCTAACGGAAAGGACGAATATGGAGGGAAAAATAAACGGGAGCGAAATTATCGCGGACCAAGGGGAAAATGTGATACAAATACATGCACACTTGGCGCTTCACAATTATCCCTATCGAGGGCTGCTCCGTTGTTTATTGCGGGGTTTCGTTTGATTTTATTTTGTTGTTTTTTTTTCTTCTTCTTTCTCTCCTTCAGGTCCCGTACGTGTATTTCTCTTCGATATATCCTTCGTAGCTTATGATTGTTGATATTTTAGGGGTGCCGTTTCTTCTCCGCTTTCGAGTTTTGTTTGCGAACAAAGTGAGGGAGAGAGAGGGAGAGAAAAGAACAGTGTACAAAAATGACGGACCAAAGGAAGGATTTTACGCGGAACGGCAAGCGGAATGGGCCTGCCGTTTCCTTCCTTCCACCATCGACCGTAAATCGAGGAATCGGGTCGGGTCTCGTGTTCGTGTCATAAAATATCGTACACTGATCATATATGCACACACGCACACTCACGCTCACGGTGCACAGCTGCAGCTGTGTGCAGTGTGTGGCGGTGAAATCCCCGCGCGAGTGCAACATGCACTTTTGCGCCGTGCAGCTCATAAAACTTTCAGACCCCCAGACCACGTCCTGCCACGTATGACCTGCCATGCAACAGGGGATCCATACCGAGGAGGGCGTATCATTTGCCACCGTGGGTTTTTATATGTGTGTTTGTGTGGTTTTTATCGAGCATAATGCATGCATGTGCACATTTGACGAAATGATACGTTATGATTATATTTTCCGAGAAAGAAAAACAAAAGGAAAATCGTTTCCATGCATGCATGCATGCGCTGCACCGCGTCGAGTGGTGTTTTTTTGTTATTGTTGCTCATTTTGAAGGATATAGGGCGACAACAAATAAGAGGAAGGAGGAAGAGAAGGACAGAAATAGGTGGGAAGAAAATTAGACTTTGCATATGTAAGCAACTCCTCCCCTTCCCCGGGAAGCATACGTGACACATGAGATACACACTCACACAAGTGAGAGCGAGAGAGAGAGAGAGAGAGAGAGAGAGGGATAGAAAAAAGAACAAAGCAACCCATGCTAAATTTTCCCTATGCGAGAGAGCTTAATCTCGGATTGGGACACATCACGGTACGGATCTTCCGCAATGTTTTTCGGCATAAATTATCCCATCCCAAAGGATGTGGCGCATTTCCAATCGCCAAAAGCGCTCCCTGCCTCCTTCCTTGTCTCCCTTAAGCGGCTCTTTAGGCTTTAGGGGTTTATCTCGGGGACGCCGAAATCGGTTCGGAACGATGACGACATCATCTCCGGCGTGGTAATGATGATGGCACGCGCCATGCAGTCTTCTCTCTAACGCGCAATGGTTACTGCGTCATCCGGTTCCTCTTTTCTTTCCTCGGGGTGAAGTGGGGGTTGCGCTTTGGGTAGAAGGGGTGGGGAGAAGAGAAACAGTTTCTTTCGCCTTTCCCAATCGACGACATTGTTTGCCCGGTGGTACGTAATTCCGGTTGTGCGTTTTACATTTGCAGTGTGTGACGCATTGTTGGGTATTATTAAATTGCGTCACGGGCATTTGCGCTGTGCTAGCAACGCAACTGTTATTTTGCGACTTGTGTTAGAATCGTTTTTGAGAGTATTAAGTTCGATATTTTTTATTGACTTTTTATATTTTCCTCAGGTCAAGCTGTTTATAGACACTAAAAGTAGATTTATGACTAATTTAATACAGATAATTAGCCATAGAATATCAAACCAGAACTACTTTAAGGTCGAAAGTTTGAATACCACAACACCAGAGGAATCCTTATCCTTATCCTCAGTTAACTTTTTCCTCTGCCAATGAACAAAAAAATAAAAAAAAAAACGTGACATGCGTTGCGATCTGCTTTCAATTCCGGACCATCATCTTCGAGCGTATAAATGAAGCGCGGCAACCTAATCTACCCTAATGATGTGCCGATGTTAAACGGAGATTTCCGTGGACAATAGCGAACCCTGGCGGCCGAAGGGACATTAAGACATTAAGCGGCAGCTGCAGCAAGCAATCTCAGCCGTTCTTCAATGCTGTGTTGGCAACCGTGATTAATGGTCGTTTACCCCCCACCCCTCCCCCGAATCAGCTCGACGAGATCGACCCGATGATCCGTTCGATTAGCCGTGTATGTCGTCTCTGATTCTTTTACGTCCCTTTGGATTCTTTATAGACGCCACACGCACAAAACACCCTCCCGTAGGTGTGAGTGGCGAGACGTGTGTGACACAATGATTCACCGGAAATCACTTACCACAAGAAGGAGGAACCTAATTTTGTGCTCCTGCTCACGGGGAATTCCCGGGGAGAATGATTTGTTTTCGAACATTTCCATTGCTCGACAAAATTCGAAGCATCTTCCCGGGTTTGCGATAAAAATAAACCTGCTCGATAAGCATGTTTGTGAAGAGCGATATGATGGTAAAGGAGACTCTTCTGGAGTGTTGGGTGAAGCACTGGACATAATTAATTCCGCAAAGACGCACTCGGAAACCATTACAAGCACACACATCCAGCTCCAGAACGGATCCACACGTCGTGTGCAGTTCGCAAGCTAGCTAGTCCAAAACTATTTCCCGAGCAAAACACACTACACACACTCCACCGATTGCACTGTTGTTGGCTGCTGGTTTGCTTCATAAATTACGCCCGACTTGACCTCTCTCCGGTGTTGGTCTGCGTTTGACTTGAAGAGAGCGATGGCGATGACGACTTAGAGTTTAATGTTGGAGTGGGAATTTACTACTGTACGCCGAGGGATTGGCTTGGATGCCTATAAAACTTCAACAAAACCACTGTTGCGAGCGTCAGGACAATGCAATCTGTGCCTGTGTGTTTGTGGCAGATTTGGGAAACCGATTCGAGCGGAGTTCCAGCTGCAAAAAGGACATCTCTGTGACATCGGGAGAACGACGGGGGGAAGAAGCATCGCATGATGATAAATCGTTGCTATCGTTTGATGTCGTGAGTCAGGGGGTGGCGTTTTTTCTTTATTCACTTCTCTCCATCGCTCCGCTTGCATCGCTCGGTCAGTCCTATTAGTATCGCGCACGCTTCCCATTAGCATCGTGTCCACGCGAACCAGGACTTCCCAGGCACTCCTCCCCATACTGGTGAGGGTGGAAAAATTGATTTGATTTATGAGCGTGGACAGACGAACGAACGAAACACCACCGATGGCTTTGGTCCAGTTCCACGCCACACTGACTTATGCTGTGTTTTTCATAAGTGAAAGTGAGAAACTGTCCCGTGCTCGCTCCCGTGGCTTTTTGAATGCTTTTGTGGAAATGATTTGTGTGGTTCATTCGGCGAGGACAAACGTGCCCAACGCTCGCGCGCTGGTATGTAAAGATTACACATTCCATTAGCCGGCCCTTTTCGGTGTTGAGAAAAAATAGGTGCGAAAGGTGTTCATTCTCCATGCTCCCTCCCACACGGGAGATGACACAACGTTGGCAAAGGAATTAGTTCTCAATTGCCGGAAATGGGGCTGCCTCGTTTTTCGCATTTCTCTGCCTTCGCGGACGAGCGCAGAAAAAAAAAAAAACGGGGAAGGGAAAAGGGCGACGCGCAATTACTCTCGTCCTGTTCCACCTGTTTTTAATTTCGTTCTTCCTGCACGTTTTTTTCCCTCTCTCCTAAGGATATCAATAGCACAAAGAAAAAGCGAACCATAACCACCTCACAAATTACTCGCGGTGTGCGAGGCAGGAATTTAAACATATAAAAATAACAATGTGACTACATAAAAGTGCTTCTTCCACTGCCGGTGGCGTGCACGCTAAATGTGTGGGAGAAAAAAATATGACCCTTCTCCTTCTCCCCCTCCCCGCCCCTCTTCAAACCGGATGTGAAAATTAAAAGCTGAAAAAAGGGAAATCGAAACCAGCTCGTGCTCGAGCAGAAACCGTCGAATATCCGACGATGCAAACTATGCGCTCCTCAAAATCACTCATTTGAACGTTCGCCAACTGCTGCTCCTCTGTATCCTTACCGAAATTAAAATTCACCCTTCGTGTGTGTGTCGCACTTGGCAATCGAAAGGGGTCGGTTGCTTTGCTGCGGCGGGGCCTGTAAAGTTCGTGCGCGAAGAACGCGATGACAATTGCCGGGTCCTGTGCCATTCCCTTCCGGTTTTTGCTTACGAGGCCGTCCGGTGGTGGTGGAAAACTCGCCGGGAAAACCCTCGTTGTTTGGGTGTGTTTGTGTCTGCCTCGGCAAACGGAGCGAGTTTGTCTCACACACGCCCTTGAGGGGTTTTAGAGAATACGGTTGCATAAAATGCATCGTGTTGGGGAGTGGAAGTGAAGGAGAATCGCTACCGTTCACCATCACCACCAGCACGCACACATACAAAAGCACAGCAAATCGTACGGTAGAAGACAGGAAGGAAACCGGAGAGCATATAGACATAATTTCACGTACCACCGGCGGGGTAGAAGGCCCTCTAGCGTCCCAGCCATTAACGGGCGTAACGACGAGACGTAATGGTCGTCGGGAAAACTCGTAACATTCGGTCGGCTTGTGTTGTGCTGTACGATGATACACCCCTCCCC
>KI915045.1:5652101-5690623 GCA_000473445.2 Anopheles farauti
CCCCCCCCGCCTACCGCCGCCCGGCCCGGGGGGTGGCTGAAAGGTGCCAAAGAAGCCGCGCTGTGGAATGTCCGCCTCCCCGATGCGTTCGGAGTTGGTTCTCGGTGTTTTCGGTGTTCTTTAGGACTGTTTTCCACCTTCCACCAACGCCTGGCTCGCAAACGCTCGAGCTATTTACTTTCATCTTCAAAAGGAAAGCATTGTTAAAAACTGTTTGTGTTTGGTGCAAGTTTTATTACATTAAAGCGGGTGAAACCGTGCAAATTCGGCGCGGAATACGTCAACCACCGGTGGGTGACCTTTTGGGAAGGGGAATTAATTGTGACGAAAAGGCCTTTTCGGAAATGGAGTATTACGCGTTTGAATCGCGTTGGTTTATTATGACATCACTTTTGTAAGGAAAAATTTGGCACACTTTGAGGCTTTCAAAAGCAAGTGATTGTTTATCAAAAAAGGTTGACTCTAAGACTCTTTAATATAAATAAGCAAACAAGTTTTATTTTTATTCCAAATAGACTGAATGACAGATAGCGCCTGATTGTATGCAATCCTCAAGCAGAACTTACTGCCTTTCTTCCTTCCATAGTAAATTTGGTATCAATTTCTCTGCGGTGGATTAGATACGGGTTTCGCACGTGGAACGAACGTCAGAACGCGAACTTGTAGCCCACCACCGGGTCCTCCCGGGTGTTGGTGTGTCTATGGCTTCCCTTGTGGTGCGAGTCTTTTGCTACGTTTCGCTTTTCACAAGCTCCAACCATCCAGCGAACACTTGACTGTTGATAAACTGTTTTGCCTGTTGGCGGAAATGTCGAACGCGTTTGAAATGAGGCACCGAAGTTTCCACGGTGGTTTGCGTCGTCGGAGCGTTTGCCGCGCATTGTTGGTTGCTGGTGGTTGGGTGGGACTTTGTTCTGGTGGATGTCTAAATAACCAACACGTGAATTATCCCCAACCTCGCTAGATCGCCTTTCTCGTACGGGTGTTGCGGGTGATGTGATAGTAGCGGCAATGAGCAGCTTTTCGGTCACGGCCGCGCCACAAACACACACACACACACTCTCTCGCTCGCTCACTCTCACCCACAGTTGCACTGCTAATTATGGGTAGCCTATTGGCCGTCTTTGTCGATCGACCAAAGGGAACGAAGAGCTCCCAGCGAAAGGGAAAAAACACCCGTCGTCGTCGTGCTATATCTGTTGGTGAAGTTGATAAATTACATCCGATGACCTTTCGAATGGGTGGGTGGCCAGTTATGGGGTAACGGATCCCCGAACGGTGGACCCGTTCCGAATTGAAGGGCCCATGGGTCTGAAGTGAGGCTTTTTAAACCCGAGAGAGAAAAAAAATGGAAAAATTACCCATTCCGAACCGGGATCGATTGAAAGAGCGAGAAGGAGAAGGAGGAGGAGGAGGAGTGTGTGACAACACAAATGATGAGCGCAAATGAGGTGAGGAGGGAGAAAACAGGCAAGCTGTAAATGACGCAAACACACATACGTGCAATCTGAAAGGGAAATTAATTACACGCATATACGTCGCAGCTGCACAGAGCGCGTGGAATGTTGTTTACCCCGTTTTGCTCTTGGGTGGTAGGGACGGGCCGGTAGCTGTGCAGACTGGTTTCCACTGTCTGTGGCACAGGGAGATTGTTCTATATTCTCCCACAGAGGGCGAGAAAATCGAAAGCAGGATTTGTGTTGTGTGCTCGAAGCAGGATTCTTTTTCCCCGTCTATTTTATTACACCGTCAGGTATTTCCTTTCTCAACGCCGCCACTCGTGCGTTCTCGTTCAGATGTTCGGAAGTTACATTCCCTCTGGAGAAGTGTCTGTATGCACCAGATGCAAACGTCATTCACTGCTCAGACCCCGGATCGTTACCAGCTGATGAGCTCCAAATCCGCAATCTTCGTACACGGTTTGCATATTGGGATTTGGCTTGCCTGATGACACTGGAAATCCCTTGTTTGTTGTGGCGCTCTCGAACCTCGGAGAGAAGCACCGTAGTTTACGATTATTGCACACGTCCCACGGTGCAGTTCTCGATCTCATCGTCCTTCGGAAACGGGATGTGTTACCGGGTCTTTGGCGGCGAGACACGTGGAGAGCATATGTAGTTTGATCCTTGCCAGCCACCCCTTTGGGGCACGTTGTCGTCTTGTTTCGCCAAAGCGTCTTTTGTTGTTGGCTTTTCGACAGCAGTCCGGAAGATTTACGGTCATCGGAGCGACCTGAATCGATTTTCGTACACGACACTTGGAGTTGGAGCATCTCTTCGAGGGTGCGGCACAAACGCAGGGAAATGGGGTGAGCTTTGGTGAATTAAAATCCATAAATCAGTGAAGCGTATTATTCGAACAATCCTTCCCTCGCTCCTTAGTCGGAGGGTTGTGAAATGTTTGGAAATGGTTTGAAGTTGAATTCCTCGATAATTGAATTTGTTACTTGCGGTGACGATAACTGGACAGGTATAGGGAGATAGAAATAATACAAATTAATTAAATGCTCGTGTCGGTTGCATATCCTGTAGTCGCGGTCACAGATTTGACCCTGAAAAGTATGCAATTTGCGTAATAAATCAACTTACTAGTATATCCCCATGAAAATCATTCCACATTTAAAGGAGAAAATAATTAATATGAAAAAAAAATGTTGTTGACAATATAGAATAGAAAACGTTTCGGGTTCTTATGAATCGTTAAACAGTTCGGCATAAGTTATCATATTTCATGCCACTATTATTCGAAATGTCGGCAGCACTGTCAGACACCATTTTTCATTTTTTTCACCCTAACCCGGGACTAATTTTGACACTTTCGTCCCATCGGCACCACGGCGCGTCAACACACGACGACGACGGTGTGTTATCTTTGCCTTTTCGCTACATTAATTCGCTCACTGATTCGCGTTGACGTGGTCGTCGCTAAATTGCCAGCCTCTGTCCGGATAGGGAAGCGCCACAGCGCCACCGGAAACATCATCGCATTATATTGTAAGCCGCTTGATGCGCTTAGCTTCCGTGTTGCGTTGAAAGGCTTGAAGGAACTTTCTGCTAAAGTGAGCGAGAATTAAAAAGAATGTTAAACCAAGCTGCGCTTCATGAAGGTTAGATGGAGGCGAGCAAACGAGCGAGCTAAAATACAGCAATTACGGCACAAAACGACCCGTGGGCTGGAGTGGCCGCGTGATCGAAATCAAGAAACCGAAATCATCGTTTTTACTTTTGAGGTGGTTTGTGTTTTTTTTGCCTATTTCGCTTCCCCCTTCCGCTACTTGGCTACTGGTGCTTGTTTAGTATGCAAGCTCGGTCGCACGGTCGCTCGAAATGTCGTTCAGTTGTCAGTGATAAGGAAAACGGAGTGTCAGGAGGCAACAAAATATAAAAAAAAAACAAACCGTGGGCAAAACGCTCGCTAATGTCCTTCCCGGTGCTTTGCACCGACGACCAGGACTGACAGGGCCTGGCCTGGCCTGGCCTGGCCTGGCGCACAAAGGGAAAAAAGTGCAATCAATGTGACGAACGTGTTTGGAAATTGTAAACCTACCAAACCCCAAACCACGCCGTCAACGCTGTCGGGTTAGCCTACCTTTCAGGCGCAGTGAGAGTATCGCCGCCGTGCAATAATGTGTTCCCGTGGGCTTTTTTTCCTGATCGTTTTTAATAGTTGAGCTGCGTTGAGCGAGCGGGCGAAATATAAATGAAAATTCTTCTCGTTTTCCGTGCACCACCTTCTCCACCACCTCGCTCATATATCGAGCAGCTGTCATCGGCAGATGGAGAAACCCGCGGGATCCCGACCCGAGTCCCGACCAGGGAAGAGAGTACTGATACTTCCGTCCGATGACAATGTCGTTCGCCGTTGACAGATAGCGGCAGTAGGTTCGGGACGGGCTGTTTTTATATTTGTTAGTTGAAATGGTTTATTAAAACAAAAAAAAACCCTTCCCTCTCGACCGGCGTGTGCAATCGACCGTGGCACTGAACGGGGTACCACCCCCCGGATAGGAACTTAAAATCGGATGTCTGTTTTTTCAGACCTCCCTCCCTCTCACCCATCGCTTCCCATCGGAAGCAAGTTTCTATATAATTTATGAAGGCTTCTCGAGTAATTTCGGTGAGGCTTCACGATGTGTCCTGTCCGGGCGCACACACACACACACCGGGCCCATATCATTAACACACAAAGCTGTTCCAGACGACCAGCTCGCTGATGCATGCAGGAAGAAAAAGCCCCACAGGAGGGGGGGGGGGGGGGGGGGGGGGGGGGGGGGGAGGGTCCGCGAACCGGTGACAAAGTGATTGAACCAATCGGGGCCATTGTTGCCTTTTGGGTTATGGTTCTCCATTTGCCCGTTCTATTGAACTCCACTCTTTGCTCGATAAAATTTATTAACTCACCCTCACCCAAAAACGAGGGCGCACGTTGTGCGGGAGAGTTGCCTACCACTGGAGTTTCGAACCTTGAAAACCCGAGGTTCCATTGTGTGTTCTCTCGCACTGCTACCCGCTGCACGGTTGACCAAACTTTCGATAGTTTCGACGACGGGTAACGCGCACGAGCCCAACCCGTGTGTGTGTGTGTGTGTGTGTAGGTGGTGGGGTCGGGAAGGGTGGAGCGAGATACAGGGGTAAACTATGGAGTGCGCTTTGTCTGTTTTGTGCCTACCCATCGGTGTCACCCTCGCGTGAATTTGAAGCGATAGAACGGAATATAAAAAAAAAAAATACGAGCACGCGGGAAGTCTCGTCAAGCGTGAAGAGTTAATTTGGAACGATCCAACCCGTCCGATCTGGATTGGTTCTGGCGCGGCCGTACGTCAAGGTGATCAGTTGTGTCATTGTTTGTGAATGCGTGGCTGTATGTGTGTTTAGAATGATACCTCCAGTTCCAGGGAGATATTGAACTTGTGGAACCCAGGAACGTTCATTCCGTAGAGTCCATCGTTAGCTGTATGCGTACGCTATCAAGTTACACAAATCCCTGTTGTTCCCAGAATCTCCCATCCCTCCCCCCCCCCCCCCTCTTTCTCCCACCATGTTCCCATGCAGGACATATCCCGCCGAACGACACGTTGCCGCTCCTTAGCGGAAGTATCGAATTCATCGAACTCCGGAATCGCCTTCCGTTTTTTCTATTTCGTTAACGAAGAGGAGGCTTCGGTGGTCCGTCTTTGCAACAAGCGGCGGGTCCGCCAGGTTTTGGAAAAATTGAAACATAGAAGGGGTGCCGAGCACCAACTAGAATAGAAGACAGAATTTCAAGAAGTGTATATTCAAAATCCGACGACAAGTAAAACCATTGAACCGGATCCGGAGGGTGTCTTCCGGTTTTTTTTGTTCGGAGTACAGTGTAAACAAAAAATTCCCCGGTTTCATGTTACCTTCCTACTGGGGGCCTTGCGTCTGCTTGCTTATGGTCGTGCTGTCTCCTGGAAGAGTTCTTTTTCTGCACCAGCAGCACCAGTAGCCAGCAAGTCTGCTTATAATTTATGTGCTCGAAAGGGAAGAACTAACACAAACCCCGTTCTAATTTGCAAACGCGGTTGCTACCGAAATTACACAACCGCTTTTAGCGGGAGGGGAGGGGACATGTTTGCAGGACACACACACACAAGAGATAAAGTCATTTGCAGGAGATCATGATACACGGTCGTGTAGAGGGTGTGGGAGAAGTTAAATGATTCTAAAACCCACCCGTTCCGCATGCCGGGGGAGACGCAGGATAATCGTTTTGCATAATCACCATCGTCTTCGTATTCGTTTCGTTGACTAATTAAAAGTTTTTTGCTCTCTCTCTCTCTGTTTGCATTTCAGATCCGGTTCGAAGGACCAAACTGTTCTTTTTTTGTTCTTTGTTTGCTCTCCTCTTCTCTATCTTCGCGCCCAATCCGCGCCCCGTTCACACCTAACCTGTGCTAACCCGGAACCGGCAGCAGTGTTGCTGTGTGGTACCGTACCAAGGCCGTAAAGCTGGATTACAAAATGCTGATGCAGGTGTCCCCGGATGCGGCCGATGCCGCACTGGCGCTGGTGCAGTCGAGCGGCGGCACCGGCACGACCACGACGTCCACGTCACAGAGCGCACAGAAAGACACGACCTGGACGAAGCTGTTCGTCGGCGGGCTGCCGTACCACACGACCGACAAGAGCCTGCGGGAGCACTTCAGCGTGTACGGCGACATCGAGGAGGCCGTGGTGATAACCGACCGCACGACGAGCAAAAGCCGGGGATACGGATTTGTAAGTGATCTGTTTTTTTTTTTTTGCGATTTTTTTGCGGACAAATTCAACAACAAACACACACGTTTCTCTCTCTCTCTCTCTCTCTCTCTCTCTCTCTCTCTCTCCGGCTCTCCAGGTGATTATGGGTGATAGGCTGAGTGCCGAGCGTGCCTGCAAGGAACCGAACCCGATCATCGATGGCCGGAAAGCGAACGTGAACCTAGCGATACTGGGCGCGAAACCTCGGGGCAACGCGTCACAAGGTGAGCGGGTTTGTGGCGTGCGCAACATGTGGTGGGTGGTGGGTGTGCCATTAGGAAAATGAGCGGCGGAGCATGAGAGTGCCGCTGGTAGGAATTAATCCGAAACGGTTGGCAATCGCACAACACACGGAATGAACAGCATCTTCTTAAGGACTGCCGCTGAAGGGGGGCGCTTTTAGGCAAATGATTTAGGCGTGAGGAAGAAATGCGCGCAACACAGATGCTTTTAACACCTGCCGGTTCGATTCACACGAGGTGGGAGAGGTTGTCTAGACTCACCATTGGTAATTCTCAACCATTCTGCAATGAGGCCATGTTCATGTACTCTTCAGAACGATATTTGATTTAAAATAAAATTAGATTAGATTGGTGGATGTTTTAGATTAGATTCGATTAGATTTGGTCTAAAAATGTCATTGCATTCACTCTAGAAGTTTGAGGTTATAGTTTAAATTTCATAATTGTGACCTAAATGAAGGCCACAAAAGGATTTCTTTTAAAAAAGATTAGGATATATAATTGTATTATTATTTGGTAAAAACTGTTAGTACAACCTAGTAGGGTTAAAACAGGAAGGCCTATCGCTGTGAATGTGCAGAGTATAGAGTATCTTGGTTTGGCGGGTGGCCAACCCCTGCCCTACCGATCACACCAGACGATAAGCGGCAAAAGTTTCGGACTCGAAAGTTTGCTATTGTTTATGCGGTTGAAGTTTTGCTCGCCAGGATTATTACCCTTCGATGGGCCCGATGAAAAGCAAGCACTAGTGCCAGCCGTGAAGTGTCAATCTTCTCCTCTTGAGTGCTTATTTATTGTACACCACCACCATCATCAGCAGCGCCTGCTTGGAGGGCGGGCCTCCTCCGCTCATAGTTCCATTAGGCAGCGCTGTGTTTGGGCCCGTTTGATTTGCTTCGCGCGAGGGTTGGTGGTATATGTCAGCTGTCATAGGGCTTGGAAGTTTTCGAAGCTCTGGACACGGGAAATCGGCTGTCGTCGGGTTTGGCGAATCGCTCTCCGGTGCTAGTAACCGGAGGGAAGGGAGCGCCGAGGCATGACAGATGACAGAGACGGCTTGGGGGGGGGGGGACACTAACACAACTACCGCGAGTAAACAAATCATTAAAGTAAATCAATTTTTCCCTCAACACTGCTCTCTGTGTTTGTGCGATGTAGAAAAGGAGTAAGGTGCGATGTAGTTCCCGGGGTAGGCTTGTTGTGGTGTTTTTGTTTCTTCAGAAACTGCCACAGTGGCCGCCGTAAATAGGAGACGTGTCGAATGACGTCCCGGGCGTCCGTAACGTCGAAGCGTTCCAATCGATAGTTAGCCGTCGCAACGCGAGTTGACGATGGTGGTGGATATTCATTAGGCAATCCACGTGCGGGCATACTCGCCATCGCCTTTCCTCGCTCCGCAAGAAAGTTAGAGCGGCTTGGCTGCCGGAATGCAATTTTAATGAGAATCCAGGGTTTTTGCGGTGTCGGCGTCAAATCCAACCAAAAACCAGAACCCCCTGACGTTTGTTGTACAACAGGTTTAAAGCAAAAAAAAACCTACGATGAACACCCCTTGCTTTATCTTCGCCCTCGATTGGGGAGCTGTTGCTCCATTTCGATCATCACGATTAATTACGGCCTTGTGCCGTTTGTCGGCGCCGTTTCACCATTTGACTGAAGTTTGTTGGTTTTCATTTTTACAGGTTTTCCCTTTGCCACGACGGGACTGCGGACGGCGGGCTACCCGGTGATACCGAGCCAGTTCGGGTAAGTGCTTTTTGTGCTGGAAGTGCATCTGTGTTTCCTTCTATCCACTACCTCTACTCTACCACCTTATTTACCACCTTTGGTATCCTTCCTTCTTATCTTTTGTCCTTGTGGGTGTTACGTGTCTAAGGTTTTCTCGTCCTCTATCATCACCTTTCTCCCGTCCTCCTTGGTTTCCATCCATACTTTTTCTCTTTTTCTTAAGTTTTGGTACTTTTCTCTCTCTCTCTCTCTCCCTCTGTGTGTGAGAAAATCAAAAGCTGTCCGCCAGAAGAAAGGGCTTCATTAGCTGGAGCTTAAACGTTTTATGTTGGTTTCGTTTCTTTGGAGGATTTAAAATATCATAATGTAATCTTTTTAAGCACGTGGATATGGGTTTATACAAACGAAACCTGCAACAAAGTATTTAAAATAATGGAGGTTTTATTGTTTTTTCCTATTGTTGTGACACAAACCCATGTAAATGGGTTGTAAATGAGAATGCTAAATAATTTTAAATATTTTTGGAAATTAAACTGTAAGTTTATCCACTTTGAAGAAACGTTTGATAACTTTGAAACGAATTTTACATCCTCACATGACGGCGAAGAGAAATAAACGTTAGTGTGTTTGCCACCCCTGCTCTATCTTTAATCGTCTCTGAATGTAATCTATCGTTCGCAATTAGTACTACGGCTCCAGTTCACTATAAATAATCGTAATTATTTGCATAAAGCAGCAGCCGTTTCGAAAAGGGGTTTATGAATTTACTCTCACCCCCAGATGGAGACGCCTGGTGCCTCTCGCGAAGGAAGCCAGCGTCCACTTCCGTGATGGGAAATTTGTACGAAATTAGTGCGCGCATCGTCGCCCAACCAGACACACACGCATACACACACACACACACACACACGTTGTGGTGCGACGTTTGTCTCTATCTGGTGCAACGGTTTGGCGAAAAACCGTTGACGACACGATCTTCGTCGCGATCGCGCCGATCGCGGTGGCGTTGTAAACTGGCCGGTAGACACGGCGCGATATTATCCTAAAAATAGGTACCGCGGTACGGTAGTTTTCCAAACTTTTCACCGCCGGCTCGCGAACCGTGTTTTCCCGAAGCCGCGAGCGTGGCAGCACGCGGGGTGGAAAACGAAAATCGAAACAGGAAAAACTAACGAGATCGCTCTCGTCGCGTACCCGGGAAGCGGGTTCGTTTGTGTGCCCGGCTTAATTAAGGCCCCGGTTGTCACCCGGCCATGTGTCAACTCTGCGGTTTTGCGTACGATAGTGAAGATCGCTTTCCCGTTGGCTTAGTGTGCTCGCCCAGAGGCCCCGACTATCCGGCAGAAGGTGAAGATTGATTGCCGTTTTTATTTAGAAAATCTTCCCAGTTTCAACAACGATGACGAGATCCACTGCCGGCGCGTGATGTGTGATGGCGTTCGGAAACTTAGGAGTAGATACTTTCGACTCCGGCCGGGTTGACACCAGACGAGTTTGCTTCCATTGTCAGACTCGCGGGGGGAAAAACGCTATTTTTAATCGCGATGGGATGGGTACGGAAAAGGGTAACATACGGAAAATACGCGTTTCTTCAGCGCATTCTAACGATAAACTTTACACTATCCCTCCCCGTCCCCATCACTTGTCGAGAGAGGCTATCTATGCAGTTGCTTCATGCGTTCGAACGGATTTACCTTTTTCCCTTATCCAGCCGAACGGGGGTTCGCGCAGGGTTTTCGATACTCACACTCCGTATTTATCCCTTTTTTTATTCATTTTTGTTTTTTATTCCCTTTTCCATCGCTCTCTCACTCTCTCTCTCCATCGTTCTATCTTCCCATCATGGTGATTATGCAACAGCCCACGCGTGGCGGCAGGTTGAGAACAAGGCTATAGCTGCACCGTCCAAGGTTTTTATCGCATTTGTCACGCCAAATTCTCCCGATACTGATATTCCACCGCGGTTCCAACGGTTTTTTTTTCATGTAATTTGTAAAAGCGAGTGAGAGTGTGTGGTTTTTACGCGTGTGCAGTGTAGCGGTTTTATTTTCCTGTTTTATTTTATGCCAGATTTTATGTTTTTTCTTCTGTTTGTTTTCACTTTTCCGACTGTTCGTTTGGTGTTCTTTTGTTTTATTTCCAATGTTTCTTTCCCCCCCTCCCCCAGTTTGCACCACAATTTTCGTTTTTCTTTCATTCTCTCTTTCTTTTTCTTTCTTTCTCTCTTTTCCGATATCCTTTGAGTAGGTTGTTTACTTTTGGGTTTCCTTCATCCCTTTTTAATAATCACCCTCAGTTGTTGTTTGAGTGGACTGATTTAATTTGTTTTCTTTTTTGTTTTGGTTTAGTTTTTGGCATTTTTATCCTTTGTTTTTATTTCCTGCGAACTCGGTTTCTTCATCTCGATGTAGTATCTTCTCTGTCAATTTGTGCTATTGGTTTATGACCTTTGAGTGGACCGATTTTTGTATGATTTGTTTCGTTTTTATTTTGATTTTTTTGTTGCTACTTTTTCCTTTTCAATTATGTTTTCTTTTTCTCATGTTTTACGTTACATTTGAAGCTAAAAGAAACACCTATAAATTTAATCCACACTATCGATACCTCTTTCATTATTTTTTTTTCAAAACATGAGCAAAAAAAACCTTTTAGTTTCTGTTGAAGTGTTTGGTGATAAGCGAACTCGATGCGATGCGGGGTCTTGTGCACTACGTGTTTTTTTTTTTCAATTTCGGTTTGACTTGATTGCAGTGCACTTTCTCCCATCCCGCCTGTTTGTGGTATGTGTTTTCACAATATCTCTCTTTCTATTTCGCCCCCTCTCCCCTTTCCCCTTCATCAAATCAGGTTGGTTGGAGTTAAGTGAGCTGGTGGTTCGATGGATTTGTGTGTTTGCGTTCGTAAATCCCGTCAGGTCACCATGCTCCCTTTCTCCCTTTCTCTATCTCCATGTCACCGTTTGTCACCGTCGTCGTCGTCGTCGTCGTCGTGATTTATTCGCCATCGGTTTCTCGCGATGTGAGGTGAGAAGAGTGCGTTCCCGTTTGCGTGCGCGTGTGTATTGCGTTTTGTGTTTTCTTTTATTACCCGTTCTTTTAGCGTGCTGTTGTTGTTGTTGTGTGCCGTGTGTTTGATGTGTGCGGGGTTTTCCATCGTAACGGGTCGTGTGTAGCGTGTGTTTCGTTGTCTCATTTTGCTAGCAGTATGTAATACAACTGTATGCGAGAATGAAAAGGCACACAACGCCACCGAAATGTCGTTAAATGGAACGACGATCCACTGCGCGCTATATTCGCGGTGGTTGATGAGATGATTCACATTTTTCACCCCGCTGCTGCTGCCCGCCCGCCGTGGACAGCCGGCCTCGGTCTATTTAACATGGGTTGACCATCTCCTCCACACACCTGTGTGACGTGGTGTCTCGCTGCCCGTTAGGTCACGCGGTGTGTGTGTGTGTGTGTGTGTGTGTGTACCGTTTCCGGTATCGTGCGCGTGCTACACCACGCGGAACTAAAATTATTTCGTTTGCGGTAAAGTTTTAAAAATTCGGTCCGCGCATCGTTTGCAATTGCAATCGCGCGCCGTGTAGCACCGGAATTCGTTTGCATTTAGATGAGATCGGTGTTCGTCGGCGGTGGAAATATGACACGCTGATGCGAGAATGCATGTGCTGCTTGGGGGAGGGTGTGTGTGTGTGTGTGGGTGGGTGGGTGTGCGAGCGCAACAGGTCAGAGTGAAATTGACTTTCACAAAATTTCCTTTATTGTAGGGTTGTTTTGATTAAAATTATTCACAAAAAATCATCCAAACGGAGCATTTTTTTTCGACCATCCCAGGTCACCCACACTCACACTCACACACACGCGTGCGCTCGGTTTTGGTGTGCCATCGTAGGTGTTAAGAGCTCTTCGAATGGGGCCGGTGGAAAATCGGTAAAATTTATCTCATCCACTTGACTATCTTAAGGAGCGGCACCGCTTTTCCTGGCGGCAAATTCACACTCTCTTTTCGAATCTACAAATCTATCTCCCTTCACTTTCAAAGGTACGTTACGAACGCGGAACCGCCACCTTCCTGCTGCCGCCCCAAGCACTGATCCGCGATGCTGATGGTTTTTTGCGATATTCCAAAACTCAGTGTAAGCAGAAGCTGTGGCGCGCGCCTCTTTTGAGTGTGTGCTGTGTGCGATGTGTGTGTGCGTGTGTGTGCGTGTGTGTTTTTGCGTGTGGTTTGTTTCACTTCACTTCTCTCTTCCTGTGGGTGGTGGAATAGTGAGCGTTGGTTGTTTGTCTTAATTTTACTTGATACTTTGTGTCCCGTTTTGTTTAATGTTGTGTTGTTTTTTTTTATTTATTTTATTTGTTTTTGTTAGTTAGAGCCTAGCTCCCCAAGAGATTAGACCCTAGCGAGCGTGCAATTTTTGACGTACCTGTGTCAGTTTTAAGTTCGTGCCAATGTCAAAACAAGACCGAGATTAGGGAGAAAAGGGGTCAATTTTACGCACCACACGTAGGGGAAAGGCGGGAATGGCGGTACCTTTTAGGGGTTAAAAATACAAACCCTCCTCCGCGCAGTTTAAGCACACAAAATGGAGCAACATTTGCAACATTTCAATGGCCTGCTGACAGGTTGCTGATGTTGTCCTTTTCTTTAGACTGTTGTTCCTATTACGTCGGCTACTGTATTTGTGTGGTTTTGTTTATACTTTCCAAACACCGAATTTGGAAGTCTTTTTTTATGTGTCTGTTGTTTTTTTTTGTGGTGGCTTTCGATTTGGAAAACAATTATGATGATGGCTAAAAACATACATTTTCGTGCTGTTGAGTGTCGTGTGGCTTTTACTCATCTTGAAGTGTTTTTAAAAATATATCCGTTTTAGTTTGATGTGTTCTTTTTTGCGTGTTTGTGTGGTTCATGTGATTTGTTAGCGGTGCAGCAGCATTATTTTAAACCAAATTAATAAAAATTTACAATTTTTTGTTGTCTAAAGCAGGAAAAGCAGGAAGCGAAAAGATAGGTTCGAATAAAAAGAAACTATATTCAGTATATTGCGATGTGAGAAAACACAAATTGAGTTGTATAATTTACGATATTTTCTATCTAAGCTGATAAAAGGTCAATTACTAACAACGCTAACTACTTTTTTGTTAAAACAATTTTGTGATACTTTCCTAAATTAGGCATTGGAAGTTTCTCCTCATGCCACACACATAATTTGTCTTATTCAAAAAGGCTAGATCGCGACAGTGGCAATCACTCAGCAACCGAGTAGTTTCCTTTGAAACTCGATCAAAACGCACCACTCAAACCCACCGACTTCATAGCACAACTCTATTTTGAGCACCATTACGTGTGGTGTGCGTACGTGTTTTTCACGGCTTGACAAAAAAAAAGTAAATTCAAAAACACATCAAACAACGATCATCTTTCTTCGACCAAGCCGACACGTCGGTTTACGGAACAAGCCAAAGGGGGTCGAAACATTCTAATACGGAACCCCTTCTCGGTCATAAGTATTATTCAAAATCGCTTGACGACAAACTCGGTTCCCCGGGTGGGTACACTTTGAAGCCGGAAAGAAGGTGCCTTCTATCAGTGAAGATGAGAATAGCCCTGACTTACGTCAATCATCACGGACACGGAACATCTTCGCGAGTCAAGCCAAACGTGATTTTTCTTGACGATCGTTCGATGTCCACTTGGGCACAGCTTGGGCCACAACGAAAGGATCATCCGAATCGAGCACACGGTCCGGTTCAAGGGTGTTCGAAGCTTCCGAAGCAAAGAGGAACACTCTCTCGACCGTTGTAATCGGGAAGGAACGGAAGGAAGGAAAGAAGAATGTTACTAACCATGCCCCGTGTGTAATCCACTTTCGATCGGATATATGTGTGTGTGGGAAGGTTTTTCCTACGGGTTCTATCTGTCTGTGCCCAACGCTTTCATCGTAATTGAAAGACAAAATGGCTGCGCGTGGCACACATTCTAATAACTACAGCCCGGCTGCACCACGTGTGGTGACACATTTTTGTTCGCCAGAAGCAAACAACAGCAACAGCAAAATGATGATATAAAAATAATTCTTCCCTCGGTGCACTAAGCGCAAGTGACCCACAGGAGGAGGAGGTCGATTGGAACATTAATGGAGTGGTATTAATCAATTTTTCCATCGCATGAGGTGCGTTTCAGCAAGCCCAAGCCTTTGCAGCCCCTCTCGCCCGGGCACAGGTTGCCAACGGTAACGGACGCAACACACCGAAAGCGATTACTGTGATGGGCTGTGGTGTGTTGCAAAGGCGATTTTTATCGAATTAATGTAATTGCTGCATTTATTCCGATTTACGTAATTACGTGCTCCGAGCTGATGTTACCGATGCGGGGAGCAAACCTAGAGATAGGTGTTTGGAGCACCACTTACTCGCGGGAGAGAGAGAGAGAGAGAGGAGGGAAAAGAAAAACACGAGAAAAAAGCAGCCCGCAACGCCGCGCGCATGTTGGAAAATTTAAATGTCAATCCACGCTTTCGTCTTCAATTTTTTGGGGACATCCAACAAACACACACACGCGCACCGCAAAGACACAAATATGCCCAAGAAGATGACGCTGGTGTGTGGCAACGGCAACGGTGTACACCACCGTGCACCACCGTCTTTTTCTAAAAATACAAATAAATATTGCTCCTCGGTCGGATCGCAGTGAGGATCGCGCGTGTAGGGGTGCTTTTTTTTTTTGTTTTGGTGGGATGGATGAGACGGTAGCGCATGGCTACGACATGCAAAGATCTTCCTGAAAATGGTTCAACGGGCGAGAGACAGCGCGAGATCATCGAGCGCGCGCTGCAAGCAATCCGTCAGAAGTGTGTGGGGAGAATGACACATTCTAAAAGGGAGGGAGGGCAGAACGTCGGGTGGGCAGAGGAAGTAGGAAGGATATTTTTAGAAAATGTCCCATCGCAGTCGTATCTGTCGTCCCGTGTTGGACGCCACTAGAAAGGAAAACGTGGCTAGCAAATCACTCGACGAACATCCCTTTCCCGTTCCCTCTCTCTCTCTCTCTCTCTCTCTCTCTCTCTCACGCGCGTGCTCCTTTGGCAATACGTAAAAAGGGCTAATTGAACGTACGTTTTATACGTACCGGGTCGTCTGTGATTCGTGCTAAGAATGTGTCTATTTGCAGGCATTCGACTAAGTAAATCCTGCGACTGCGACGACCCATTCGACGAACCATTTTTCGTGATACAGATTTCACAACTGTATCGGTGCGATTAAACTCTCATCAGGCGTGAGCCTTGGCTTATTACACCATCGCTTATACTATCATTACACTGCACTGGTCAGTGTGAGAGAAAGAGAGGGAGAGAGAGAGAGACAGCCGGTCGGGTGGAAGAGTGATATCTTTGTTTGTCATCGGATTGTTTGAAGGCCGATCTGATGATGTGTTTTGTTATTTGATTTTTCTTTTTTTTTTTTTGAGTGGCGATCACCAACACGAGTAGTGTGTTTTTTTTTAGAAAAAAACACCCATACATCTTCATCATTCCGCAATCGTTTTAAAAGAACAAACTGAGTATCGCAATCGAAGTGAGCTTGCACTGACCGTCTTTGACACTGTGCGGACAGGTGTGGTTATTTTGACAGTCTTACCTAGTTTTTTTTTTAATTAAAAGACAACACACAATACTGCTCATCAAAGTAACAGCTTTTAAAATATTATTCTCTTTGTTTAAAGCTGTTCGTATCTTGTCGCTATTTTTCTTTCCGCGAACGCTTTGTTACATCAATTGCGTTGCGAAATCCTGTGGTACTTTCATTTCATTATGCAGCAGTTAGTAAAGAACAACACACTAAGCACCAATCCTTATCAATGCCGGAATAATAATGCGTATTACCACCAACCTTTTTTTGAAATTTGTTTCCTTACTATTGAAATAGTAGGGAAAATTTGTTACTTACTTTTGAAATTTGTTTCCTTAGTCATAGTTCAGTCGTTTTAAAGACACTGTTATAGTGTGCTCTAACGAATTTGCAATGATTTACAATATTCAATTTATAAAAAATGGTTAAAAAGTTGTTGACTAAAACGACCCCTGCTATAGAACGAATAAACTCACTCATAAAGCACCTTTTTAGTGTACATCAAGCACACAGTATCAAGCGACGAACAAAGCGAATATTTAAAAAGAGCTATCTAGAGAACGATTAGCTTATCCGGTACTTGTTGATATCAAAACCAGAATTCATACATTTGTGCACTCATTTACGTCCCAACATTACCTTGATTATCGCGCGCGACAAGATGGCCGTCATCACACACACACACACACATTTGCAGTGATGGTGACGCGATCGCTGGTTTGGTTGTGTACACGACGATCTCGTCGTGAACCAATGCCCGTTCGATCGTGTTCGACTACACACCGCCGCTGGGTGTAGTGGGTGGCGGTCGGTTTTAAAATGGCGCCGGGTGACAATATCGGGTGTCGGTGGCGGGGGCAAAGCATAAAGCGAAATGACGCGAGACACCGTTCGTGGTGGTGGTGGTGGTGATGGGAGTGCCTGTTTTATGGATTTTACTTAATCTCCGCTCAAGCGCGAAGCAGCAACGCCCCCGCGCCCGGTGCGGGATCGATTGCGAAGGCGGGGACCTATTTTTGAGGTGGCCACAGCGGCAAACAGCATTAGCGGCATTGCACACTCACGATCAATAATTTTGACGGATGGCCACAGCTGCCTGGCTGGTTTTGGCTTAGATGGATTGGGTGGGATAGGTATGTGGCCACGTTCGGTTGTATCCGGTGCTGCATTGGAGATAGAGATCGTTACCAAAGCATGCCCGATCGGCTTCTTATATCGCGTGGCTTTCTTCATGCCTTGAAACGTCACACGTTCTATGCTATCTGTTTGTTTTTATTTAATTCTTTTCTTCTTCTGATTTCTCTCTCTCTCTCTCTCGGGCTCCCTCACGATTTGACCGCGTGATTTGAGTTGTGTATGTTTTTTTTTTGTCACTTACGGGTTTTCGTTTGTTGTTTTTCCTTCTTCTATACTCGGGTTCACCACCTTCTGCTCACGGCGCGCTGTCGTTTGTTTGAGTTTGTGTGCGTGTGTTTGTTGGGTTGGTTTTCCTTATTGGCCGGTCGTGTGTTTGCGATGTAGGGTTACCTGTTTTTTTTGTTGAGTTCGTATTTTAATTTCTTTTGTTTTACTTCTGATCTTCTGGTTTCACCCAAACGCCCGTTGACTTTGACTGAATTGTTGTACTGTTTTAGTTTTGTTTTGTTCTATTTATTTTACTTTTGTTTTTTTTTCTGTTTCACATTTCACTTTTTTATCATCCACTTCTCATTCTAACTTTGAACACTAATCTCGCGACGTGTTTCGTTGCCGTTGTTTGTCGTTTGGCAAAGATTGTGTTTTCGTTTTTCTGTTTTAAGTTAATGTTGTTACTGTTGCTGTTTAAATGTTGTTTATTGTTGTTCGTGTTGTTGTTGTTGTTGTTGCTGTTTCTGCTGCTGCTGCTGCTGTTGCTGCTGTTGGTTGCTGTGTTGTAACTCGCGGCGCCGGGCAGCCGGGGAAGGGGAGGGTGTTCTAGCGGACGCTTGTTGTTTATTTGTGGTTTTAATTGAATTTCGTCTCACTTTTTCTCTTTCACTCAGGGTGCCACCGTCCTACATTTATGGAACGCCGTATCTCGGCACGGCCGGTGGTTCGACAGGAGCGGCCGGTGGGGCTTCCGGGCTGGTACCGATCCCTGCCACACAGTTGTCGCACGCGGCGGCCATCGCTGCCGCCACTAGTCAATTCTATGAGTATCAGGTAAGGCAGCGTCGCTGAAGTGGTTCAGTGCCGGATGTGCTAATAATGTGATTTTTTGTGTCGGTTTTTAACTCTCTCTCTCTCTTTCTCTCCCTCTCGATCTCTCCACAGAATGCGGTAGCAGCAGCCGCCGCCGCACCGTATCCGGGTCAGTACAGCACAGGATTCGATGCCTATCCGTATGCGTCGGGAGCGTCAGGTACCGTCCTCGTAGCCACCACCGGCTAATATTCGTGCCACCGTAATTAATCGCGTTTCTCTCTTCGTATGGCTTTCAGCAGCCGGAGCCGCGGCCGCTGCCGCCCAGTACATGGCCGGACCGTACACGTACGCGACGTTGCCGCAAGCGGGTGCTGCCGCAGCTGCAGCAGCCGCTGCGGCCGGTGCATTTCCCGGCCTATCGCCCTATCAGAACGCGACCGGCGCTTCGCTCCAGGAGGCTAGACTGCAATAATATTTACTACCCCAAGCGCTGATGCTGTCGCTGCTCGGCGACGGTCTCGGTGGTCTCGACGAGAAGCGCTCGTGAGGAGCCACGGTGCGTGTGCCTGATGGCGTCCCATCGGTGAAATGATATTAGCGCAGCCAAAAGAGGAAAGATGCAGCGGGCGGGCGAGTGGAGAAGCTCTTTAGTTTAGTTAGTCGGGATAGTTTAAACGGAAACAAAACAAAGTCTAATAGCTCTAACCTTTCTTCAAGGGTGCGGTCGCGCCCGCTTAAATGCAAATAGTATCGAGTAAGTATTGGAGGAAGCGAAACAAAAAATCAACAAAACCTTTAAAAATAAGACACCGACACCGAATGCAACACAGATCAATCAACTTTATCAAACAATCCCCTTTACAATCGTCTTGCTGGTTTTAATTAGTTGTTTTTTTTTTGTAACGGGCAGTACAGAATTCGCACATATTCGAGCACATCCTCGAGCTGCTCTCGCAAAGCGCGGGAAAGGTAATGGTAGAAGCTCACCGGATTACTCTTTATTAATACAACCACTCTAACAACCACCAAAAACAAACACATCAAAACAAACAAGGATATTCAAATGCCGCAAATCGCAAACTATGAAATTTATTCTATTTATTATACACTAGTTTTTAACAACAAACGGTAGGCAACCCCTCCGAGCCGGGAGCACACACGGTCCTGGTCCGAAGTATAGATTCTAGTATCCAATGCGAATTAAAAAGCAAAAGTAATAACAAAGCGAAAAAAAAACCTGTGAGGGCAAAGGGGACAAAAAATACATTATTTACTTATCTATTTAGCCGGTAAGCATTAGGGAAGAGCGTTCGAGGGTAGACAATGGAGGAGAAGAGAAACGAAACGGAACGAGAAAAAAAAACACAAGCAAAAAGGCATCACAAAGCAAACAAAAAACGCAACTCTATCTTAGTATATTCTTGACGAAAGCTCAATTTCTTGTTGTGGGACATCTCGTCACCCACGCTCCCGGAGCGAGCGTGGTGGGACATGCAGAACGTAACTCCAAAATGGCAAAAAAAAAGAACACATCCGCATCTACCAAACAAGGCAAACGGGAAGGATTTGCAGTCTGTGCAACGCGTCGTAACACAAAAAAAAAGAAAGGAATAAATTGTTAGAGTAAAGCAACTGTACGAGGCGCAAATTTCACTATTACGTCGCGCTTGCCTTTCGCGGGGCGCATTGCTTTGCCAGCGCCTCTTTGAACGCTTTTACCAGCCGGATTCTGCAGGAGCAGTACGGAGAGGGGCTAGACGGAAAGACAAGGAAAACGAAAACGAACGCATCCCAATGTGGACTGATTTTTCCAATAATTGTTTTGCGTGTTGAAATGACCGGTCTTATTCCCACCGAGCGGAAGCTAGCGAGCCGGATCGCGTGTAATTCCGTGTTCGGGTATACCATGGATGGATCGACGCGAGGAGGGAATCGAAACATCCCGCGTACCGGTGTGGCGCAGTAGCAGCAACAGCAAGAAGAATGAAATTCTAGTCAAATGTGTGTGCGTGTGCGATTTTTTGTTTGTTTGTTCGCTTTGTTTCGCCCGTGGCAGTGGTTTATTTATGATGTTTGTTTTTTTTTATCTCGCTCCTTCCCCACTCTGTTGTTGGCCTCGTTTAAAAGATGTTTAAAGCGCGTTCAGGCCAGTGGGCGATGACTGAGTTAGCGAAATTGTTCTGTTTTGTTTTAGTGTCGCCCTTCGGTTGCTTAACTTTCCCATTCACGCTGTGGTTCCGTTTCCTTTTCCTATTGTCTCTTTACCTTAGTGAAATTGTTTGCGCCCTTGCGTGGTGCGCTTTATTTAATGCTGATTTAAGAAGAACGCACACTCACACACATATATTACGAATGCCGACACAAAATTGAAACCTCAAAACCGCCGATGAAAGTTAACCTTTATATAGAAATGTAACGAAAACCCACATGTGCACGTATCGCCTACCGAATGCAGGAGGAGAGGGAGAAAAATTTTACCAATTTTTGACCCGTTTGAAAGGATGGAACAAGTCAAGTTTTTGAAGCAAGCAAAGCAGAAGGCAGCACAGTGACACCGACACGACCCAGGGGTCGGTTGCAAAGAAATTGTGCCTTTCAAAGAGAGAGAGAGATGAAGAGAGAGAGAAGAAAAATAAATTAAATATCACCCAGCACATAAAACGATCGAAACAAATATTTCATATACCTACCCCACCACGTTTACATTCGATCATGTCAGCTTCACAATTTTAACAAGCCCCGAAACCCGCGTGGAACTGGACGCGGACAGAAAGCAATCAAGCACACACACACACATAGAAACTTAAACGCTCCATCACCTTTACAGAAACACAGATCACTCTACTCTGCACGTTTCGAACGAATCGGTGACAATATCGGACCTGCTATCGGAGCCAACCGATGCGCTAGAGATTTCAGGCCAGTGGAGGCCTCCCTTTTTTTTGCGCGGCACATATAAACACTTAACACAAACTCGTTAACAAAGATTATATGATAGAGGGGCGAACCGTGTGCTAGAAGAAGAAGAAGGAGAAAACCATGAAAACCAATGCCAATAAATTGCGAGATTTTTGTTGTTGCACGGGGTGGAAGGAAGGGGAAGACGCTGTTTACAAATCTTCGCGTACGATAGTGATATCCCATCCCAAAATGAGGACGAATAGAATCGTCAGATAGAGAGCGATGATGTAGAGAAGGAGGAAGCGGAGCTGTACTTAATCGGATCGAACAACGCGGATGGAACCGTTTTAGCTACAAGAGATACAGGACAAATGTTACCCTGGCCTCCCGCCTCTCCCCGGACAAGTCGGAACCGGAAAGGAGAACACGGTTCGTAACCCTCTCACCCTTAGCACGGTGAGAAGAGGATGATGCTGTATAAATACCATCAATTGTGTGCGTGTCTGTGTGCGCAGTTCTAAAAAGGAGCGATGTGGGATAAAAAGCAGCTAAAGGCGGCGGTGCGGAAGTACATCGCGGTGTAGATGTTAAGTTTAAATTATTTATACAAAGCAATCGATACCACGTTTAAATGAATCTCATGCAATTGACACGCGTCCCCCGTCCCGTGGCGGACACTGCGATACGTACGGTGAAGGAAAAGGGCTTTAGCAATTAGGGAGCCAGGAGTGCGGACACTAGCCCCTCCCCCTCCCCGGACACTCCCGAAGGCACCGACTAGTTAGGCAGTTGCAAGTAAATCGAAGCTGCTGGTTTACACGCGTAAGCGCATATTTTAACGTCGATTTATTAACAAACACATTAATCTCTATTACCGATTGGAACAAAAAAAAAAAAACGAGACAAAACCGCATTAAAAAGGCAATTGAAAAGTCACAAAAAAAAGAAACACAAACCTTACACAAAGAACAAACAATTACACATGCTCATGCTCTTGTATAAGCAAAGCGCGGTAGAACGGAGCAACACAAAACGAAGCAAGTGGAATAAAAGCAGCAAAGAAGGGATCAGATTCTGACGCGCCCGTGGGTTGCATTGGGGATGATTTAGCACCACTAAGGTCCCCCCCCCTCTCCCCGCACCCCAAAAAAGAGGGTGCAGATATCAAATAAACAAGACATCATGCATACTTTAGGATCGGGAGGGAAAGTAACAAAAAAAATTAATAATAATAAAGTGAAAACCGACGTCGGAAGGATAACTATACAGATTAGAAGCTCTACATATATATACATATAAATATATATTTAAAAAATATAAGAATATTGAATAAAAATGGGCTTCCTTGTGTTTTCTTTTAATCTGGAGTGAGAAAGAAAATCTTAGTAAGTTAAAAAATGATTTTTCAGTCGCTTTAAGTGTTACTCAAATTATTAAATGATTTTATTGTTTTAGTTTCACTCGTTTATGCTTACATGTTTCTTGTTGCAGACCCTCTTTCTTTGTTGTTATCTAATGCTTAATATGTTTGAAATTAACCATTATTTTGTTGAACTGGTTTATCTTTGTGTTTTTATGTTTTTAATTTTTTTAACTTATATAGTTTTCATTATAGTTGAGATTTTTTTATGATTTGCTCACTCAACAATATAAACAGCTCAGCGACTTAAGACATTTTTGTAAGCATTTTGCAGAGAGTTACCGAAACATGATTATAGTTTTAAAATGGGATAAAACAGGTGCAAGTATAGGACAAAAGCGTTTCCAGCTTTTCTATTCTTTACCCATACCGTTTGACACTCCTTTCCGTACCTTGTGTTTGTCCAGCAGAAGCAGTCCTTCAAAAAAAAAAAACTCCTTTTAATACAAAAAAGGGGCGGAAACTAGTTTGATGTGCTGATGTGGCGAGAACGAACGTCCGGAGAGGTAGTCTGGCAGATGTGTGCGCCTCGCTTACAGACCACCTAAGGTAAAGGTCAACGGAAGTGACCTACGGGCGATACGGGCTTCGTGGGATTGATTTATATATTTTTTCCTTTCTTTCCAGCCACCAGACTCGGAATGTGCAGGTAGCGGATCAAAGGTCCAGAGGTCAGCAAAAGGATGCTGTGTCAGGGATTCGCTAACCCGTAATGTGGCGGTAGAAGGTATAAAACGATCGGGAGTTGTGTCCAGCGTCTCCAGTTAGTTGTTTGCTGTGCTCGTAGCAGGATAGTTGGTTCGTTTGACCATTGCCGGAATGAAGCTATTGTGGATCGTTTGTATTGGGATTTGGTTCCAGATCGTAACGGGCTATGTGATCGTGGATCGTGATCATGGTAAGTATGCGGGTGGGTATTGGAATTGTTCTAGAAAAGTTTTTTTTTGTAATGACGAATTCTTAACCTTTTCCTTGCAGATCGTTACGATCCCAACTATCCTTCGGTTGGAGCGGGAAAGTATGGTGGATCGTATCCAGTGCAGTCATCGACCGATTCGTACGACAAGAAGCTTCTACAACTGTACTATCTGATCCAAGTGACGCGCTCATACCACCAACGCCCGGCCTACCAAGAACCAACAACGATTCTGAGCAATCTCATCGATCGGCTCACGAAGGTGGAACTACGAGAAGAGCTGGAGCAGTTGCTGGCTGATGTCGACGGTTTCGAGGAGGTGTTTAACATTGGCGAGTACGTCATGCGGGATCCGATCAAGGAGCAGCTGGCCAACGATTTCCGGCTGCTTTTTCCGATCGTGGTGAAAACACTCAGTGGACTGCGTGATGCTGGCACCGGAAGTGGCGAGATGAAAAACACCCTGCACAGTAAGATACGGGAAGCGTTCAACGATTTCCGGGGCTTGCTGTTGAGCGTGGTCCAATCGGAGAGTGAGGTGTTCCAGGAGTTCGGGAAGGATTTGGGGGGTGGAAAGAATGACATCGGATGGAACGTCGCCGATTCACGGTCGGAAGATGTTGCGAGTGTTCCGGAATCGACGGTTTACGTGACACAGATGCCCGCCGCCTCGGATAAGACTGACGTAAACGATTACGACTTGGAGCCGGAGGAAGCAGAAGCAATAACGAAGGAAGCACCTACCACTGAGGAAGCAATCGATGTACGGCTGCAAGGTGAAGATAACCTGGAATTCTTACCAAACGGGAGTGATGTGAAGTATGAGCTAAGCGTGGGCCCGGATCTACTGTCACAGGAGCGTGATTCTGAGGAGGACGAAATCAACGACGACGACGACGACGAAACGGAGGTGATTGTGCTGACCGAGGATGAAAACTTTGCGAAGAATCTCGCCGCAAACGGTGAAGGTAAGTTGGTAGACAAGCTGCTTCGAATGCAAAGTTCAACAAGAGGTTTGAACACTGACCACTAGAGGGCGCATCGATTATTTAGATGTGATTCAGATGCTCGGTGACGAAGGCAAGATTCAAAGAAAATTACAAAAAGGATAGCGACAAACGATGGGAACGGGTTGTTAATTGCACCGTGTTTTGCATACATAAACAAAACAATTAGAAGAAGGGAAAGTGAGGAACAGTAAAAGTGGAATGTGTTTATTAACAACGTTTTGGGTTTTTCTTCCATTTTTTTTTCTGTGTCTTTTCACTCTCTTTTTTCGCGCAGGTAGCGGCCCGGCGGCAGTACTGGTGAAGGACCCGGAATTGGCCGCACTGATACCGCACATCATAGAGCAGCTGCGCCTGGAGAATGTGACGAGCGAGGAGCGGGCAACGTTGGCCGAAATTTTCGACAACCTTTGGCCTCTGATGGTGACGGAGGCTGAGCGGCTCCGGGACACGTCGTCAGCGTAGGAGCAGCAGGAAACACCGTTAGATTATTACTACGCCCGCCAGGACACCCACGCTTTAGTCTACGGGAAAGCCTTCGCTTTTTCAGTTGTGGTCGAGAAGCGAAAGAGAAAGGATCGTCGAGCTGTGAGCGGACAAACGAGGATGAAAGTGTTTCGGAACGTTTTGCTGGTTGCCTTCGTGCTGGTGTTGCTGTCCGGAAGCAGTCCTTTGTTTGCAAGAAAGCGTAAGTACGGGTGGCAGAGATCTTATTGTTTGCATTTCTGGTAATTCTTTGTTGTTCTATCCCTTGCACCGACAGTTTCCAAACCCTGGAGGAACCCCTGGCGGACGGATGTTTCATACCGCGAGCGACTGCAGAGTTGGGGCCTTTATCCAAAGGTGTTTCGGTACGGCACTACGAACCATCACGAGGCTATTATGGAACGTAAGCGGGGGGAGCTGAACTGGCTGCGGAGGATCATCCGGGAAAATGAACGCACGGAAGGCCGGCTGGAGGTGGCATCGGAAGCCAACCTCGAACGTGACCGCCAGTACGAGAAGTTTAAGGAGAAACACTTTCAGCGGATGGAACAGGAAGCGCTCGAAGTGCTGTGGCAGCATCGCTAGGTCGAATGAAACGTGAAACGGCCGCACTTTTTGTACAAAACAGCTTACGATTAGTTTATAAGGTAAAGAGCTAGCTAATGAAACGATTTAATAGGAGCTAAAGTGACGGAATTTTATACTTTAATAAACAATTTATCATTCAACAATATTTTTTTAATATTTGAAGATTTAAATCGTAAAATTATTAAGTATGAGAAAACATGTTACCATAATTATGGGTTAGGGTATAATCTTCTTGCCTTGAATTAGTAGGATTTCGCTACTGTAATAAACAATTTATAATTGAAATGTATTGTTTTACACTTTGAAGATACAACTCGTAATAAAAATTAGAAAATCATAACATGCTATTTTCATTATGGGTGATACCAACATTCTTATCGACTTTATTAGCTAATAAATATATTTAAAATAATTAGCTAATAAATATATTTTTTAAAACAAAATTCAAAATAATGAAAAGTATATGAAGCCCATTTCCTATAGAATTGTTTCGATAGTCATATTCTGAATTTATGGGGATTATTAATATTTTTTTTTTAAATAAGCAGATTTTTTTATCAAGAAGTAGAAGCAGATTTATACAGAAAAATAAACAACAAGATTACAAGAGCAATTTCGACTTAAGGATCTGCGATGTAAAAGTGCTGATGGGAGCAAATTTTTTCACGTTCATAACGTGAAGAAAGAAGTAGTATTAAAATGTTCTTACATTGCGTTAGTAACATTGAATAATATACAACTTAGTTAATGGGAAAAATAACACTTACAGTTTATTCTTAGAATTTGGATTGCACTTGCATGTGGGGCGCTATATACACAATGAACATCCTAACAATTATAACCATTAACGTAAGGCTTACACGCTACATCTTAAAGTATTTACAGTTTTGGGTACGATTGGAGTAACGCTTTCGCTTACAAATACTACAAACATCACGACACGTGCGAAGATATGCTCCACATATCTTCACCGACTCGCTCCACTTTCACTGACTGTTGGATCTTCGTGCGGTTAGTAATCCTCGTAGCTGCTCTGTAGCGACGGTGCGGACTTACGATAGGCGTAATGCTGTTCTTGCTTCCTTCGCTGCTGTTGCATCGCACGATGACGGGCAGCCAACAGCAGTAGCTCATTGAAGGATGGATTCTCGAAATCGTGCGCATTTGCCGTGAACAATCTACCACCGTTTTCATCATTATCCGCATCATCGTCATCATCATCATCATCGTCGTCGTCGTCGTCGTCGTCATCGTCTCCAAGAACGCCCATGTAGTCCGCCTCATCATCCAGGTAGTCGGACGAATCGTCCTCAAGATGTGCCGGTTCTTCTTCATCTTCCTCGTCGTCGTCCTCTTCCTCCTCCAGGCTGGGATTTCCAATCTGCGCTTGAATGGCGGCCAATATCTTCGCCTCCATATCGGCGTCCTCGTGCTCCACATCCTCGATCTTCAGTTTGTGCTTCGGAACGGATCGCTTGTAGCGCGGTAGTTCGATCGTAACCCGGATCGAGTCGGCCGTGAGCTGTTTGGCGTGGACATCAGCTGCCCGGAGGCGTTGCTGCCGCCGTGTTTGCACATTCCTGCGCTTGTTCGCGGTGGCAAGCTTCGTTTGCCGTAGGTAGTACTTCTGCACGATCGCGGCGGCCATGTGGAGCACGCGCTGCGAGGGAGCCTCCTTGGAGAGGGAAGTCAGAGCCTTCGGTTTGACGTCCTTCGCGATGGCGTTCGAGTGTTCGATGTCGTTGGAGAGCTTAGGCCGGTTGGCAGTGGGAGTTTGACGCATCTCGGGGGAAGCCAACAGTGCGCTGAGGATGGCATTGCGTGATTGTCCCCGCTGTCGGTGGGACTCTTCGACGACGAGCTCCCAGATGCTGCCGTACAGATGCTCAAATGCGTCCTGCTCGAGGGAGCTTAGGGAGCCAGACTTGAAGGAGCTGATGATGGTTGGCAGAAGACGCAACACTTCCAGCTCATCGAACCTCTCCACAGAAAGTTCTAGAAAATGAGGAAAAACACATATTGATTAGTCTACGTTAGTCTTTAACATCTATTCTAGCTTCTTGGCATATAAAAGCTTGGAGATATGGTACACGGAGCAATAGTATTATGCTTACCTTTAGGATCAAGATTAACTCCTTCGGCGTGCAGACGTGTTTGGAATTCATTCATCACTTGTAGAGCCGCCGCATCGGAGGAGCTTGTCTTATCTACAGTAACAAACAAACGAGAAATGCATCGTTATTGATCGATTTCAAAATAAACGCACGTTTGGAGCACGATATCTTGATGGTATCTTTTTCAAGTTTCGTACCTATAGCATAGCTGGAGACACTTAGAATCACGGAGGAAAGGCACAGCAGAGCACAGTGGTACACAATTTTGGACGCCATTTTCAGCTTCGTTTGTCGTTTGTTTTTTTGCACTTAAATTCACGAATTGTTTCTCGATCGGTTTACTTCAGCAATACTTCATTATATCGCAAACACTATACCGCTGCTAACATGCACTGGGTGCGTGTTCACGGTGCGCTCTCGGTTGGTGAACTGATAGTGTTGGAAACGTTTGCACGCATTCTTAAATATCCCATCGTTCGAGCAGCCCGGGCAGCCCGTTCGCTACCCAAACCCACAAGACTTGCAGCCAAGTCAAGTCGCCGCCGGTAGCAAAAGCCACGAGCGACTCTAATTGAGGAGCCAGCCGAGCAGAAGATGTCTCCTGCTTTCTCTCTCTCTATCTCTCTATCGTTTCTCTTTCTCCTTCGTTTAAGACACCGGTTAGGGGTTGCAGGCTTTCAGGCTCCAGTTTGCACGTCTTCCGACGACGGCTGGGACATTGCTTCCCGGGAGAGTTTTGCTTTCGGTGGGCGGGTGCGCTTGCGGTGCGACGACAGCAGCGTCTGCGTATCGTCAGGATGTTGCCCCGTCCCCGGAAATGGTCGGGGCGCCGGCTCGTGCTCGGTTCGCCGATAGGGACGACTGGAACTCGGTTCGTCGTGGGAACTTCCTGTGCGGAACACGATCCTTCCGTCGGTTTCGATCGTGAGTGGTTGCTTTACTTTATGGCTACACGCTATACGATAAAAAAGGGCACTGTAAAACTGCAATGAAAACCAAGGCACCACCAAGATCGAGCACCCGATCGATGGCCGGATGGATGCGTTCGATTGTTTACGGGGCTATGGTTACCCACGTGCGCAACTGCCGGACTAATGGCGCTAAAAGCCATTTCCAATTCCCGGCATCGAAAGGGGTAGTGATCGTCGATCGTCGAGACGTTGGCCGTTGGCTGATCCGGACAGGATAAACATCATTACATGGTGGAACATATGATCCGTCGCGCTTAATGGAGGATGGGTTGTTAGTTGATGTCTGTTAGTTTTTCCAGTGGGTTACAAACCAAACAGATGCATCGGTGCGGTGCTGAAGTGTATCACATTTTAGCTTTTTATGCATAGAAATCAAAGCGCTTAGTATTAATATAGAACATTAATGACACAGACGTAGTTTTAACAGATGACAAATGGCCGTACTAAATATTCTACTGAACTACAAATTCTTCACATCGCATGAAACTAAATATGTTCTTTTCTACACGTTTAACTGGAGATTGAAAATTTGTGAACTATGTATTTGTAGGCCTTTTTAAATAAAAAATAGTATGAAATAAAATTTAAATAAAACAAACTATTTTCCTAACAAGATGTGCGGACAAGTTCGTTGAATGTTCCCTGCAAAAAAAATTATATTGTGCAACGATAAAAAAGTACATACGCTTCTCAAAAATTATATTATTTTTTTTTAATTGATTACCTTTCATACATGAAACACAAAAATATCGCTAATTTTGAGTTAGAACAATAGCTATTGAACAAATGGAAATGTTTTAGAAAGCAGCTTAGACACAGCCGTATTTTTTTTACAATTGCGAACACCACTTTAAATCACTACAGCCTGAGACGCATTAGCAGAAGATCATTACCGAGTTTGGGTAAAAAGAGATACCTAAAAAACGACCTCGGCTCGATCATAACCGCAATGTATTGTGTTGGGTTGTGTTTTGGTTTTAAGCCCGTGGCAATTCATTAAGTTGGCGCGAGCAACGGCAGACAGCAGGCAGAACTTTTCCCGGCACCTGTCGTTCACGAGCGTTCGCCCAGTGAACGGTGAACGAACGGTGTCTGGGGAAAAACCCCAGTCAGTGGTGCGTCGTGCGTGGGTTTCAAGTGGTTGCCCCACCCCCTCCCTTCGGAAGTATCTTCGATTCATGTAGCCTGCCGTACAACGCGCTCGCTCCCGGGGCAGGGTAGTCGAACTCGAAAAAAAGAAGGGAAAAAAACCGTCAGCCAACGAGACGCATAGGACGCCCTGGACAGACACGCAACCCTTCTCCTTTTCACTCCCGGCCGGCGATCAGGGATAATCGTTAGCCGGTGAGCCAAAACAAAGAACCAAACCAACCCGGGCACAGCAGGCTTGGATTTTGCTAGTACGTACGTGCGTTTATTACCTCCACTTGAAAACAGTCCAGCCCACCGGGGTAGGGACCCTGGGGTAGGGGCCGGGCCCTGCAGTTAGGGACAATTAGCCGCGAGTGTTCCCCGTCCCGCTCTGGCAAGGACACGTAGCACTGGAGGATGCGATTATGGCACCGAAACCATAATGCGACACTTTCGGTGGCGATTCTTACGTAAGCGCCATTATGTTTTGGCACATTAGGCACCGTTCGGGGTGAAGGTGAAGTCGAGACATTGGTGGAGGGGGTGTGTGGGAGAAGAGGGATGCATTTATTGAGCCTCACGGGACGATCCGGCCGCTGCTTGTGGTGGTGCAATCGGCAGGAACCCGTACGGTCGATTAGACGCATCCAGTGCGACACTGCCGTAATAATTTTGCCAATGATCGGCCCGGCTCGGCAGAAACAGCTCGCCTGCGGCCGTCGTCAGCTCGATCGCGGACACATCCGCCAGGCTGTGCTGGTGGGTGTGATAGGAGGACGCAATCACCGGCTGGGTGACGTAATTGAGCTCCGATTCAACGATCGACGCCGGGGTGGCTGGTTCCGGTTCCTCCGATTCGGGAGCGGTTGGAATACTAGTGGGTGTTTCGGTGGGATCATTGCTGACGGCGGGGGTGGTTGGAAGTTCTCCTATCTCCTGGGGATCCTCCGTCACAGTCTGCTCTGTCGTGTCCGGTGCGAGTTCTGGATCTTCCAGCTCATCCGCCCGAACCGTACTGCGTATCGTTCGCGGCGGGCTCACTTTCAGCGGTCGAGACCGGTGGTATGTTGGGGCCGGTTTTCTTACCGCCAGCTTCTGTTTTCTGGAAGACAATGGCTGTTCCACCACCTCATCGGCTGCGATCGTCCCCTGGAGAAAGGGAGACTTTTCTTGTTGAAAACGTTCGTCGCTGTTTCGAGCGTTTAAGTCTTCGATACATACCGGACCGTTCGCGGGGACAGGGATGGGATCGGAAAAGATTGTTGGACGGGGTTCGATTACACCCGTCGCTGCAGTTGCTCCAAAGTGCGCGGGACCGGTTGGTGGGAAAGGCACGGGAAATGGGAGCAATGCCATGGTTTCGAATTCGCTCCCAGCTGGTCGGAACGGAATCTTGATGTTGATCGACGATCCTCCGGTCCAGTACGGCGAACTGTACCCGTACGCACCGTAAAACGCATCCAGCGACGATGGGTGGCCAACGTCGATCTTGACGAACCCCGAACGCCTTGGACGATCGCTCTCATCGTCTAGCGAATCCACGAGCGTAAGCCCGGTTAGAAGTCCCAAAAGCCCTAGAAAACGACCACCACGGCGACCACTTTTTACCTTCAACCCCACAGACTCTATAGCTTCGATCGGTTCCAACCGTTTCGAAGGTTCCTTCCCTAGCGAACACTCGGCAAGCATCAGCACCGCTGCGTACAGAAGAACGCCCGAACGAATCACACGCGGATGCATGTTTTGTTTTCTTGCACAACGTTTTTGCACCAAGCGACGAACCTCAACTGAACCGCGGAATGTCGCGGGTGACCCTTTTTGAAGCCACTGTTCGGGGGTGGAAAAAAAGGGAAAGTGATTTCATTTTTCCCGCATATTGCTGCCGCCACCCGCAGATGAGCAGAATTATTGGTTGCGACGGAATGTAACCTCGTTCGTGTTGAAACGCACCGGAGGAAACGGTGATAACGATGGCGAACAGTTGGTAGTTACTTCTACATGGGAAAGACTTGATGATGAGACACGAGAAATGAATAATTTTTTCATTACAACATTTTTACAATATTGTCTTTTCTTTCTAACCATTATTCGCAAATATTGGAAATTCAATGAATTCATTTTTATTCTTAAAATCAAAACTAACTCCACGTACTCTCATTAATGTATCGCTCGCTTTATTTACGCACATAAATCGACGGCAACTATATTCACAAATGTTCACAACAAGGGCAGCACCTAGATCAAACTCTCGCGGTAGTTCATGGGGTCCCCATTTTCGTAACGCAGCTCTATGTACTCGATAACGACCGCACCATCCTCCTCGCCGGTATCTGCGTCGGTACCGCTTCCGGATGACGGAAACTGCTGGTCCAGCTCGTCGTCATCGGTGCTGGATTCTGCCACCGCGTTCACGTGCACCGAGACGGATCTACGCAGCACGATCAGTGGTGTATCGATGGGGGTGGTGTGGTGTGTTCGTGGTTCGAACGGAAGGAGAGAAAGAGAAATGCAAGTGTTTCGTTCGTGTGCGGCGAGTGCTTGTGGTTCATGACGGTGAGTAGGGGTTTCTTCCGTGGCGCTGCCTCATTACACTAAATCGTACGTTCTCGTTTGTTGTTTTCTTTTTTTGGCAGTGTGCAGTTGGGGCAGCGCATTTTTGAGAATTATGTGGTAGTATTTAGCATGAGATTCGAACATTTCAAACGACCAACGTGAGACGGTTACCAATTGGACCTATCTATATCCGGCATGACACTGACGGTGGATCTGATGTCGGGATGGGTGGATTTAATTTCAGAGTGTTCCAGTTTTAGCCAATTCGGTGACGGATGTGGTGACGATGAACCATGGCAAGGGGCGGGAAGGTAGAAATGCTTCAATTAGTTTCCGTTGCCAGCTAGTTAGGGCGATGTTTACAAGCGGTACACCGGAAGAGTCTAAAAATAGGTGTTGACACGTAACTTACCGCTGTGTTGACCAGTGGCTAGACTCTCGCTGATCTTCACGGACAGAGGCACGAGCGCTGAAATGATAAAATACGATGTGAAAAATAGCAACCATTAACTATTGTTCGTTAAGGTTGAAGGAAAATATTTATTTGGAACACGAAAACAAATCGCTTTGACTGCTTTGACACGCCTGCAGCAAACAGGCATTGTTTGACAGCTGGGTACTAGAATGACAGATTAGTGTTTTTGTGGTTTCATCAAAGCGCCCATTGTAAACAAGTCATTTATTAAAACTAATTTGTGTTCCGTATTGTTCCTGTGTAGTATTTTCCTTTTCTGTGACTTCTGTTCTGTTCTTGCAGTGCCGATACTCACTTGTACCGATGGCTGTTCGAGTGTTGCAGCTTGCTGGAGAGTATCTCGAGGCGCCGATACGTGGAAGACAGCATCAGCGACAGCGGTGTCGCTACGGCCCACAAAAACAAACACAGAAAGGCCGAAAACCACAGCCCGTTCATCGGGTCCATGATGTGGTGACAGAAGAGCATACGCATCGCGTCGAAGATGTCGAACAGCGGCCGGCAGCTGGCGCAGTGACCGTGCAGCACGACGGCCGTATAGTTGCGGTACGCGTCCAGGTGCGCCCGGAGCCGTGCCCGGTACACGTCGCTGCGGTTGTAGCACACTTCCGCCGATTCGCTGTCCAGGAATGACTGCGCGTTACGAAGGTGCGTTAGACTCTTGTTGACCTGCGCTGCCCAGGGCGAGAGCTGCAGTTCGAGCGCCGTCAGGTGGTACACGATGTCCCCTCGCAGCTGTTCGAGTGGTGCCAGCAGGGAAAGCTGTAGTCGCTTGGCCCGCGAACCGAGCGTTGTCATGCGGCTGGAGGTCGCAATGTCTTGGATCTGTGCCGATACACGCTGCAGCTGATCGATGAAGGTGAGAACGTCTTTGTCGGGTGAAAGCTGCGTTAGCTCCATGCGCGTGCCGGTCAGATTGAGGTCGGAATCGTACAGCATATCCTCGAGAATGGCTTGGATGCGCACGGTGAACCCGATGAAGGGTTCCTCGCTCGCACCCACACTTTCGATCGCACGCTCCAGCTCGGGCCGCTGCCGGTGCTCGAGCCGAGCGGTGAGATTGAGCAGTGATTCGAGCTGAAAGGTGGCGTATGTGCCATGTCCCTGCTCGCACTCGTTCAGTGCCGTCGACAGGGACACCTGCACCGGTTGCGACCACCGGGCATCGGCAGGGGCCGCTTTCCGCAGAAGCTCACCGATGATGCCGTACTGCGGCTCGGTTGGGTAGATAAGCCCCGGCTTATCGATTAGCTTCTGCAGCACAGTGTAGCTCGGCTCGTTGTACAGCGGGTGACACACGAACACCTGTCCGTGCGCCCCGAGCAGCATCTCCATCATGGCGAACCCGGACAGGGCAAGGCTCGCAATGCAGATGCAGATGGCGCCGAGGATGAGCGTAATGCCGGCTTTGTTATCCGCGTGGCAACATCCGCAGCTGAGCGCACTCAGCAGGATGAGCGTGACGAGCAGCGTCATGATGGTGGTGGCCAGGCCGGCCAACCACAGAATCGCTCCGATCTCGCGGTACCGATCGAAGAACGAGTCGGAGAAGTTGGCCGTCCGGTTGACCTGCTCCACCAGTTCACCGATCGTGTGTGTCAGAACGTTGACCGTCACCTGCGTGTCGGTGGTTAGTTCCTCCAGTCGTTCGTGCACTAGATCCGCCTGGTCTTCGGTCGCGTTTCGCACGTCCACCGCGTAGCTGCGAAAGGTGGCCCGCGCCAGTGTAAGCTCCTGCGTTAGGGCGTGCATGCTACTGTTCCGGCTCGCTTCGCCCATCGCCATCAGTTTGGCCAGTGTGCGGTCCGCCTGCAGCTTGCGAATGCGCTCGATCAAACCCGTGTCCTCAAAGTTTCGGATCCGCAGCGTATCGCACAGTGGCCGGTCACGGAACGTACACTGACGCTGCAGCACCGACAGCTGTATCTGCAGCTCGTCCAACCGGTACTCCGCTTCGTACGAAATCTTTGCCGCCCGGGCCAGCGCATCCTGCAGCAGATGGATCCTGCGGGACAAATTACTGCTGCTGGTGCTGATCTCAATGATCGACTCAAAGATGATATCGATCCCGGTAAACAGTGCCAGATGATGTTGGATCGGTTCCCCCAGCAGCTTGTCCACGCTCTCCAGATCGTTCCGTATCCGTTCGGTCGCGGTGGCTAGTCCTTCCGCAATGACGAACCGCATCTGTCCCTCGGCGTCCCGCAGGAACGTTGCCGCATCGAGCAGCGACGAACGGACCACCGTTGGCGTGTGGTCAACGGCCGAAGCAATCTGCTCATTGGTCACGAACATCGCTATCACACCGGCACTGGAGAGAAGCGTGCGGTTCGAAAAAAAAAACAAAAAACCCCATTATGAAATGTACCACACCACGCTCCCTTATCACGATCGGAACTGACTAGATAAGCACGACCTACATCAACAGCAGTATGATAACCTGTAGCATCAACCCAAGAAAGCTCTTCCGGCAGTGTAGCGACTCCTCGAGAGACAATTCCTCCGCCTGGATGATGGCATCGACGGTCGGGCCCGGGTTAAGGTCATCGTCGGGCTCCTTCGCGCAGCCCCACGCGATCGTGTAGCAGAGCGGTATGAGTGAGATCAGAAAGAATATCGCTATCAGGCAGATGTAGCCTGACTCCACCTTGAGTGCCTGCAAGCAAGAAGAAGGAAAGAAAACAAATGAATTACATTGATTGCCATTCGAAACCCTCCGAGCACAAAATCGACTCACCTCGAGGATCAGCTGTAGGAAGGACACCTTCGTGTGGAAAGCATCGCGCAGCAGCTCTAGAATGCAGTAGACTTTTATCAACACTTACGAAACCCGAAACCCGCGCGGAGGCTGTCGTTCGCTTACCTACTGGCAGATCGTACGGCGTGATGTAGGAGAGAAAGGTGGAGAGATAGGAAAAAACAAACGAACCGTGGTGCAACCCAAGCGTCGGTATGATGTAGCTGTCCGTTGCGACCGGTTCCGGGTAGTCTTGCGGGACAGCTACTGTGTGCTCCTAAACAAGTCAGTCAGTACTCGGAAGTATATCGCGAAAGTATAATCATACATTTAAAATCCATTGAAAAACGAACATACCATGGCTTACAGGTGGAGGTGATGGTGTACGTGACGTGACCAGCAGCAACACAATCTAGCCTAAACGTAAATCGACAAGTCATCCATTCGTGTCTTGGTGGTTTCGTGTCGCGGAAGGCACATCTACACCGAAACGGCTTCTAGGAATGGATAAATTGTGGCTGGCAGGAGCGCAAATGATAAGAATTTCATTGAATGGCGAATTACACAAGAGCTGTACTAGAATTTGCTGAAAATACGATTGCACAACGTTTGTATACCGGGAGCAGGGGAATATTGAATTCTTATCAATCTTATCCTGTATTATCATCCACCAGTACTCTTGACACGCACGACACCAGATAGTACTCTTGACACGCCGGCTTTATCTCACGCGGTTCACAATTTTACTTTTTACAATATTTTGCAATTTTACTTCGCTGAAATGAGCTACACAATCCCCAGTTCCACCGAATATACGTTTCCTTGCGCGCGTTCTGTAAGGCTTCATGCTCACTCGGGCCAAAAGAGCCAACCTCATGAAGATAAGGGCTGGAAGGTGCCCAACAACACTCTGTAAGCTGTATCCATTTCACCGCATACGCACTTTAAAATGCCCCAGAAAAGGGATTTAATCTGTCTAGGTAGCACCGCTGAGCTGCGTAGACACCGCAACGTTTGGTGTCGGGCAAAAAAAACGAGTTGTCTAAGAATGCAATGCTCTTCTTATTGCTTGTGCAAGAATGCACATGAGTTATCATACCATTCAAATCCGGTAAGCGCCCCGAATTGACATACGCCTGCCAAAAGGCACGAGTAATGATCTATCACATCGGGAAATCGGTGATTCGTTATGGTTCACGGCGTTGTGTCACACAAAGTGGCAGCTGAAGCCAATTAATGGGCGCGTTCTGCCGTTCCTCAGAAGAAAGATGGGCTGTCTAATGCTTACGATTCATAAACGGTTCCCTTGCGGGGACACGTTGACAAGCGGTTGTAGGTGCTAATTAGATTATGGCCACGGAGGTGCGTATTGATTTTTTGATAGGAATTCAGGAGCGATAGGAAGAGCTAACGAAAGACCGCCGAAAGGGAGACCTCTCGGTGATTGAAACTGAAATCCACTACCACTCCACTAAGGATACTTTTCGGGGGGATTTGAAAAACTTTCCAGCTCTCAGCACAGGGTTGACATTTCACCTAAAGATCGCAGATGTTGTGCACACCTCATACAAAAGCACACACTTACACACACACACACCCACTCAAGCACGCACGCACACAATCACAGGCGGATCTCCGTTTTTAGTATACTATATCCGCCGAACCGGAACGGCCGTACGTATCGGAAGCCAGCAGGCAACTGAAGCCCACCGAAGACTGAGGCGATGGAATACTGCACCTGCGCTAACAAAACTGCGACCATTCGGCACACGTGTGAGGCCCGATTCGGAGCCGCCAAGCACACACATGCAACACGAGACGAACGTTTCGTACACAGCACGCAGTACGAGCACTTTATTGCTTCGTTAATATCGTTTAAAAAAAAAAAACTCCAGAAGAGTCGCACAAACACTGAACTAGGTAGGTAATATCGAGTCACTTGGTCGGTAGTCAACTATTTCGGCGGGAAGTAAAGTGCCCGGGTGAGCATCGACACGACGCAAGGCATCTGTTTCTTGGCGTCCATCTTTTCGTTGTCCGGCACGTTCGATTGATACTGGTAGGCTACCACGCGCGACACGGTGGTCAACATCTGCAGCAGCTCCTTGCGATGAGCATTCGACTCCAATTCGTCGCTGAGCGCCTGGATAAACCACGATCCGTTCACTGGATTACGCCACGAGTAGTGCCCATCGTACGTGGAGTACATCACCAGCACATCGGCCATGGTTGGAATGACAAATTTCAGTTCTGCTATTGGCGACGAGTCGACTGTGTCGGCAACTATGTTGCCAACTTTGACCCCCGCGTCAACTTCCGTACCTCTGCATGCCTGTATGAAGAACAGCTTCGGTTTACCGATCAGCGATGGGGAGCCGTTGCCAAGGAAAGGTTTCCACAGTTTCTCCACATCGTACGATTTGTCGGACGCTGCCAGATCGTCCCTTCCGCCATGCGTCATTACCACCACCACGAGACAGTCGTGATCGGAATGATCCTCTTTGGCCACCTTTTCCAAGATTTTAATTATGTTTTCCTTGGTTTCATCCGTCCAAATGCGCACATCAAATTCGAGCTTCTTAAGCGCTCTTTCGATTGAGTCACAATCCTTCATACTACCTTCGCGTATTGTCTTATCTGTGAAGGAAACGTGATTGAAGATTAAGGCGGTACCGCGCTTTGAATTAGTTGTGTTATAGTTTTCTTCCATCACTGCTGCTATAACATTCGGAGCGCTGACGATCGAACGTCTGGGCGTTGCGGATATTTTAGGTTTGTTATCCCTGCAATAGGTTTGTGGATAGTGAGACATTGGAAAATTAGATTCAACTTCAAGGCAAAGGCCTCTCCTACCCGTGGGCAAATACTCACGAGACTATTGGCTTGGTGTCTAACTCATCCGCTGCAATGCTACGCGATACCGGCGGCTCCATTTTGCTACCAGACAACCAGGGGCTTTAGTGTAGCTAACTCTCACTTTCAACGTTCCTCAATGTACTGAAAGGGCCTGTGCTCCAGGGCACGCTGGCTTTGCCTCCCAGGGGCTACATACATATACGCATATGATAAGGCTTATCGTGATTACGTATGTGTTGCGCTTCCGAGTACGGTATCGGATAGATAGGTGCAAAAATAGGTTGATTAGAAATCCGGGAAAAAATTCGCACCGTTCATCCCCCCCCCCCCCCCCCCC
>KI915045.1:5702664-5741331 GCA_000473445.2 Anopheles farauti
AAAAACCATTGTAACTTGTTGCCTGGAATCGTTGTTGTTAAATTAAGAAAATATTACCACAACGGACGAAAAGGGAGAAATGAAGTAGAAGAACGTTAGAAGCACATGCGAGTGCATTCTGGAATTAAAA
Organism: Anopheles farauti; assembly: GCA_000473445.2. Taxonomy (NCBI): domain Eukaryota; kingdom Metazoa; phylum Arthropoda; class Insecta; order Diptera; family Culicidae; genus Anopheles; species Anopheles farauti. The sequence continues at coordinate 5,702,795 of KI915045.1, forward strand.
CAAATTATTTCCACTTATGAGTTCTAGACAATGCAAATGAATAAAACAGAACGTAAACAAAAACCATGATAGGGAAAGAATCGAGAATGCACGTGCATTTCGTAAACATTGAAGCAGAGTCATAATCATAATTGTCAGTCTTTCGATTCGTGATCACAATCCAATCACACCTACAATCGCTTGTCTATGTGTCCGCAATTGAACCGTTTATGATTCGCAGGCATTGAAAGGGTGAGTTATTTGAAAAAAAATCGGTTCCTTCCGATAAAAATATAGTACGAAACAAGCGACCAACATAAATGAAAAACAAACGAACTTTTCTAAATGATCTATTTTATTCAACCATGCCTTTTCCAAGCATCGTAACAGTTAATCCCTTTCGTTAGGATTCGATTACTTTGGCACAAAGAAGAATTGCTTCGTCAGCATCGAATTCACACTAGAAATTTGCTTTATTAACTTGCCGTCAATTTCCAACGTCTTGAGAGACACAAGGTAAGATACATGGGTGAGTAGTGCGAGCAGCTCCTCTTTTTCAATATCCTTCTGGAGTACTTCACACAGCGATTGTATGAACCAGGAACCATCTTTAAGACGGGTCGATGTGTAGCCAATGTACGAGGAATACATTACCAACAGGTCCGCATACAATGGGATGGTGATGTTTACTGAATCCATATTGACTGGGCTGGAATCATTTTTCTTACACCCATAATCAACCATGGCACCACGACAGCTTTGGATGAAGATTAGCTTTGGTTTTCCTTTCAAGCTCGGACATTTGTCACCTATGAAAGTTTGCCACAGATCGGAGATGGGCAATTCATATCCCTGGATTTGGATTGTATCTCCATTACCGTGGGCCATGGCCACCACCACCAGGCAATCGTTCTTTGTATGATCCTCCTTAGCTGTATCGCGCAGCGCTTTTCGCAACTCCTCTTCGTTACAATTCAGGCACACGCGCACATCGAATTTCAATCCATTTAAAGTGCCTACCACTTTAGCCACATCAAATTCGCTTCCAGGCCGACAAACATCGTCATTGATCACTATGGCAATCCCACGATTTCTGTGCGATGTGTTGTACAAAATACGCTCCAACTTCGAATTCATTATGCACTCGTGAACGTTTAGGCAACTGTTACACTACTGTTCGATACTTGCTACAGCTCTAAGCTTTATATTGGATGGAGTGCTGCTATTTATATCAATCAGAGTGGTAGTTTCCAAGAAAGAAACATGAGAGTGAGTGAGATAAGATTTTATATGAAACACGACTTATTTATCAACATCGTACCACTGCTGACGGAAGGCAAGACATTCTTATTCTTTATAATATATTTGTAATGAATTAATTGTAATGGGGTAGACGAACGATAAAAAGATTCGAAAAGAAGCATTGCTCGCAAATTGCAGCGATAATCCGTGTAGTATTGTCAATCGAATTTATGAACCAAGACAGTTTCGGATCGCATCAAAACATATGTTTCTTGAACGATTCAGCCAATGGCGACGGGTTCACACCGTTTATTGCAGCGCTCGGAGTTGAGAATATTGATTTGCCCGCCTAGAGCCTCACTGAGACGCTTTGTTGATGTAGTTCTCGGTCACATCGCGCACCATCAGATCGACCAGCTTGTCGAGATCGTAGTTGTGCTGCCAGCCCCAGTCCTGGCGGGCCTCGGAATCGTCGAAGATCTGGGGCCACGAGTCTGCGATCAGCTGCCTACTGTCGGGCCGATAGCTGACGTGCAGCTCCGGGACGTACTTGGACAGCTTCTCGACCAACTCCTCCGGTGTGAAGGACATGGCGGTGACGTTGTAGACGCGGCGCTTTAGCTTGTCCTCCGGTGCGGTCATAAATTCGAGCAGCGACCGGAGACAGTCTTCGATGTACATCATTGGTAGGCGCGTGTCCGGCTTCAGATAGCACTGGTACTTGCCCGTCTTCAGTCCCTCGAAGAAGATCGCCACGGCGTAATCTGCGGGAGAAGCGAAAGGAAAGCACACGGAGTGTTAGTCGAGCTAGCTGCTCGAAACGATCGTACAGAGCGCCGCAAAGTATGCAATCCGCATATCGTCTTACCGGTAGTGCCGCCACCGGGTGGATCGCTCGAGATCACGCCCGGGAAGCGCAGGCAGCGAAAGTCCAGCCCAAACTTGTGGTGATAGTACTCGCCCATCAGCTCCGCGTGCACCTTCGACACACCGTAGATGGTGCGCGGTCGCTGAATCGTGACGTTCGGCGTCGGACTGCGTGGGCTGTCCGGGCCGAACGCACCGATCGTGCTCGGCACGAAGATGCGCATCTTGTACTGCTTCGCCAGCTCGAGCACATTGTGCATGCCCTCGATGTTGACGCGCACCGCCAGCGGCACATTCTGCTCCCCGATCGCGCTGAGCAGCGCGGAAAAGTGGATGATCCAGTCGACGCGATGATCGACGACGATCTTCTGCAATCCCTTGAAGTCGAGAATGTCGGCAAAGATGTACGGACCGCTGTTCAGTATTTCGTCGCTCGGTTTGATGATGTCGGACAAGATGACACTCTCCTCGCCGTACTGGCTGCGCAGCAGTTTGGCACATTCGACGCCCAACTGTCCGAGTCCACCTGTAGACAGGGGGAAAGCAATACATTGCATTGAACAAAAAAAACAAAAACCAATACTTGGACTTAGAGTTAGAGTAATGATCAGTCTCTACTGCTGCTACTGCTATTGAGTCATAAGATTTTTGAAGCTGAACATTGAATACCAGTTGTATTGTAAGCAACGCTTGCTCTGTTTATTTGTTTGTTTTGAACCCACTGCTACACACGCTGCCTCACACATTGACCATTGGAGAGAATTAGTCACACCTGATAAAATGAAATAAAAAAAATCTATGCTCAGAAGATTGGACGGTAAAGCTCGCTCGTGGTGTTCGCCAGCTGCTATAGTTTGGATAAGCGAGCGTCTGCTGCACTTCTTGATAATCGTCTTCCATAAGTCATTTATAGTGAAAGTCATTCCAAAGCGAATGTGGAAATACCAGGGGAGGCATAAAAAGAGATGACACATACTGTTGCGATAGCAACGATAGGTTTGAATTAAAAACCATTGTAACTTGTTGCCTGGAATCGTTGTTGTTAAATTAAGAAAATATTACCACAACGGACGAAAAGGGAGAAATGAAGTAGAAGAACGTTAGAAGCACATGCGAGTGCATTCTGGAATTAAAACAAATTATTTCCACTTATGAGTTCTAGACAATGCAAATGAATAAAACAGAACGTAAACAAAAACCATGATAGGGAAATAATCGAGAATGCACGTGCATTTCGCACCCATTGAAGCAGAGTGCAGGGAATGGACCGAATAAGCGTACGGATGTAGCTGGTGATAAACTCAAGTGGTTTATTTAAATAGGACCAACGGTTAAGACGAAAATACGCTTGCTCCCACGCACGGTATAAACTAACACACGAAAAATTCGCATCACGATTCTAACCCATATCATCAAACATTATTAGTATATAAGCAGTGTGAAATTGTTGAATAAACCAGATTGAATCAGAACTTTGACTGGAGAACGTCTCGTATTTTTAAATTCATTGATCTCTCCCTTAGCTTTTGGTTAAATCTCACCCCCGAGTGTTCTGCCCTCATCCGAAACGCTGTTGCGCCAAGTGTTCCACTTCTGCCGCAAAGGTTCCCACGTACCGTGAATACTAGCGAGAGGTTTAATGAATATCCTGTCGTAATAGCAACTTTTCGGGAAGAACAGCACTTTTTCGTTTAGCGGGAGGACGAGGGATTGTAAAGGCCATATCTTCGCGTGGCCGGGCATGAGTTCGCCCGTTAATACATACGTAAGTCATAATTTTTCATAATTCAACAGAGACTTAGTTCTAATGTTTAATTTATCTTGGATAGTCCTTTCCATAGGATGTTCCGGTTTGATAAACAAAAGTTTGTGTTTTGCTTGTCCTTACAGCCGGACTATCGGAGTAGCTGGTTAGACTTATTGCAAATAACATATTACATTTTGGAATTTGATGATTCTTTCCCACGGATTTATGTAACACGTTCTCAAATATTTGAGAAATCTATCAAATTACGAAGATAGAATCAAACATATATCTCATAAATATTTCAACATCCGTTCAGATTTGTATAGATTTGAACAATTGTCCAAAATCGAAGAGCAGAAGTCTTTTATTATTTGGGAAGGTTTAATAAATCTGCGATTCACACTATTATTCGACGCAATATTTCCTGTTTCTAGAGCACACTCGAAGCGTTCACAACGAAATAAGTGCATCAATGTTATCCATGTTCGAGGATCGAACAGAAATGCGGTTATTAGACGATGGAAAATACTGTTGAATATTTTATGTCAAACTGGACTCTGGCATAAAAAATGCACCCGCTCGTGTAATAACGAAAATGTGGTGCAGCGGTTACTTTGTGTAGTAATGCTTTTCATACTGATTGTACAATGTACGGACAAAAATTGTAGGTAGATGCCAAACCACAGGAAAATGAAAACAAACCGGAATATAAACAAACAACCATTTTGACAGAAAATAACCGGTCTGAAAAAATCAGAACTGAGCATGTCGAACTCTGATTTGCGGTTTGGATATTTTCTGTCAAACGCGATTTGGCAGAAAATATCCAAAACCATCTGACAGTATTTTCCATCGTCTAATAACCGCAAAACGCACGGGCAATGCCAGCACGCACACGGGCAGCATGCAAAGACACCACCGCCTAATCGAATCGTGTACGGGAGAGAGAATAAGGTCAAACAACTTCTAAACACAGCAGTCGGTGGGGTGGTGCTTGGATACAGGCCCGCTTGCTTGCTGCTTCACCCTTAACGACGGCGATCCTCGACAGTGCGAATGCGTACGCGCCTGTTGCTAGCTAACCTTGCCGCACAATTTACTCCTCAATTGATTGCTCAATTGGCCCGCACCGCACCCGAAGTTCCAGTGGGATGTCCGTCCCTCGTGGACGGAGCCGTTTCACCGTGCGTACACTACCGCAACTCCCAGCGCCTACCTGTGATAAGTATTTTGGGATGCGTTTTTCGACTTCCGCTGCTGCTGGAAAGCCATCGCCTTTGGGGGGCTGTGCAGCTGGCGAGATGCTGCTGCTGAACGGCCGCCAGCGGTACCAGTGCGTCATCGAACACGGTCGAACCACGCGCCACTTGTGGACGCGTCAAACACGCGCCTAGCGCCGTTGAGACTCTTCGTAGCAGCATCCTTAATCGTCAAGGGAGTACCCGGAAGGAAGCCGTATCGGTGTGCGGTTTGCGATTTGAGAAACACTCTCCCGGAGGAAAAACGGCCCTGTTGGTACGGAACCACACACGCGGGATTGGTTCCTTATGGACGCGGGACTCGTCGAAGGGTTCCGGGGACGCGAACGAAGTTCGCAAAGAGAACTTCAAAAATTCGATCAGATGATGCTGGATCGATCGATCGGGATTGGAGGATCGATAATGACACTCGCACACACACAAGCACACGCGAACGCGGGCGAGCACGGCCGCACACTCACACCGGATGGGTACGATAGGATGTCGACCGGATACGATTCGAACGCGAGACTCCTCCGTTCGGATCGAGTGGCGGCTATGGACTAAACGTTGAACGTTGCACGTTTAGAGACGGTTTTTTCGCGCGACCATGACGACCCCCGCGGGAAGTTGCGCCTCTGTTTGGTCGAACTGCGCGTTGTCCCCCTTCGCGAAGGTGGGTGAGATGGAAGGGCGATTCTAAAATACGATCCTTCCATCATACGTCCCGTTCTCGCATTATTGCCAGGCGCGCGCGCGCATACGCATACGCAAATATACGCTCTCCAACGTACTCTCTAATGCCGATGCTGACCAGGCTTGGGTTCTCTCGAGTTACTGCCGTTGCAAGCGATTTTTATCATCATTTCTCGTCGTTGTCTGTCGTCAGGCGCATACGAGCCGCGGCTGGATGTTTCGAACGCGGTTAGGACCCTTCCTGCACTCTCCGTTTCGGTTCCCCACGCCGTAGACCGTTGCCCTTGGCCATGAATTCCATCGGCTGTGTTGCGCCTCCTCCACGGACGTCGCGAATAGTGCAACTTTGTGTGGTTGAGAACAGGTTCGGATGCGTTTGGGGGTTTGGCGCGAGAATACGTGCAACGCGGTTTGAAGCGTTGGATGTGACGTGCTTGTATTAGCATTTTTTTTTCTCTCTCTCTCTCCCTCTCTCTGTGGATGACCAAGGGGTTGGCGAGTTTGTTGCAGTTTTGCACGTGACGTGGTCAATGTCATCGCATCTTGTTGCAGAACCATGCGTCGTTCGGATACCGGTGGATGGCCAAAATGGATGGGGCACAATAAAATCAAGTTAACTTTTAATTTCTAAATTTTTTAGATCGATTTCGGTGTGCTTTTTATTTGAAAAAACACGATTTTTCATTTTAAGTTCCCTTTTTTTTCGTCCATCAAGAACCTCTGAAGGTATTGGAGGTTTTGGAGATGGCAAAACCTACCTTATGCCGCTGACATGTTACGATAATAAGGCTAACAAAGCTCTGAATTGTTGAGTATCTTCTCACTCTTTTCCTACTGATGGATGGGATGATCCTAGTCAGCACGGAAAGTCACGTAGAAAGAGAGCCAGTGGTTCATATCCGCCAAACGTATCTAAAAGTAATCTAACCTTAATTTCGCCCTCAACTCAACTCACACGTGCTCACCGAACGCCATTTAATACAAGATCGAATAACTCTTAAATCGTGCGATTTATACTAATGCGAAAGAAACCCCACTCCTTCTCTTGCTATATTTTTCCCTCCCTGGTCTCTCCCATTCCGCTCCTCACCAAACCATAGTTGGAAGTTGGAAGTAGTGTACTGTTTCAACACGCCACGACGCCCCGACAGATTCAGGGTCGTTCAGTTCACTGGTTTGGCGAAATATGATGCAATTGGAGAAACACATCAGCGCCACGCGCAAGTCGCCAAAGGCGCGCCTACTTCGATTGTCTTCCGGCAAGGATGGTCCAGAAAGATAGAGGCGTCAACCGTCGGGAAACCTTTGTCGGGGACATGTGTCGTAACGAGATGTCCTCGCGCCGGTGGAGTCAGGCAAGTCGGGCAACCATCCGAACGTTTGGGTGGAAAATTGTAACCCCTCCCCTCTCCGCTCCCTCTCCTGCTCTGCGAAAAGGTACTCATTTTCTACCGTTTTTTTTTCGGTTGAAGCTTCCCTTTGGGCATCGCTGCACCTGAAGATGGGTCGGTTGCTCGCGTCTTGGAGGAGGAGGTCGCTAAGGAGATGAGAAAACCACTGTTACCAGCGAAACGGTTTTTTTGCGGGAGCCAACTATATGACGCAACGAATCGGGTCGGGAGTTGAATAAGCCTCTAATTACGGCGCATGGGGAATTAAAAACCCATAAGCATACACATTACGCCGCGCGAATGTCAGTGAGCCGAGCCGCTCGCGATTATAATTTGCACGACCAAGCCACCAAGTTCCTGTTGTTTGCATAGTGGAAAGGGGGTACCTTCCAGCATTTCCACCGCGCGCAAAACGGTTCCCTTGGAACGTTATTGATGTGTTTGAAGCGCTTCGGTTCTGCGTGCGGGTCGATCGTTCAAAAACTCGCCCTTGTCCATGCACCAACCTTCACGCCATCGCCCGCCACGGCGTCATCTGTCAATCAGTCGGACGGACGGAGAAGTTATTTTTATGATCGCCTGATGGCGTTAGATAATGCGGTCGCGTCTTTTGGGGGAGTGACCCGCTCTCTCTCTCTCTCTCTCTCTCTCTCTCTCTCTCTCTCTCTCTCTCTCTCTCTCTCTGTTTGGGAGGACATGTGTAAGATGTGTTGGTTCCTGTTTATCACCCTCACTTCGCCTTACGTAATGAACGATCGGTTGACTTCCACATATCGGTGAAAATAAGAAAAAAAAAATCCAACCCGATTTTCCACGGCGCGCGCAATACGTCACGAAGTTCGACGACTGGCATTGACCATCTCGAACAACGTCAATGGAGGAAACCACACAATACCCTGACCACGGTTGGTGTCACCATTTTGGATGTCGGTCAGTTCTCACGATCGGCATCGCACCCGCAGCCACCGGAGAGGAAGTCTTGACTCGTGCGCCCGGTTCAACAATGCCCAGCCGGAGAAGTCTTGGACACCCAGAGTTTGTCGCGATTATGAGACGAACGGGTCACGGTTTGGAACGCGGTAGTGGCCAGCATCTTCACGGTTCACGTTTGATCACGGCCAATGGTTGATTGCACTGCGTGGGAACACATTTCGTGGGTGAATCCGTCCATACCGCGTGCTTTTAAGCATTCAGCTAGACGTTAATTGGACTTCCCGGAAATCACTGCTTGAATAGGTTCTTCCGGGTGTAAAGGCAGACGATAGGGAGTTTTTTTTCGCAACCGTAATACATGATTTGCTTAACATCTCATTCAAGGACTAGCAAACAGCTAACGCTTATGTCGTACGCTTATGTCGTACAGTAATCTAATCAATCTCGTCCATTGATTGATTGTTCCAATCGCAAGACAATACGTTGTGAGATTGTATCCCAGTTTCTAAGATTGTATACCATTACTCATTTCCGTAATCAATCATTATTATTATAATGATCATTTGATTATAAATTTCCTAGAGCCCTATCAGCTAATCTCTTGGGTGCAAACCAACGTTTTAACGATGGTGATGAACGATAAGGTTCTGCAGAATTTTTGGCGATTTTTTTTTATTACTTTTTTCGATCGATATTTGTATGAATGATGAAACATTGCTTACAGTTTCATTGTGATTGCGAAATAAAATGCGTTTGGAAGGAATCCTACCATTACGCTTCTGGCCAAACCGCACTCTCTACCTTCCCATTGGTGTTCTAATCAGTTGTGAAATTAATGTTTCGCTCATTTCCTGACCGATTAGCCCGGTGAATAAATAACCGGCCACACCCAACACAATAGGGTGGCCATTCTTCGTGTCAAATCGGTGGCGTCAGGCGCCACCGAACCAAACAGCACAATGGGCTTCACGATTAGCTCGGCGAATAATGAACGTTTAGCGTATTCATCTCGAGCGCAACCAATAATGAAGCGATTTGCTTTGGATTGGCCGGGCGCGATCACGGTCATCTTCACGGACCCTGATTGCTTCCGGTTGCCGCTAAACATGGTTGACATAAAATTTTAGCTTGATCTTGTACGATGATCGTGCTCGTTCGCTCCGACCGACAGCGCGGCGGTCGGAGGTCAAACGGAACGCCCGGGCCCGGGACGAAGGGTTGCTGCATTAGGAAAGCCGAGTCCGTGCCCTGCCCGGGGTGTTTCTTTTGAGAAGGTTTGGCCTTCGCCTCAACCGGCACCGCAGTGGCTTAAGAAAGAGGCAAATTACAATTTCCTTAATTTCGGATTCATTGTTTAGAAAGACGCACGGTTTGGTGTGGCTTGCGAAACCTTTCGCACCGACGCACGCCATCCACGTGAGGTGCTTCCTCTAGCGTACCGGGGGTGGGTGCGGTGGAACCGGACGATTAACACCTCAGTCTTGTGCGGGAAAGAATGCACCGAAGCGCGCCACGTTTTGAGGCAATAAAGGGCGATTGTTTCGTTCGCATGGAATGGTGTGGTAAAATGGACACAAAACCATAATTGTCAACTAACAGCCACCGGCTGTCAATGACCACCAGCTTCCTAGCGTGTGTGTGTGTGGGGAAGTTCGCTCTCGCTAGGAGAAGGAGTATGTGAAGCCAATAATGCATCGTGGTGTACATTGTTTCCCAACGACGCACGTCTTTCTTTTGCCTGTTTTTTTTTTTTTTGAGGACACACGCTCCGGCACCTCTTGGTTTGGTTGTAGCAAACGCCACCTTACCTGGGGCGCCTCAAGGAAGTGCCAATTGTGTGCTCAAACACTGTCACGCTGGGTTTAGTGTCCTCCGGTGGGTTAGGTGTACGATTTTCCCTAACCCGAGTGGCGCGGGTGACGGGCAGGGAAATTGGGCAAAACATTTTAATGCCCAAACCGTGGTTTTAAGCGTATTTGGCGTGCAGAAACAATAAGCTGACAAAGGTCAACCAAAGCCATGTAGGGAGGCAATTACTATCGTCAGCAAGCTGGGGAATAACCATTTCAAAACAAAGTTTTCGAAGTATCCTTTAAGAGATGCTTTAAGATGACTTGACAATAATTCCCATAAAACTTCGGCATAATTTTCCTTGATGGATGAACTTTTTAGTTTTTTTGTTAGTGAAAATTAATTCAAAGTGTGTGTAGAGAAGGTAAAAGTTATCGTTTGAAATACAAACCTGCCATTAAGCCGCCCCGGTTAACATACATAACAACGAAGAGCGAAGCATTTAAACACGATCCATAACCATTTCGCTGGCGTATAACGACGCATAACAACGTTGTTGAAAGTTTCAAATTTGTTGAGCCCCGGTGTCACGGTATCTTGACCGATACGAGCTGCGATATAGATAAGCGTGTGTGTTTGCTATTATCAATTGCCTCCAATCTTGCTTAGAGGAAGGAAAAAAGCGACACTTTTTCGGTACGACGCTAGAAGTATCCACGGATTTTTCGTTCAAAATAGTAGTTTTAGTTTTTTTCCCCTCTTTGAATCGCTTCTTAAAGCATTCAAAACGTTGGAAATGACTCGTCCGCATACCGTCGCCACCGTGCATCCTCCCCAACGCGATGATGGGCAACATTTATGATCGTTGTAACGCAATAGAAGAGTGAGTGAATGGTGGCAGTGCGAGTCGCTAAACGTTGCTCGCTCGACGGCAGGCGGGGAAGGAGCGATTTCTGGTGGCGATTCGCAATCGTTGCATTGTTCCTTCGCCATTCGATACAAAGATACCGATCCCGAGCCACTCAACCATCCGCCGTCCATCTAACAACCATCTTATTCAAGCCATCCGAGGGTAGAGCGCCTCATCCTCCTCTCCCACCCCACCACTTCATCCACCTGTCAGTGTGAGCTTAGCATCGCCTACTGTGCCTTCCGCGCGGCAGAAAACCAGTCAGCTTCTCCTTCAACCGTGGAAATGTAATTCGCGTTAGCCATTCGAGTGTGTGTGTCTGTGTCTGTATGGTGGAGGAATTTTCCGGGCGCGCTGCAGAGAGAGAGAGCACCACTACCCCTGTTCGATTCGACTGAACGGGCGGGCTGGATTTTAACACAATACAACCTACCCCGAACGGTGCGCTCGGTTTTAAGCTCAGACAGCGTCGAAAGCTCCTTCCGAACGGATCGTGTGTTGTGCGTTGGGTGCCCTGCATTTGTGCTTCCAGTTTCCAGTGTTTGGGTGCAGCGAGGTGAATTTTCCGCGAAAATCAGAGCCTCGAACGCTCTCGAATGTGAACGTCAGTCAGCAGGTGGTTGCGAAAACGAAACAAAAATATACGTCGCATAAATTGTGGTATGTGCATAATAATTGTGACCGTATTTTGCGTAATACATTGCGCCCAAAGTTTTCCACCCGAAGTCGTTTCAAGTTGTTGTGAAAAGAGCACACGTGAAGTTGAAATAAAGAAAAAATCTCGTTCAGTGAAGTAAGAAAATAAAGCACACAGATTCAAAAATAAAACCTCGCACTGGTTTTGCATATCTCAGTGCCACCAACAGGTGGAAAGTGATCGGTGAGCAGTGAAATTTTACGATCCCGACGAAGAAAGTGAAGCGCTTTGGCCGCTAGTGTGGAAGCTTTCGGTGGATGTATTAAAAATTCGTTTTCGGATTTTGTTTTGTTTGTTTTTTTTTTTCGAAAGACGCATTTGAAGATGCGGTCTGTTAGTGAACCAGCCGCTGGAGTGTAGTAGAAATTGCTGCTGCATTAAGAAATAATTAATAAAAAATAAACAACCGTCCGGAATCGATCCGCGAGCAGTAGAAAGGTGCGATTGCGGGTGCAAAAGGATACTATGTTTGTGGGTGAAAACGAAGGTGAAAAATAATCCGGATTGAAAGTGTACGAAAAGAGGATTATCACACGGTTGGCCAACGGCAAACAGCACCCCGTATAGGTACAACAATTTCTCCTGTCCATTTCGGTCCGTGGCGTAAGTGATTTATGTGACAGTTGTGCGTCTGCGATCTTTTTTTTTTTTGGAGGGCATTTTTGATACAAGATTGCTGTAAAATTAATAACCCGAAACGGGTTTACGCTGTTGCGTTGTAACGTCTTGCAATCATCGGTTCCGATTATAAGCTCCGTGATCGTGAGCAGTATTAAATTCCATTTTAAAATATCATTTACGATCATTAGGAAGATCATTTAGATGTTGTGGGAATACATGAAAATGGAGAGCAGCTTTCAAGTTGATCGCTGATATTTTTGCCGCAGATTGCAATGAGCTTCCGTCTCCCGTCAATAGATGGCGCTCCTTTCAATCTAGGATGCTGTGATGCATTTTGCCAACGGCTGTTTAGCGATGATTTCCGTGAAACACATTTGCCTCCATATGGCAAAGCTTAATGATCTGGAAATTTAAATCAGCAATTCGCAGCAATATTTATGGCTTTTCGTAAATTTTTGCAAATTCATATCTTACGAGTAAAATAATGCTCAACTTTAAGCTTCTGCCCGTTGTAGCTTATAATTTATCTAGAATTACTTTATTTTTGTTTTTTAAGCATTAAGCTTTGTGCACTGTGGTAAATAATTTAAATTTAGGCAATAAAAGAGATCAGAATATTAATGTTCAATTCTACTACGTACCACCTTATGAGAAGCGTTAACACATGTTGCATTGTTGTCGAGTATCGCTCTTCTTGCTTAACATCTTAAACTCGATTCCTGTTAGCAAATCGAAGCAATTGTGGATTTAATTTCTAGGGCAGTAGGAAGACACTTCCCAAGCGCGTACAATCACATCGATAAACGGCGGCAAATTTCATGCTCCCGTACACCGACTCACCGTTTATTTTGTTATTTTTTGTTGTTGTTTCATGTTGTTGCTCGCAGACAATCAGTCTAAGCTTGCCGGGGGGAAGAGGGTAACCGAGGGATGACACCGATTCCCTTTCCCTCATTCCCCGAGGGTTCCAGGACGCTACCGGTGCTACAATTTCGTGCACTGCGCGCACTACTACGCACCGCAACTATTACGAAGCGTGTCTAATAGTGCTAACCGCTAGCTGGTTTACCCTCTCCGGTGTGACGACATGGGTGGAACCGCTGCTCTGTTGGAAGAAAAGCTTAAGTACGCATCCTCTAATGACGGTTGTGTTTTGAAGCGATTAGCACGAATTGGATCCCCAGGGAACGGAGACCCATCCAAGAAATGGAGTATGACAAAATGGACACTCAGATGCCCCCGAGTTGGGTAATCGAAGTTTGGGGATTTCTTTACGCATTTGTCTCCTGTGTTTACGTATACTTTTTTTCGCTGTAATGCGCGCGAAAGTGGAAGCAACTTGTCGGTGATCTTCGCATCGACGTCACGCCTGGCCAAACACCGTGCGCTCGGGTGTGCTCTGATGGCGCAAACGGTAAGCTCAAGACGCTCCATTAAAACTTGGTGGTCCAAAATAAAATAAAAAAAAAAACGCCCGCTCAGATTCACTCTCAATGGGGATTGTGAGCTTTCCTGGCGTAAGGTGGACACGGACGGGATGCGTACGGGGCCGCTCCTACCCACACACACACACACATACCGGGCCAAGTTTGCCAAACATTTCGACCGACCGACCGTGCCCGCCGTTCGGCTTCTTTCTTTTCTGGTTCGCTCCAATGTGGGTTAGCAAAACGCAAAACTCACCGGGCGTGAAGGAAGAGAAAGAAACGGAATATCCAACGAAAACGAATATTGCACCAGCCCCTAGTATTGGGGTCTCGTAAGGCGCCCCTTGTCCTCCTCCCTTTTTGGTGGGTGTCCCGAGCACCGTACGTGTGCGGACCAGACGCCTCAAACACGCGCACGACGCGAATCCTTCGAGCGTGACACCGTTTGGCACCCGGACGGGAGGGAGGGGGGATGTATGAAAAATGGAAACCTCGCTCGGTCCACGTTGCATCTACACGGCACGGCTGTTGGCATTGCATCGATCTTGCCGCCGCACGATAGCTGTCAAAATAGGCAGCTGAAACTGAAAGGCCTCCCTTTTGTGTTGCGACAACTTCGGACCATCACCACCGGGCCATGCAGCAGCGAAACGGAAATCGTTGTATGAATTAGCATGCGGGCGTCGATGGGTACGGATAGAGCAAAAAATAAAGTTTCCAAACTCCAGAAGCTTCCGCAAGCCACTAGTGACGAGGTAGTGTCATAAGAGCTTAGCATTTATGTCCATTTGGCAATCCAAACCATGGAGAGAGATGAAAAGATTATATTTTTTAAATGGAGACTGCATTGGTTCTGATAGCAATAGATCCAATGTTATAGACGTCAAAAGACGTCGAATCCACAGGTACATTATTTTCATTCTTCAACAAGTTTGACAATCCAAGCAAGCGTTGGACTTCGGAAGTACTAAACATTTTCAAGGAAAGAAGAAACTTACAAACGATTCTCGATGGGAAATCTTACTGAAATAGATCTGTTTTCGAAGAGCGTAGCGTTTCATACAAAAAATTGTGTTGAAAATTGTGGTTTTGTACTAAAATTTAGTGTCATGTTTATCGCTCCGAGTTTCATCACCATGTGACAAGCACTTAGACAGCTCCCGTTGCATTCTTCTGTAAAAATACGAAGAAGCAAATATCGGTAAGGGAAAAACACCCTGAACGCGGCTTTTAAATCAATGTCTTACTATCTTAAACACCACAACACGCACTCGAAAACGAGAGAAAAAAAACGCTCATCGAAGCCCTCCGTTAGAGCCAACTCGGAAGCATGCTTCAGTGCGTTCAGGCCGGGTTTCCAGTTTCCCGCGCACATAAATCCGCTTGTCTCGTCGGGTGCCGTTCGCGGAACTATGCGCCTTAAATCATTTGAACGTCCAACACCTGAAGGCAACAGCAGCAGCCGCACTCGGGGGTTCGTCGCTTGTTTCCGAGATTCGGTAATGATTTTGGGGGTGGCGCTCACCACCTTACGTAAGCGTTCCCAATTCCCCGACTACCCTCCCCTTCTCGAATTCGTCAACAATGGGTGATGCCGAGCGCAGAGAACGAGGGAAAACTCACTTTCGGCAGCAACTACTACTGCTGACCTTGGTCCGAACAGAATCCACCTGAAGAGGTCTCCGCACACAGTGTCATTGCTTCTCCCGCCGAGTCCGGCTTCATCCGGCGACGGGTGGCTTTGTTGGTGGTCATAGCAACGGCGAGACAAATTATGCACGTTTCGGTCGTTCGGGAGCAGCTGTGCTGACGATTCGTTGCACCCATTTGGTTGGACACGGAGCGTGAATAATGCGGAACAGACAGGCATAACGTTGTTGGAACGGATTTTCGGTGTTTGGTCCAGCCAATGAAACTGACCCGACATACCTTTTTTTCTCGAATTTGGCAGGAAAGCTGGAACAGCGAAAGTGAAACTGGAAAGGAAAAATGACCTTCCGTTCGGTTTGCTGACTCTGACTGCGCATGAAGATGTCGGATCGGACCGAAGCCAGGAAGATGGGCTCGACGATACGACGAATAGGCGGGATGACTCCCGTCGCTTACTTGCTGCTAGTGCTAGGCATCTGCATGCTGGCACCGGTGCTGGCACAGCGAGATACGATATGTCCTCCGCAAGATATCATCCTACCCTGTCGGTGTTCGCAGCGCGGTAGTGAAGTACAGATATGGTAAGAAACTGCTGCTTCTGACGCTATGCTTGCTGAAGAAAGTAGCTTAATCTCGAAGCCGTTCCCTCCCATCCGCAGGTGTTCGCACAGTGATCTGCCGCGTGTTTTGATGGGGCTGAAGGCGGTCTCGAAGTCCATCATCCGACCGATCGACGAGCTCATTCTGGAGAACAACTTCTTGCCCTCGCTGCCGGGCCGGATGTTTGCTCCGCTCAACATTCTTCGACTGATGCTGCGGCACAACGGGCTCGAGCGCCTTTCGAACGGTTGGCTGAACGATCTCGACAAAAGCCTGGTGGAGATCTTCATCGTGGAGCGCAATCTGCGCAGCATCCCGGGGGATAGTTTGACCGGCATGCGCAAACTGGAAGCGGTCACTATCCAGAGCGAGAACCTGAAGCGGCTGCCCGATTTCTCCGGCCTGCCGAAGCTGCGGTACATCAACGTGCAGAGCGGCTCACTAATCGAGCTGGCTCCGCAGTACTTCCGGGATCTGCAGAGCCTGGAGACGGTGCACGTGACGGGTAGCGGAAGTCTGAACCGGCTCGAGGCGGGACTGTTCAACGATCTGCCCAAGCTGAACCTGATCAATCTGTCCGAGAACGGGATAAGCTGGGTGCATCTGCGCACCTTCGTTGGGTTGCCGTCGCTGAAGACGCTTCAACTGACGGGCAATAAGATCACGGACGCCGGCATGATCGGACGCGCGGTAAAGGACATCCACAATCTGCAGGTGTTGCGCATGGATCGTAACATGATCTCGAAGCTGAACGAAGGCAGCTTTGTCGATTTGCCGTCGCTGAAGGAACTGTATCTGAACGACAATGGCATCACGGAGATATTCCATGGGGCGTTCCACCGGACGCCCAGCCTGAAGTTGGTCCACCTGGAGAACAACTACCTGCGCCGGGTGCATCCCGAATCGTTCCTGCAGGCATCGGGCAGCGGTGTCGAGATGATGCACCTCCAACAGAACGAGATCGGGCGCGTGGAGGAGCTCCGTTCGCTGCTCGATGCCCTGCCGATGTTGCGCTTTCTCGACCTGAGCTACAACAAGCTGGAAGCAATTCCGTTCGGTGCCCTGCGCGGTCATGGCACGCTGGAGCAGCTGTATCTGAACCAGAACCGCATACGCATGATCGAACGAGACGCGTTTATGGCGATGCCGGGTTTGCGGGAGCTGCGCCTGCAAAACAACTCCCTGCACGATCAGCTACCGATGCCGTTCTGGAATCTGCCCGGTCTGAAGGGTATCGACATCTCGTACAACAACTTCCGCCGGATGGATCCGAACCTGCTGGTGGGTGTACCGTCCCTGCGCCGGTTGGACATCAGCGGGAACACGCTGTCCGTGATCGATGCATCCGCCTTCAGCCACACACCGATGCTGGAAACGGTCAACATATCGTCCAACGAGCTGACCGTGCTCCATTCCGCCACGTTCCGCGATCTGAACCACATGTTCGAGCTGGATGCGGGCAACAACAAGCTGCAGGAGTTCATCCCCGGGTTGCCGGTGGCGGTGGAACGGATAAATCTTCACGCCAACAAGATCACGCAGCTACCACCGCCAACCACGGCAAGCCAGCTGTGGGATTTGCCCAACTTGCGCATGCTGGACATTAGCGACAATCAACTGACGCGTCTACCGAGGGCAGTTTTCAAGCCAACGCCGCAGCTCCGTGTGCTGAGTTTGGCTCGCAATCAACTGCAGTCCGTCGACGATGGCAGCCTCTCGGGGTTGGCTCGGTTGGAGATACTGAACCTGCAGGACAATCGAGTGTTGGCGCTGCACGAACGATGCTTCAGTCCGCTGGAGAACTTGCGAGAGCTTAACCTGCAAGGTAACCGGATCGAGGTGTTGGTGGACAATCTGCTCGACAGTAACGCACTTCTCGAGCAGTTCGATGCATCGCGCAATAGCATCGTGGAAATCTCAGCCAAAGCGTTCCGCAACAGCCGCTCGCTGCAGACGCTCGATCTTTCGTCGAATCAATTGCGCGAGCTGCCCGAGTCGCTGTCCGGGCTGGCGGAGCTCCGTGAGCTGGATGTGAGCTTTAACCAGCTGACAGAGCTGTCACCGAGCGTGCTCGTATCGTGGCGCAATCTGGAGGAGCTGAAAGTGTCCAACAACAAGGTGAACCAGCTGCACCAGGGCTCGCTCCGGAACCTGCCGCTGCTGCAGTATCTGGATCTTTCGAGCAACGAACTAACGCTGCTGGAGCACGGTTCGCTGAGGAACTTGCCTGAGCTGCAGGAGCTCGTGCTGGCGGATAACAAGCTGTCCGAGCTGAAGGATCGCGTATTTGAGGATCTGCCCAGTTTGCAGGTAGCTTGGGTTGCTCTTGTTGTCCATTCGCTTGAAATGGTGTCTTCAAGCGGAAACTCTCTTTCTCTTTCCCTTCATTGCAGGCCGTGCATCTCCAGCAGAACAACTTACGCTACATCTCACCGTACAGTTTCTATCGCTCACCGTCGATAGTGTACCTCAATCTGTCGGCGAACCAGTTCCGCAGCCTCGACAGCGTGGGGCTGCGAAGCGTTCGCAATCTGGAGGTGTTGGATCTGACGGGCAACGGCATCCGCAAGATTACGCCGAGTCCGCTGCGGGGGTTGGACTGGCTGGTGGAGCTCAAGCTGGACAACAATCAAATCTGTGGCATCCAGGGTGAACCGTTCTCGACGATGCCACGGTTGCGGGTGCTTAGCATGCGCAACAACCAGATGTCCCGTGTGCCGGAGCCCATCTTCCGGAGTTTGCGCACCAACATCGCCATACTGGATGTGGACGGTAGGGGAGGGGAGGTGCGACAAAGGAGCTTTGGGCATTTAGTAAACATTTGGTTTTTGTTGTTCCACTTTTAACAGGTAATCCTCTGGACTGTAGCTGCGATATGCTTTGGTATATGGCTTGGTTGCAGGAGAGCCGAAGTCTTTATCCTGGCCCTCGTTGTCGGGATGGTAAAATGTTGCTTGATATGCGCCTGTCCCGTACCGACTGTCAGTCGGGGGCTCGAACCGCTCCCGGACATCATGCCGGCGAGCAGCATCCGCTGACGAACGATCATGGCGATGTGTTTGTCCGAGCGCTCGATTACGATGAGTGCGGTGGGTTGGAGAACTACGAGGTACCACCGGGACCGACGCCACCATTCCATCCGGGATCACCGGGAGATAGTGACTACTTCTACGACCAGTACGTGGACTATCCGAACGCACTGAACGATAGCCGGCTGGCGAATGGGCAACGGTTCAACGCGACTCCGTTCGCCGAGGATCCGGAGGGGAAGCGAAACTTCAGCACCAACTTTGTCGACTTCAACAACAATAAGTTCAACCAGTTCCAGCGTCCACCACCGGGAGGACTACCACCACCGGGTGCAGTGCCCGATTCCGGGTCACCGTTTACCTTCTTCGGGCTGCCCATACCGAGCCTAAACATTGGCAAAATGTTCGGTGGTGCGGGTCGGAACGCGAACAACCGTGCCTCCGGTGGAACCCGGGCGAAGGGACGCGTGCAGGTGTACAAGCAGGGCGAACCGGCGCAAAGCACCATCTACCGCAACGACGGTGGCAAGACGGACACGGCGGTAACGGTCAAAACTCCGACCGATCCGTTGGACAAAAATGCCGGCGCTACCAACGAGAACAATCTCTTCTATCGGCCGTACTTCCAGACATCTTACAACAGGCAACAACAGCAACAACAGCAACAGCAGCAAGCAGCACCACAGCCACCGGTGGACGTCCAGAAAGGTGGCTTCACGCCGATGCTGCCGGGTGCGGTCGGTGGATTCACACCGATCACGGATCCAACGTTGAAGGTGATCAATCAAAACTACACTCACGAGTCGCCCGGCAAGTGGCCGACGGAGTTTAACGAGCGTGTACCGCTCGTAACCGAACCGACGCGCTACCTGCAGCAGAACAAGTTCGAAGCGACGATCAAACCGTCGCACAACAGTGCACCATACTTTGTGGACGGAATCACGCATCACATCCCGGCGAGACAGGAGCACATTCCGGGTGCTCCACACCGAGCGGAAGTGGTGATCGATAAGGTTGCAGGAGTGCCAGCGAATGGCACTGGTGGAGCGACTACTTCCCACTCCGAACTGGAGGATGAAGATGAAGATGGCGAATCCACCGACGATGAGGAGGAAGATCTTGGGGATGAGGAAAATATTGATGGAGTGAAAAATGAATCCGCCGATACGAACGCATCGCATCACGAGAATGATCTTACCACCCGGCTTTCGATTGAACTTGCCACACCCACGATCGGATCGACGGTGGTGAGCGGTGGTGGCTTCAACAAAGCGTACACCACGCCCAACCCAATCATCCGCGATCTTGCCCGAACACCAACCCGCGGAGGAGAGTTCTACGATAGTTCCGGCAACAACACACCATCCTCACTGTCGGCACTGATCGCTCCCGGATCAACAACCCAACACCGACCACCGCCGGGAAAATCCACCATCGAAAAGGTGCCCGCACCGGTGTCATCCACCGTAACGCCGTACTTCCCCAACACAACGCCGGGATCATCGCCGCACCGTGGCGTCGTTCCGAAGATTGAAACGGACGCCGGTGAGCGTCATTTCGGTTCGCCGAACATTATCGACCTGTCGCCCTCGAGCCACCATCACGCGAACAATCCGGACAGTGTGAACGAGATCCGTAAGCGGGAGGATATGGATTGGTACTTTGCCAATTACAACCACACGCAGCACTACGATTTCGACGAGCTCGAGATCAACAGCTACCGTAGTGCTGGTAGGGTCGCCGGCAGTTACAGTGCCAGTGCCGTGCTCGTCTCGTTCATGGCCATTCGCGCGGTACGATCGTGGTACGAATCGTGGTGTGAATAGAAGGGTTTTTAGTAACGTTTAAGGGTACAGCAAGGGAAACGCTGGGATCATAGATTTCACCGGTAGCTAGGCTCCACCAAAGCGATCAAAGTAAGCGATGCTGAACGGACGACATTTCGGGTGGGGGAACTTTTTAAAACATCATCTTGTTTGGGAGGGAAATCGCTTCTCGTTCGTTGTTTCTTAGTTTTTAACAGTAGCATCTACATGAATCGGTGTTGAGGACAGTATTCCGCACCGCGGTAGCGAAAATAGGGCAGGGACAAGCCACTACTGTAAGGTGTTATAAAGTGCGGCACAATTTGTTAAAGTATTGCATATATGCATAGCAACCGTCGATATTCGGTTAGATATAGAGCAAATACCTTTAAATAAATGAACAAACTACTATTAGAAAAATCGTGTTTGTAAAATAAACGGAAATTTCAGGTTGTAGCGATGATCTGATAGTTATGTCAGTAAGTATGATGTAGAGACTTGCAGACTGCATTGCAATAATCTAGTAAGGTTTTCCAATCGTTTCATTACGACGTTTTGGAGACGATGAACGGCACTTTTTCGGATGGAAATGAATCTTTCACCGTTTCTTAACCATCCGAAACACTCACTGTATGTATTCCGACCAAACTAACTTCAACTGCCGCACTACTCCTTACACTTCACTCCTTTTGCTTGATAATCGCCCGATCCTTCAAGCTTACTACCCAGCCCGGATTGAGGCCGTAGAAAATCTGGCGCGGATCTTTCGCCTCCACCAGCATCGCGTAGTCCGGATCGTCCTCGATTTTCGGCAGCGTGTAGCCATATTTTTGCGCCAGAACCAACCGCTCCTGGCTGATTCGTTCCGGGTCCGCCAAATAGCCTCGGTTGCGTGCGTCCGTGTAGTACTCGACGGCGTCCTGTGGCGGTAGCATGCGCCTCGGAATGGGAACACCTTTCTCGAACCATTTCTTTGGGTTCACCACCGCGTACAGGCTGTGCGGGTCGTAGTAGGCGGTACGAATGACACCTCCGTTGCGCTCAATCGCGGCAATAACTGATTCCGGTGCATGCTGCACCTCTATGTTAATTTTCGCACGGAAATCATCCGCCCCAACGTCCGTGAGCTGTACGCCGTGGTGCAGCCGGTCGGGTCGAATCTCAAACAGGCCCGTGTTGCAGATGGTGGTGAGATCGATCGGTGCCCGAGCGTCGAGTCGATCCGTATCGATCAGTTTCTGTAGCTGGTGCAGGCTGATCGGTGGGTACTCGCGCTTCAGGTGGTGTCCTTTGTAGTACGGTTCGTATTGGAAGCGCATATAGAACGGTGTGTTGCCGGTTTCGTAGCCAAGACGCATGTAGTTTTGTCGTTGACCCGAACCTTTGTTACCCGCACCATGCTTATCACCACCGTGTTGACCACGGCCACGCTTTACCTGTAAAAATCAGGATTTGGATAATCGGGAGAATCGATTGTTTTGGTTATGTAAATGCGCCGGCCGGACAAGTGGCTTTCGTGCGAATGTAAAAGACTCACGTTTTGCTTGGACTGTGGATTATCGCGAATGTTTCCGATCGTGACGCGCGGTAGCGTCCGTAGCATTTGCAATGCCTTTTCTGTAGTGTGTTTTACAGCCATTTTTGCACAATTCACGCAGAAAACTATTCGAAACAAAATCTAATAACACGAGATGTTGTTGTGTTATGACAGCGTTAAGTTTGACAGATTCCATAGCGATGACAGCAAACAAATAAACTGCATCACAGAAAAATTAAGAGTAATTTTTACCGGGTGAAAAAAATAAATTACCTAAACGAACGTATGCACCACCCTGTGCGAAACATGCAAGCTGTCAAGAAAGGCACAGCTGGTAGGTCCCGTCAAAAGCCTCGAACATTTTTCATAACAATAACAAAACACCATGAAAGCTCGTTCGTGCAGGAAAAAAAAGGTTTCTGCTAAATAAAAATCTATTTTAAGTGATTCATTCGCGACGTCGGTGGCGCGGTATGCGAAAGTTTATTAAATAGTTGTAAGCATGAGCTTCTAAGTCTAGTCCATATCGTACCGAAGAAACCTCACTGAAGAAGGCTCACCACCATGGCTACTGCGGAGCTACTGTCCATCTACAGTGACCTGAATGAGGAGAGCAAGCTGTCGATACAATACCCGGAAGGTTACGACCCAACTTGTGGTGTAAAGCTGCGTGTACTAGGCGAAACCCACATTCTTCTGGACGCGAACGGCGTACTGCTGCAAGGAGTGTACCGAGCCACTGACAAAACGATTGAATTTCGGTGCCTCGAACGGGACGTTGCGGATTTCGATACCGAAGGCAATTGGATATTCTGCATCAAAAGCGAGAATGGCACGGTGCACCGTAGCCGGAATGGAACGCTGGACGAGTGGACGCATCTGTTCACCGACCGGGAGGGGTTCGTACGGGTGTGCTGCAACAATAACGGCATCCTTCTGCTCGCCGGCGACGGGAGATTGTTCGTTCAGGGTGATTTCGGAACGGTGTTCAACTGCGACCAACTGACGGAGGTGCACGAGGTGAAGCAGGACTGTGTGCAGCAGCTGGCAGCAGGCATTGATTTTGCCATCGTTTCGCTGCAGAAGCGCGCCAAAGTGTTCAGTGCGATCAAGAAGGACGTGTTGTTCGATCAGAGTGCGTTCGACGAGAAGAATTTTGCCGTGTACGGTGATTGGCGCAATATATTCGAGCATTTTAACATACATCCCTACCGTGTGCGGGAGCCGTACGAGGTTTCCGCGACACTGGACGAGCTGTCGGTCTACGGTCAACTGCTACATCAGACCGTTGTCGCTAGCTTCGGCAAGGTGAACAAAGGTAAGCATAATAAGGAAGGAAGCAGGGGGTAAAAGCAGGAGGAATTGTGGAAAGTGTGACTGCTACTTCTGCGGTTTGCTAGCCTCAGTCGAACCAGCAGCTCCCTGGTCGGTGGTCGTTTTCAGTTTGGCCAACTGTTCCCGCTGCTGCTTGTAGAAGTATTCCTCCTCGTGCGCCGCTTCCATTTTCCCGAACGATCCACCAGCTTCTCGAATTGCGCCACCGCCACCACCACCCTTGCCCGCACCGCTGCCCATCTCACCGACTTGGCTCATTTTCGCTAATCTGCAAATTGCACACAGCCAGAAAGGAAGGAGACGCTGCAGATAGCATGCCGGGTTCTTACGTAACGTGCCGCGGCGGGCGATCTCGCGCTCTCCTGCCACGGCATTTTATCTGATAAAGCACTGTGATGGCTCACCTCAAACACGACGGGTACAGGCGAACGAAACGGTTGTGTAGTACGAACATGGAGAAAGATCGGCGGAGTGTGTTTTTTATCGAAATTATCGCTGGTTGATTATCTTTTCGTTCTGGCTGCAATTGTGCCGATTGCACTGACAGGGAAAAGTTGTTGCTTGGATTGCACTTTCGGTCGATTAAATCCGGCTGATCTGGTTTATAACCGGGGTTTGCTTTCTGTCGCTTTAATGTGCGCCGTGTTTATGTGTATTTAAAGCATATTCTTGTGTGCGAGGTAAATACGACCGACTGCCAGCAGCATCCTTATCTTTTCTCGATTTGTTTTGGTTTTTTCTTTCGTGTTTGCGTGTGGCGGAATTCGTTGTGCTCATGATGCATTTTTCCATTTGGAGGTTTAAAATTCACTGCAAACGGTGATAGCAGGCTTGCTAGGAGATTTTTAAACAATATTTTAGTTAAAAAATTTTATGTCAAATTTAACTCATCATATGTACTGGTTTACTTTCAAACAGGTCAACTCGGCACCGGTGACCACATCAGGCGTGACAAGGTTCACCAGCTAAACGTGTGCAGTGTCACGAAAATAGCGTCCGGATGCGATTACTCCTCCGCCCTAACGATCGACGGACAGCTGTACTTCTGGGGGGATATGACCAAAAATCAAGCCATCAGCTGGAAGCTCGGTAACGCGGGCAATACCAGCACACCGACGATCTGCAGTCGCTTCCGGCACGTGCTCGACATGTGCAGCGGTAACTTCCAAACGTACGTCCTCACGAACGATCTCAAGCTGTTCGACATCAAATCAACTGCGGATGACGCGTGGCTGAGCTACAAAACAGCCGCCCCGGAAGTGCATGCGGATCGTATGGCCGCGTTGGTAGACGAAAACGTTCCGTTCGTGCTGGCGAGCGATAGTTTGCTGGTGGTGAATCATCTGCCCGTGCGGCAGGATGTGCTCAAGCTGTACACCAAGGAGCAGCAAACGCTGCAGGCCCTGCTGAAACACGTTAAAGAGTGGAGCTCAAAGTCCGCTGGCCGGCAGAAAGGTCCAAGTTCACCGGGTGTCGGTGATTCTTCCGGCGCACCCGGTGCACCATCGTCGAAACATTTTTATCGCCAATGCACCGTGCTGTTCTATCTGCTGCTGCTGCGAATGCAATCGTTGCGAGCGTTTCTCGTGCATCACGATATAGACCGGCTGGTGTCGATCATGCTGCACGACGAGATTTACCTCCTCTACCAGCGCCTTCTTCAGTGCTTCTGTGATAACGAATGTTACGGGCTGATGAGCTCGTCCGATCAGCAAATTCTGCAGCTCTATCTCGACAACGTGCAAACACAGATCGATCTGGCCGAACTGCTCATCACGAGCGCCGCCACCGCCGGAACCACGCTCGACGAATCGACCGAGAACGCCCTGCTGTCGATGAAATCGGAATGGTTGCGATTCCTGAACGAGGAAGTGAGCGAGAAGATGGGAAGCACCACGAAGCAAACGAAAGAGTTTTGGTTGCGGGAGGAAAACATTCGCTGGTTGCCGCTGAAGGAACCACATCGGCGCGTGCTGCTCGACTCGAACGACGTGCCGCTGAAGCTGCTGGATGTGAACATATTCTCTTCCTCGCCCCGGTTCGTGCTCTTCAACGATGTGTTTTGCTACGTGACGGGCGTCCAGGTCGTTCAGTATCCGCTGCAGCTCGTCTGGATCACGACGGAGGTGAGCGATCTGCAGCGCAGCCGGTACAAGGAGAAGCATCGCTTCATGATCACGATCGTGACGCCGGAGGAGACGCTGCGCTGCCACACGCTGAATGTGGCGGATAAGATGCGCTGGCTCGGGGTGCTGAAGGCGCAGGTGCTGCAGTGTTTGGACAAGCAGACGAACGACAAGCAACCGCTGTATCGGTTCGCTCGGTATGCGTACAGCGAGCGGTACGAGCGGTTGCGGGGTATGCGCTACGAAGGGATGTGGCTCGTTGGCCAGATGGATGGGATTGGATCGCTGACGAGCGTCGATCGCTCGTACAGCGGTGAGTTCTACCACGGTAACATTACCGGGTACGGGTGCATGAACCGTTCCGTGTTCGGAATTTCCACGATCTATGAAGGTAAGAAATCGTGCAGCAGCAAATGTACGCCAAAGTTGTGGTGTAAGAATGGTAACGCTAACGTATCGTCTTCCTGCAGGTGAATTCGTCAACGGCAAGTACGACGGGTATGGACGGTTGAAAACCACCAGCAATCGTTCCACGCAGTACTTCCGCTACCACGGCTACTTCAAGGCGGACAAGTACAATGGCTTCGGAACGCTCACGACCAGCGCCTACCAGTACAACGGTGACTTTGTGAACGACCAGAAGGATGGGTTCGGCGTTATCGAGGACAGCCTGAACGGGGTGAAGTACATCGGCATGTTTATGGGCGACAAGAAGCACGGCAACGGTATCCTGGTCACGACGAACGGCACGTATTATGCGGGATTCTTCGCCAACGACATACTGACCCACTCCGCCGGTGGGTTGGCGATCTTCCCGAGCGGAATCTACTACCGCGGCGAGCTTACGATCGACGGTCCGTTCGGGAAGGGTGTGTTCTACTATCCGGAGCGAGAGATCGAGTCGGAGCAGTTCGAGCTGGACGATTCCAACACGAAGATGGCGGGCCACACGATGACGGGCATTTTCGGGGGCACGTGGACGAGCGTGAAGATCAGCAACGCGACGATGGCGATGGATCAGGTTTTTAACAAGGTTCCGATGTGAGTGTTTGCGTGGGTTGCTAAAATGGAGGTACATAAAAACGGATCCTCATTTGCAGGTTGGATCTTAAAATCAACGCCGAGCGCAAGTGGTCATCGATATTTGCCTGCTTCCACGAGACGCTGTTCGGTACGAGCGATATCGTCGCGATCCGGCGCATGGACATCAAGAAGGTTTGGAACCGGGTGGCCATCTTCGTCAGCCGGGCGAAGCGAAAAGAGCAACTGAAGGCGAACAACTTTTCCGTCGTCGGTTCGGGGGAATTCGACGACCGGTCGGCGGCTTTGATCTGCCAATCGGGTTACCAGCTGCAGAGTGCGTCGACCGCATCCTTACGATCCAGCCTCTCCGATTCGCGTCTCTCGCTGTACAACGGGGGCCTTCCTTCATCGCCGGCTCCCGGTGGCCCGTCGCCACCGGAACGTGCGTCGGACGCGATATCGGTGCAGAGTTTTGGCTCGTCCATCGTGTCGCGCGGTGCCGAGGATGATGAATTTATGCTCGCTGCTGGTGCCGCCGGTAATGGCGGTCGGGTGCGGAATTCGTCCCCGTTTCGTGATCTCGATTTCATTCCAAACTTTTGCATCACCACGGTGGACGCCGGCGGGTTGGAGCTGCTGCGTAACTATCTCACCGATGCCTTCCAGTGCGTGTACCACCCGCTGCACGGACTGTTCGAGAAGCTGTCGAACTGTTTCTACTCGACGTACAGCTGCTGGAAGTATACGCCCCATTCCATCCTGTGCGAGCCGGCCATGAACGAGTGGATCTCGATCGTGAGCCGTATCTACACGCTGGTGCTGACCGTCATGTTTCCCGCACTGCCGAAGGATTCCATTTTGATCGAAGAGTAAGTGAACTGGCGCGCGATGGCGTGCGGCGTGCGATGCGTACTAACTTTCCCGCTTTCGCTACCTTATCTCCCCCACCCTAGTGAGCTTGTGTCGTACCAAAGTCTTCTGTACCCAATACTCATGACGCAAGGTATTTATTCCGCCCTGTTTGTCCTCTATGCGAGCAAGTGTAGCAAAAACGATGAGATCTACCGACAACGGATATTAATATGCATGAAAAAGACTGATGAAAATTTGATTCAGCTTCTTGACATCAACCGGTAAGTTTAGTTTTCCGTTCCTCACAGTGAAGGCGTCTTATCGTACCGATAAATGCTTGATTTATGATGTGTTTCACACCTGGTGACGGCTAGTTTTCGATTCATTTGCTCCCATTGCAGCACTCTAGTACCTATTATCAAACACGAAAAATATCAACAAGCAATCGACAGCCTCAATCGCTTCCGGGAGAAGTGTTGCCCGAGCGAGATGATCAAGCATATCAACGACGCATTTACGCTCGTCGACCAAGCGTGTAAGGAGCAAGGTAAGGCACGGGGTTTTCCTCACCCTTTGAAACACCTCGAAAACTAACCATAAACGATCGCTTCCCATTTCCCACCCTGCGTTCGTGCACGCAGAAGTTCGCATGGATGTGGCGGCCGATAATCTGCTGGAGCTGATCATATGGTTGATCATCAAGGCGAACCTGCCGCAGCTCGGCGCCGAAATCAGTCTGCTCGAGGACCTGATGCAGAACGACTACGGTACCAGCTACCGGAACACGCAGAACGACTACTGTCTGATCACGCTCAAGGCGTCCTATCAGCACATCATCAGCGACAATTTCTTCGTCAACAAAACGTTCGACGCGACGGGGGCGGGCGCGTGAGCTGGGGAAACCGGGCGGAGGTAGCGAAGTAGTGTTCAGTTGTTTCAATTTCAAAGTATATATTTAGTAGCTGATTCTGCACAATAAACGGGTGACGCGCGGTTCGTTGATCATTGCATGTGTTGCTATGGTTGTGCGTTTTTTTAAGCGTTTGTTCAGTTACTAAACAGCATCATGCCGTGGGGAAGCTGCATATTTTTTAAGAGCGGAGCGTTCAAATGAGCCGCAGGATAAGTGACGCTTAAATAGCTCGCTTTGCTCAAACGGGGCCTGAAAAGCCATAAAGTGACACCGTGTTAAGGCAGCTAGCTTCTATTAATTACCGATGACAGCAGTCGTCGCTCTGCCCCGTACGTCGTCGGGGAAGGTCGAACCAGGTCGTGAGCGGCAATAAAGGTGGTCACGGTAATAAATTAAGTAAATTGTCGGACCGGCGCACATCAAATTATGCTTTGCGGCTCTCCCGCTCCCGGCGCCACACTGCTGAGTTGATAACGATAATGATGCCGCTGTTGTTGTGGATGCGGCCACTGCTGCTGCTGATGGTGCTGATGATGATGGGCGGCAGTGATATGAAACCGCACACGGCCAAATCTGCATCGCCTTTTTCGGGCGATGCCTCTCGCTCTCTGTCGGTGCACCAGGAAACCACGGAAACGGGCGTGTAAAATGGCCTTCAGGGCATATGTGTGTGTGTGTGTGTGTGTGTGCGTGCATTATTTATGCAGGAATTTTGCTCCCCTGGAATGTGGTGTGAAGTGCCGTGTGTGTGCGATGGGTACTGATGGATGGCAACAAGAAAAAAGAGAGAGAAAAAAATCACAAACATTCACTTCTCAGCAGCAACTCGTTTAGCGTTGATTTGAAATTATGATCGAAAACATTTCAATGATTAATCGCATGTGCGCGAGAGACTGCACACGGCAACGATGGCATTAGGCAAAAAGGCTTATGCGGGCGCTCCCCTCTTTCCTTTATTGAAATTCCCCCCTCCCCCTTTTTTTCTAACATCTTCCTTTCGTCAACCGTGCATTAAATAATTACGAAAATTACACATCCCTGCCCGATGGTGCGGTGCGGCTTGTCCGCTTCGTATGCTACCGGTATCGGTGGTGCGCAACCAGAAACGTGTTCGTCGAACGCTGGAACGGTGCGTAAAAGAGGATACGCAAAAGAGCGCACGGCCCCACAACAACACGGCGATTGGGAAGGAAGAAATAATAATATGCGCTAAATGGTTAATTGATTTGTGATCTGAGCGGCTCCGGAGAGCTAAATCGATTTACGTGCCCGCTGGGAAGGAGGCAAAGGGTGGGGGGAGGCAGCGTGAGCCCATGCGCCATCGTCGTGGCGATCACAAGCCGTTGCCGTCGGGGACAGCGGTGGTGATGAGTTGCTGCCACACCGCGCCGTTGCAGGTAGCAATTGCATCACCACGAGAAGAAATTTCGTCCGCACGTGCGCTGCTGTCGCTGTCGGCCGCAATCGGTGATCATTAGCCTGGTTTTTGTTTTGTGCTTATGTGTGTGTGTGATTGCATCCATTGAACCAACGAAAGCAGCGTGTGGGGTCTGCATTTTTTTTACGGGTGAAATCGTGAGTTCACGTGACATACCAGGCGACTCCATACAATTTCCAACGCTCGTTTAATGTGCGCGCGTATTTGTGTGTGCTTCGGACGCGGAATGCTTTTGAGTCGCAACGAGTTTGACCCCATTTTTCGGATTCAGGAGTTGCGGAGAAGTTCGGCGCTTGCAGAATAAACAATTTGACAAGCGAATTGCATACCTTTCAGGCGTACAAGGGCCCCTCTATTTTTCGCAATTCCAAGAGAGATTAAAATTTCTATATTTTTGAAAAAATTACCTTATCTTTCTTAAACTCAAGGGCTGGGTGCTCAAGGAGCCTTTAACTCTCCAGCAAGCTAACTTAAATCTCCAGGAATTTGTTGCTTAAATCTCAGCTATTTTGTTTTGTTTTAAAAGTCTCAAAAAAGTTAACCTCTTTTCAACACTCAATCCGAAATGACAAACTAACCTTTTATACCTCATCCGGCCAACCTCGACCTGAACGCAATAAAAACTGAAAACTACATCTTCCAGATGAATTCCATAAAAGATTTCAGATTATTTTTTCAAGCAAAAACCAAATTGCTCTCAACAGTGGGAAGCGAAAGAAAGCAAAGACGCACGCAACACGGAAAGAAACGCTTGGCCGTCGGCCGGGCTGTCAACAGTGATTGCAATTTTCTCATCAATCCAAGCAGGCCAATTCGCAAAAGTTCACCGCTGTAGGTAGTGCGTAAAGGAAAAAATAAAACATAAATAAATAAAAGCCAACCTAAGACGGATTGGGGAGGGTGAAACGGGGTAGAAAACCAATACGATATTGCCCTTTGGGGACCGTTGGGTGTCCTTTCCACAAACCGCCCCGACCTGTTCCAGCGGTTTGGCCGCGACCGCCCGCGCGTGTCTGGAATGCGTTTGATGAAGTAATTAAGGCGGGGTTTCGAAAATTTTTGCGGAAAACCCACCGCGAGTTCCCCGTTGCTCGGTGCCCGAAAAGTTCACCGCCCCGGGGGTAATTAATTCCACACGTTCGGCAAATAATTGACCGCCCCGGACGATGCCGGACGATCCCTTTTCCCCCCCGTTTGGACCGGCATGCCAATAAATTAGCTTTCGAGCGGGTTGCAGCCCCGCTTATACGGGAGCAGCGCATAGCACGCATTCTGACACGTAGGCGCGACGTTTTTGGGCCGCCGGCAGCCGAGCCACCCGAACACCCCGGACCCCGTAAAAGGGCACACGGGTCTGGCTCCCTTTGGGAAGGGAATTCTGGGCCGGTTGCGGTCCGCTCCAAGGCAGTCCCCGAGATGTGCGTGCGCGCATTCGCTCGTTCGCTCGTTCGATTTCTTCCCTTCCCCATAAATCATCTCGATCTCTCAACCCGACGACGGTCGATCAGCGCTGATCGATGGTGCGCTAATGGAGTCGAAAAAGAGCTCTCCTTGGGGAGGGGCTTGAAATTGACTCGCGTTGGGAAAAGGGCAACCGAAACGAAGGGAACAACAAAACACGCAAAGAAATATCTGCAATCTAACGCATTCCAAACAACCATCCAAACAGGTGGATCCCGCGGGAACCACCGGATCCGGCGTTTCCAACATAATTGAGTAATTTTAGGCGCGTTTTACAAAACATATCAAACAACGAAACGGAAACGGTGCACGAAAATAGATCACAAAAAAATTTTTGAAAGCACAAACAAAACACACACACTCGCAGATGGGGAACGATTTTTCGGGGGTTTTGATTTATATGCGGTACCGCGAAGGTAAGGAACTGGGACTGCATCGAAATGACGAACGACAGCAGAACAAGCGAAGAGGTCATTATTTCTTTCAGTTCGCTCCTTTTTTTTTTGCCGCTGCCTTCTTCCGTTCCGTTTGCGAATTTTCTCCACGTTTGTTTGTTATTTCGGGCTCGTTCGCGGGGAGAGGGGATTCCGTTTTCGGCGGATTTTCTTACAGGCTGTTGCTGTCTTCGTTGTTTCTCGTTCCATCCTCGTGTTTGTTGCACTGATTTATAAGTTTGTTTTACGTTCTGTCTTTTCTTGTTGTTGTTGTTTTAAACTTATTTTCTTTTCTTTTTTTCTAATGCTCTATTTCTGGTCCCTTTGCCGTCCCTTTTGTGTTTTGTGCTGGTTTCCGAATCCGTAATTTTTGCACCGCCGTATCGCGTTCATTATCCTTCGGCCCGGCCAGAAACCAGTTCGCAGGGTTTGCGCTTAGATTTGCGCTACCCCACATATGGATCCAATTTCTCTTCAATGACGGATTTTTTCACATCTCAGCAAGCCGCGACGGCGAAGGGGATCAATCGATGCGCCACGATGCCTCGTTCGTTTGCTGCGTTTGTTTACCCTCATTGAGACGGTCGGTGGCGGGCTTAAAAGCAACCTGAAGTCCGATACCGTCAGGTCGGTCAGGCCGTCCGCCAAGAGGAAGATCTCGACGATCGCAAGGTCTTCAGTGTTTTTTGTTTCATTTTTTTTAGCAGGATGGATTTTTGTCCGTTCTGTTTTGTTTCCCGGTTCGAGCGGGAAGCGAAAACACCTTTTTTCCCATAGAAAAGCGCGATCGGGATGCATGGGAAGGATTACGAAGCGAGCAATGAAAGATCGTTCCCGTCGGTCACGTTTTTACAGTGCAGTAAGGCGATGTGCGTACGAGGGAATTCTGGCTGGATGTTATCTAGCTGAGTTTGGCGATTTTATTATTATTCCACTCACTTGGTTTGTATTCAAACAATATAAGTTTATGTATATATTTGTATATAAAAAAGCTTCATGACAATGATTAGTTTATTTATTAAACTGGAAAAAAAACTTATGTTGTGTAACATAAGAAAATTATTTAAAACTTTTTTTAGATCGAAACACAAAAATAGTTAAATTGAGAGTTAAAAAGCATTTTTATATAATTTATTTTTCATTAAATTTTGTTAAAATATTTGCATATTTATTTCTTTTTTGTTGTGGAAAGCAAAAAGTGCCTTTTTTTAATACTGTTTCAAACACCTAACAAAAAAACATTCATTAAAATGTTAAAAACCTTCAATTTGAAAGATAAATCATAGCCGTATTGGGAAAGGATAAAAAATTATCAAATAATTTTTGAAGGTAAAAAAAGTATACAAATATCCTCCACATTCCAGGGGAAATTTTTTCGAAACGTACCAAACCGAACGGTGGTAAGTGTACAGTACCCTTGTTCGGCAATGGTTGCTTCGATGTTTCCAACGCTTTTCGTTGAGCTTTAAATCGGACCACAGAAATTCGTGGCGTGGCTGCATAATTTCCAGTAAACTGTTTATTGATTACTAATTAGATAATTGTATACATTGAACGTTGATTTCGAAGAGTCGAAGAGCTCGCAGAAAGAGGAACAGTCAATCTCACCGAACTCGAAAGCATCCGTGCGCGGTGCAGAAAACCGGTGGCTGACTTCCTGACTTGCTGGACGAATATGGCGTCGTGCAGGACCCTCGTCCTCCTCCAGAACCAGGCCCATCATCGGGTGGATTTTTTCCCGGAATGTTACACCACATCGCCCCTTTCGCCACTCCCTCTCCAAACCCGTTTGACCCGTCATAACACAGCTCATACTTTGTTGCAGCGACGCCCGCGTGATTCGTCCTGGTTTGTTCTCCCGCAAGAAGCCTCCGCGTACGTCGGTCTCCATAATGGCCCGCGCTCCCGGACGGTGTGAACATGATTTTGGCATTGCTTTGCTGCCCGTGGCCGAAGGGTGAACTTTTCGACCCGACCGAAACAGCGCACGACCATAAAAGGCCCCGCAAGTGCGCCGTTGCTGGTCGGGAAAGGAAAATAAAATTTCTTACGATCTCGTTTACGAGCCATCATCCTGTCCGCTAACAAGTGCGGCGCAAATGAAACAAATGCAAATGGGCCGATGGGTTTTGGGGGGAAAGTTGCGCTTCCTTCCTTTTGCTAGTAATTCTCGCTGCGCGTGAGTAAAAGTGATGCTTTCATCGTCCGAATCGAAACTGATACTGAAAGTGGGGTGCGTGTGTGTGTGTGTGTGGGTGGGGGGGGGACATAAATCAGCCCCTAGCACGTGGTGTGGATCGTGTCTGGTAGCGTGTAAGTTGTCCACAGTCGGTGGCAAAGTAGTGGAGTGGAAAATTCGTTCCGCGGAAAAATCTCATTCGATTGTACCACAAAGTAATCCACTTTCAGGATGTTTCGTTGTAAATTTATGACCCGTTTGTGGGGGAAGGCGTGTGTCTTTGCAGAACGTCTGGTCCGCCCTGAATGGAGTTGATTAGAATGTATTTGATGGAAAAAGTGGTGTGGGGAGAAAAGAAAGATTCTCTTTGTTTCCGTAGAAAAAATGAGAAAAATATTTTATTTTCTAAATGTTCTTAAAATGACCCCGAATCAATTTGTTGGGTTGCTTCATAAAAATAAAAACAATTCTCGTTTTTAAACGAATGAAACGGATAAGGTTTGCATTAAAAATTTACTAACGAGTTTGGTGTGAAATGATAGCATAATTTACGGCACCATTTTGTTTGATCCGCCAGAATGTATGCAATCTGGATCGAAAAGCGCTTGACTATTGCTTTTAGAGTACTTTATTTGCTCAAATTCAGTAAGCTGTTTTTTTTTTCGTTACAAAATCGTTTATATTGAATCATGAGAGTAAACAACACATTCACAAAGCCCCTTAAAATATAAATCGATGTAGCCAAAAACCAGAAGCAACAATTTAGCATATTTTCTGCTTCAAGGAACTTTTTCCTAACTACAAAAAAAAACATTTCCGCCAAAGTTACGGTGCAACGATCTTTCTCCCTCTCGATTTACTCAGCTGCTTCTCGGGTGATTCGAACATCCTTAAAGCGTGCAACAAAGCACCAAGAAACTCACCCTTCGCCCCGATTGAGCAAACCCCACCCGGGAAAGACGGAATCATACCGCATAACGGCCATTTTTAGTGCAAAGTGTCATGCTGCTAGACATTCCACCGACCTTCCCACCGTCCCATCGGTCACCGTTTCCATCGGTCGGTCGCGCGATGAATGTGCCATAAATGCAGATAACAATAAAACTTTCCCTCTCGCAGACGACACGGGCTCGCATACAAAAGGGCGAGGAGCATCATTTCCGGCTGGGCGGCTGGGAACGGGAAGAACCCACCCGTTCCTCCGCCGTGTCGGGAAGAGAAAGTTCGTGTCGGGAAGATACGTGTAGACGATGGGAAGGGGGACTCCGGAATACAAACAGTAAAACACACAGACACGCGTGGAAAGTTCACAGTCGCTGCCGTAGTCAATCGTGTCCTTCGTGTGTGCTGTGTCGCACCGTCGGCAGTCACATCGGTCATATCCGCTTTTACTTTCGACGATGCCTGCTGCCGTCGTTTCCGCTTTCGTCTAGCTGGCAGCGAGGATTCCTCGTCGCTAGCTACGAGCCGAGTTAATCGTTGCAATTGGTGCTGATGGG
Source organism: Anopheles farauti (assembly GCA_000473445.2). Classification (NCBI taxonomy): domain Eukaryota; kingdom Metazoa; phylum Arthropoda; class Insecta; order Diptera; family Culicidae; genus Anopheles; species Anopheles farauti. Next base: position 5,738,215 of record KI915045.1, read on the forward strand.
AGATGGCAATTGATCCATCTGTCTTGCGGTCCCGATCGGACCATCGGGAGTCGTAAAGCTGGCGTGACCTTCGTCCGTGCGGGAGGTAACATTTGTCTGGCGAGAAAGGAATAAAGTCTGTCTGTGGGAGAATTAGATTTATTTGCTTAGGTTCCTCTCGTCAAACACGGAATTTGATGGTGTGTAATATATTTTTTAACGCTGTGATTGGGGTTAGGAAATCGATTCCAAAATGAGTAGCTTAGGATTTATTTCAGTTCAATTTCAGATAATGAAAACGAACTATGATTTTATTTTATTTTTATAAAGTATTGGAGGAAGATTTTGATGAAATTGACATTAAAATATGAATCAAACGTTTATTATATTTACAATGCATACTTTTAGGCGCAAACTCGTGACGTCAGCCTTACAGTAGACAATGTGAATAAGAATCGTATTATTAACTTACTATTCACTCCTCCCTCGTCTAATCTCGATGACTGGTGATTAAGTTCTAAAATCAAATCATAGTAGTTATGCAACATGATAACCATATCTCGTTATTAGCTCCTGGTGGGAAGAAAATAACTACTAATATCGATGTAGCTACTATAATATTGGGCAGTTACATGTTAGAGCTTGTGTTCGATTAGAAGGCCTTAATGTACTATTCTGTGTGAGTTGCGTGGGATTTTCGAGATTTATAAGACGGTCTCCAACAGGCAGTCTTCTGTTACGGTTGACAACCCTCCCGAAAACATCCAGCTCGTGCAGTTAATTTTGCAGGCCCACGCATACATAATCGGAAGCATGAATATGATCATAATTTTAAGGAATATTATATCCCAGTAATATGTTTTTGCTAAGAAAATGGGTTTTGTAGGTCACAAAATTGGTTCGAATGCGATGAGAAACTATTTTCTTGGGCCGCCATTAAAGCGTCTCAATGAAGCAACGCCTACCTCGATCTATCAGGTTGGTCAATGTAAGCAGATTCTGAGTTGACAGATTATTCCACTTTTTTCGTAGGATTGCTAAATTATACATTAAACTCGCTATTTTGCACGCTTTTACGTTGAATATTCAACAAACGAGGAAGTCCTTATTTAGGGAACGGAACTAAGAACTAATTTTTCATTTATCGTTCGAAACTTCGCACGGTATTGAATCATCTGAGAAAGAGCGGTCTACAACCTAACGACTTCCATGCACCTAACCGTCCTTCTGCCGCCGTCCACCCCCGATAGACGATCCCCAGACGCGATCTGATTGATCCACTGCCCGCTTGCTTGCTCAATTTGTGGCCCCATCGGCGGGCTTTCCGTTTTTCCTTTCCGCACACCCAAAAGTGCAGGGCGCAGTGCAGGGAATCATCACGTTTCTCTCCCACCGCAATGCCGAAGCCGATCGAGTTAGATCGATTCTCACGATGGTGGCGATCGTCTCTGGAGGATCGATGGCCGCCCTGTCGCCGGCATTGTGGGCATCCTTCTCGCGTTCTTGCGCATCCTTGTTCCACGTGCTTGCGAAGCTGAGAGCGGAATTGCAAAATGAGCTGTATAATGATTTTGTAATGAATCCATCGGTTTTATTTTATTTTTTTGTTGCCGCTTTTTAATGCTCCGCCGGGAAGGCAGAATGGCTGGGAACAGATTCGAGCCACGATTGACGGATTGACGGACGGGACTTCTTCCTGTGGTTGCGAGAGTTTGTGAGCGAAAGAAAGGAGGAGGATTGTGTTTTTTTAGCCTACTCTTTATTCTCCTTATTTTGAGCTGGAAGTAAGAGGCAACATCTTCGCAGGAAGATCGTTGAGAGTTGCGGAAAAGTTTGAAAACTACTTGTGCGAAATGTAACCCAAAACTGGCTGCGTCCTTCCGGAGCGTTTTTCCCTGGCGCAAGTTCGTTAAACCGTCGCCGAGCACGCACCGAACGGGCGGAAGTGTCCCCACAAGGACTTCCTGTGTGACATTGAAGCATCGTCGCTGCCGCCACAGGTAAACGCGCAAGAAATTCCAACGAGGGATAGGGCAGGAACCGGGCCACAATCATCGGGCACCCATTAATCATCGGCTCGGATAGGGAAGCGACCCGCGCGAGAAGCTGGCTCGAAGAAGGTTAAGGCTCAAGCTGCGTGATGGGATGTATACACAAAAAAAAGAAAACAACTACAACAAACACACAAACCCCCGCTAGAAACGGTGGCAGTAAAGGGAAGAAGAAGAAGAAAAAAACCCCACAACACAGACAAATACACACACACACACACATATACACCTCCACCAACAACGGGCATGATTCGATAAACGGTGTAATTTCGCATGCAAATTGTCACCACATACATATAACAACAGCAACAACAGCAACTGCAACAGCTCGCCGGACTCCTCGGGCGCGAGAAGGCATCACCGTAAAAAAGGGGCAACACACCGACGACCGTTTGGGTGTTGTTGAGCCTCCGAGCCGAGGCGAGGTCCGAGCATAAAATGAGAGCGTGAGAGAGTGAGAGAGAGCGCGCACGTTGCGGCTCGTCGGTCGCTGGATGATGGACGGAATGGACACGACGCAAACAAACACCAGGGGATCCGTGGGGGGGGAGAGGGGAAGGGAAGGGGAAGAGTTGGTTGGAGAGCAGCCCGGCCACAGCAGCAGCAGCAGCATAAAGGCAATCTTGCATAAGCCCGCGCCCGAGGGGGAGGCAATCAATTTGCAATTTTATTGGATTATGAGAGCAGCGCCCTTTTCGCATCCGAAACGCATCGATTCCGTGCGTCCACCGCGTCGGACTCTGGGTGCGGTCCCTACCCAGGCCGCCCCCCTTTCCCCCTCCTTTCGCAAAAAAGGGGGTGTGTGATGGGAATGGCTGCAGCAGAAACAGCACACACGGCTTCGACAGCACGGCGTGTGTTTGTGTGTGTGTGTCGATTAAGATTAGAAACTAATGCCCTAATCGATTTCTAGATTTCGATCGAATGATATGTAACAGACGGACACACGTGCAGCAGGTCCGTGTGAAGGTCATTGGCCGTAATCGATGCATTGAGCCGTGTGAACTGTGTGTGTGTGTGTGTGTGTGTGTGTGTGTGTGTGTGTGTGTGTGTGTGTGTGTGTGTGTGTGTGTGTGTGTGTGTGTGT
>KI915045.1:5741911-6034345 GCA_000473445.2 Anopheles farauti
TGTGTGTGTGTGTGTGTGTGTGTGTGTGTGTGTGTGTGTGTGGACGCCAGACTGGACATCGTTGAGAAAGACACGTTCAGTAAAAGTTTTGGTTAGTTTTACTAGAACACTGCCCATATCGTTCACTTTTACGGCCACCGGCTACGGATGGCTTAATGGTGGTAGTTTGTGGCAAGAGTAGCGTAGGCGGTGCTCACAGCCCACTACGATAATGGGACGATTTGTTTTTCCCCTGAATAGTCCAATGCGGAATGGGTCAAGTTTGTCGCTGTGGGTAGGGGTTTTATTTTTTCGTTTTCACTTAATAGTTACTGTTTGAAAATTTTGAATTAATGCCCGGGGAAACGACATCATCCCCTGCTAGGACCACCGAAAACATGCGCGCAATTTTCATTCATTCAAACGAAAACTATTATCCTTGATTTGTTGGCGAAGGGTAGGCGCATGGATTCCCAAAAAAAGGTAATTTTTCCTACGAGCTCAAAACAGGACTTTCATTCATCCGGTCCATTGAAGAACCACGATTATGGGGAAGATCTTGCCCGATGGTCCCACCTTAGGTTGTATTGGGGACGTTTTAATGTACGAAAATCCTTCGAAAGGATTTTTGTATTTTTATATTTCGTAAAATACCCGTACTTAGGATAGAAGCAAATATTATAAATCATTTGAGTTGCATACATTTGGGCGCAAATTTTATTCAAGAATGTAGAGGTTTGTAAGAAAGGGATTGACAAAAAGTAGAAAAAAACCAAATTTTCAAAAAAAAATCAATAGATTTAAACAGAAATAGCGCATGAGAGCTATTTCGTAAGGAACCTAACTAAGAACAACCAGCTAGGTAACAATCGATTAATGAGAAATACACGAAAATGTTGGTTCTTTTTTTGAATTAAAATTTTTCATATTCAAATGCTTTTATTATCACGTGAATATTTTTGGAGTGATTGAATGATTCGCATAGCCATCTTTCTGGCTTTGCTCGTCTATTTCTACAATCAGCAATTAGAAACTCTAATTTAGAAATCATGTTCAGCATACCGAAGTCGATATGAATTAAATAGTAAACATACTCGACAGCCGCTTAAGACAGCGTTTCTGATCTCACTGCCGAGCACTTGATTATTTTTAAGTATTGTCTGCGAATGTTGTACGGTGCATAATTACCAAACAACTTTATTACCGCCCAAGCGCATGCTACACGCGTGTAAAGCGCACTGATCTACCTTGTAGCGATGGTTGATTGGTTCGAATGTTTCCTCTGGCAAGGGACACGCGGGACGGACACCAGAAGACCCGTGCAATCTGCGCATTGCTAGCGTGCAATTCGAAAGGTAAGCCCAAGGGGGAAATAAAAGACAAAGTAGTAGAATGTAGAGCATTGTGACACTCAAGAAGCGGTGGTCGAAAGTGGGTCATTTGAACGTAAGGGAGTGGGGAGGGGGAGAAGGGATGAATATGTTAGCTTTTATAGACCGGAAGTTGAAATTGATATGATCTTGTACATCTTCAATAATCCGGCTTGAGTCAGCGTCCTCCACTCTTTTTAATATATATATATATATATATATCGCTGAACTATTTAATAAACTATTTTATTAGAAAAAATATTATTTTATTTCACGCTCTCTATAAATGGCGTCGTATTCTAGGGACAATTAAAACATCCATCGTAGCAACAGATCGAAGTAGCCCGTTCAGAAAATCTTCCCATATGCTATTGACAGCCTCCAGCGCCAGTTCACCTATGACACTCTGGGAAAGACACGATTCAGTGCTCTCAAAAACACTCACTTCTTCCCACTCCAGGGAACCGGAAAACCCCTCCAGGGATGCGTCGTGCGAGTGGGTGCCGAAACGCGGCCTGTCAGCGGCACCAACCGACCGACCCGGATCGTGTGTTTATGATGAGAAAAATGGAATTTTATGCTGCTCGTCATTAAAACTGTCCCTTGGCGAAGGGAGTTGCCGGGCGAGCAGAACGAGCATACCGTGCCGTGTGCTACTTGCACCTCCACCAAACCACCCTCAAGGGCACCATTACGAACGTGGTTGAACTTTATGTCCGGGCCGTCCGGGCCGTCTCATTATGCAGCGGCGAACGGTGGCTGCCGGCGGTGAAATTTGACCAAGGGCAACTTCTAATTTCTCTCGGCTCCCCCGGTCTCAGCGCTGTCAACGAGCAGCAAATGGCAAATAAACAAATAAAAAGAAAAGAAAAACGGAAAAAAAACCGCACGCCGCCGTTCAATAATTGGAAATTAAAAGTGAACGCGAATGCGAACGAAATTCCCAAAACCCCTGCCAGCAACCCTTGCCGATGCGCCGAAGATGGTGGGCTGTTTTTAGTGAGAATTTCACTACCCCTTTCAGTCTACCCCCCACCAACTTCAGCCCCTCCCCCCTCCCCCCAATACAGTTCTCAATTGTCAAACGATGTCAAACAAATTGGACATCGCCGCGTTTAATCTACATCGGCGGAAACCGGGCGCGATTCCGGGAAATGGATTCGCGATCGGTGCCGCCGCTGTGTTTGATCGCTGTGTCGTTCAACCGGTGGGTGCGATGGTTCCGTGGAAATTCAATCGCGAAAACCGGCATAACCGGCGAGGCGGGGCCGTTTTTGGCTGATGACCTCCGTCGCTGGGGACGCTTTCTCTTGCGGTCAGATTTATAGTGAAATTTTTAAGTATTTTTTTTGTTGAGGTTGAGGAGTTTTTTACCCTAATGAGGTCAACTTTCGAAGCGTCAGGCTGCAATTTGATACGAGCCTCATGGTGATACATCTATCCTAAACTGCATCCCGAGAGGAGGCTCGGTGGGGTTGCATGTCCTTTCCATTTTTTCTCCTTTCTTTTGATTGCTCTATTCCAGGTTTGCTCTCAACAGCAGAAATTGCACCAACGAAAGTCGCAAAAAAACTTCTACCAAACACGATTTTGCCGTTGTTTGCTCATTTCGAATGTCCTCATTGCGGTAGAAGGTTGGATTAGAGGGTTTGTTTTTTCTCTTGTTCACCGTGGCAATATGTTTTCTATCCTTCTAGTCCGTATCCGTTCGCTTGGCTTTCGCTTTATTTCATGTGACGATATGCTTTGAAATAGGACACGATTTTTTTCCCCCTCTCTCGTCCTTTTTCCATTTTTATGAGCATTTGATTCTGCAGAAAGGAAGTGAAAAAAAGTTTCAAATTCGTTCAAAATTGCGTTCGAAATTAGCTTGCCGGCTCGCTCGGGCACGGCTTGCGGCATAAATGTAAACCGCGCGTCACGGTCACCACCCACGCAAAAAAGGTAATTAAAATCCCATGACATCGAACCGTCACATCCGCGCTATCGAGTGGATCCGTGATTGAAATTTGAAATAGCTGACATTTTATGCGATTGCAGGTGAAATTGCAACAGAGTTTCATCAAATGTTTTTCGTTTTAAAATTAAACAATGTAGCTAAATGCTATTCCATCCGTCACAGTGAAGGAAAATCTGGGTCGACAGGTAGGAAAGGAGTCGTATAGCGAATCTTTTATCAATGTTGAACGCACAAAACACGTCCACAACCAGCATGAGAGTTCGTTTATCAAAGGAAGCATAAAGTCGGTAGCTAAGCGATTCGTCACTTTCTGGAGCGGTTTGTTCCGGTCGCAGTAGGCGAGAAAGTACGACAGGGGTTGAAATTTCATTCGAGTGAACATGGGACGGTTTGTTTCTAGTTTTCTGCTCATGCTTTAGGCGTGACGTGATTTGTAAATTTCATGCTATAATTCCTAACATTAACTTATGCTTGTTTAAAATAAATGTTATTAAAATATCGCTAAAAATCTAAAATTCAGTTATTCAAAGCAAGTAAATTAATTTTCAATTTAAACCTTCATTTCAAACGCTTTATGCAAGCTACATAGGTGCGGTGCATCATTTGCAAGGGTGTCGAACCTGCGATTTTAAATTGTGTTTTCAAAACTGCTTGAGTTGAATGAAATCACTGGGATACGATTTTTTGGCAAAGAGTTATGTAAAAATGATTGAATAAACATTTAATTGTGTTTTAAGTAAAATAATTCACTTTATTCAGAGATGCTTATAACCTTCTTTTCATTTTCATGATTTTATTACGTTCTCAGTAAGCCTTGCTTCATTTGCTCGATGAGTTTATACCTTTGTGAATCTTATTTAAAAGCAAATTAGATGCATTTTAGATGATAATCGCATGAACTATTTTTGATGGAACATAACTTACACTCAATAAAATATTTTATAAAACATCTCGTGTTCGTTGATTAACGATTGTTTTTCAAATCAAAGGAAAAGCAATTATCAAAATAAGTCAAATTTCTCCACATCATAATTTTGAAATAGTTTATCCTAGTAACGTTTAAAATGAAGATTGAAATGTTTAAATTATTGTAGAAAAACAAATAATATTTAATGATATTTTGATAATATTAAATGATATTAAGTTCGTGTTATTATAAATAGCACAACTTGTGAGGCGCAAAAATTGTCAAACAATATCCTGCCTCGAACAAAACCCCCGTAACGAACATTTTCATATTCAAATTTCGTCCGAGAACAGCCAGCAGCAGCAGCAGCAGCAGCCAGCGAGAAAAGCAACGCAAAACGCATCCTTCTCTCGCAGAGCGCAGCACGCACTCAACGAACCCTCGTTCGCTCTCACCGCGTTCGGGCACTGACTGGCTGGCTGGCTGGCTGGCAGCCACCAGCCACTCTTCCTTTAGCGGGTTGTAAACGGAAGGCGCGACCGGTCGCGTGGTGGGCCACAGCAAGGCGCACGATAGCGCTTGCCCACGACGCAACAACAGGCTACACACGGCCAGCCGTCGTTCGCCAGCCAGTCAGTGCATCGGCAGACACCGAGAGCAAAGCATCAGTCGCGGCGTGTTTTCCCTGCCCGGATCATCCACACCCGGACGGAGCGACAGGCGAAACCCCGGCTCTGCCGGCTCGATCGTACCGAGCGCGAGAAAGGACATCGGGGCGAGTGTGAGTGACGATAAATCTTGCCTTTTTGTGGAAAACGCCAAAATTCGCGGTGGCATTTCGCGCGACGAGCGAACACAGTGACGAGCAGAAGCGTAAAGACATCGCGTGTGATCGGTGAGGTATTTTTTTTTTGTTGTTTTGTTTTTTCGGTGAATCAGCTGACGCGAGTTCGCCCTTGGAGCAGGGCCGGAAGACAAAAACGGGCCGGTCGCAGCTTCTAAAAGTGTTCCGTTTTTGGGAAAGAAAAAGATACACCCGGGAAGGAGGGTGGAGGGATAAAGGTCGGGAAATTTTCGCGACTTTTCATCGCCCGCGAGTGAGTGTGTTTCTTTTTTGTGGCTTTTTTTGCAACGGATCTCCTCTCCCGTTTGTTTGTTTGTTTCAATTGCAAATCAGTCGTGTCAGCTGCGATTCGCGCGCAAGCGGCCGCTGGCGTGATTCACCGTGCGTGATCGTGCGTGCGTGCGTGCGCGTCTGATTCGAAGGCAATTAAAATAGATCCACCGCGTCCGCGTGAGACGAGACAAATCCGACGGAGGCCAGGACTGGCATCTCGTGCCGTGGTCTTTCTCCCTCTCCCTTTCTCTCTCTCTCTCTCTCTCGCTCGCTCGTTTTCGGCCGAAGATGGCGCACCGCCGGCACGCAGTTTCGCAGTCGTCGTTCCGTGATTCGTGCACCGTCCGGCACGCACCCAAGATCCCGGCACCCCCGACGGCGGATTAGTGCCGCGGCGGTGAAGTGAAGAAACTCGTGTCCTGTCGGCCCAAACGTGGCGTGGCGGCCACAAGCCACTATCGGTAATCAGCGCGCCGAACCGAACGGCACGGTGTCAAATTAATCGCCGTCGATTGGTGTTGATCCATCCGCAAGACGCACGACGGGGTGATCTGCTTTTGGGGTTGTCTCGATCCCCAGCCCGGTTTGTCTCTTTCCATACACACCGACACCGAGATTAACCACCGCCGCCGCCGCCGCCGCAGCCGCCGCCGCCACCATCGTCGTACGTGGAGGAATGATGACGATGATTTATCGGTACTGATCGGGCGTAAAGGTTGTCTTGTCGGCCACCCTCTGCTTTCGCGCCGGCCCTTCTCCACCGATCGCTCCCGCCCACTCCTTCCTACCCGCTCCGGTGGCACATAAAACCCCAACCGGTTCACCCGGCGGTCCGAGCAGCGCCGCCGAGCTCATGGGGTCGTTAGGAATTGGTTCGAACATTTTCACGAGCAATTAGTTTCGCGGTGTGTACGCACCTGTGTGTGTGTGTGTGTGTGTGTTTGTGTTTGTGTGTGCTTGCATGTGTTTTAGCGTGAAACGAACGGTGTGGAAAGCTGACAAAACCAACCCTTAAGCTTCAATCAAGCAGCAAACCCAGAACAACCCACCCCGAAACCTACCGGTGAGTATTGGAAACAGCAACCGCCACCGTTCCAAACAGAAAAAAATACGAAAAAAAGGGAACTAAAAAAACACAAACTCCGATTTGCATTTGAAAACACACAACAAACTGACCCCCAACCTGTCGCTGGTCTCCGATTTGTCACCCCATCCCTTGATGGGTACATTTTCCCGGAACGCGCGTTTGCTTTGCGTGCGGGGTTTTGCGTTTCGGATCGGGTGTTCCGCAGCTCGATCCTGGAATTTGTTTTTTGGTTTTCTGTACTTGTTATTTACGTAGAAAGCAACGGTTTCAGTTTTTCCAGCAAACCGAGTTATCTAACGGCGGTATTCGAATCGATTCCGAGGGCAGGTTGAAGCGCCACCCGTCGGAAGGTTTAATGACCGAGCGGTGAGGGTTTTCGGTTTTCCGAAGCGCCCCGTGGGGAAAGGTACCGAAACGGATTGATACAAGGAGTTTGAAGGATGTGCAAAGCACTAAAAATCGTTTACGATTGAGAATCTTTTGAGATACGATTTTTGCTTTTTTATACATGTGTTTGTGGTAGGTAAGGGAAAAATGTCAAAATGTAGAAGTATTTTTTATCCGCCAAAAACGCGCTTAATCATATTAAAATGGAGGGAAACACAAGTCTTGCGCATGATTTTTGCTAAGTTATGTTAAAAATGGCTTCAAAGAAACATTCCTTACAAAAACTCTTCCCTTAGTAGCGCCATCTTTTAACGAATACTCGAACTAAAATATTTTTTTTCTTTTTTTATTTATCGCACTGCTCCAGAGTGATCTTGGATCGATTTTTGAACATTTGTGTAACGTTTTTCTAAGGTAGAGAATATGAAAGGGAGCTATTCTGGTGTAAGTCGAGGACAATTTCGTTCTGGAAATATGTTTTTGACAACATTATCTATTTTTTGCCTTCGCCAATTTAGTCCAACGAGAAAATGTAATTTCCTTATTAGGTTACCAAACGGAGCACTGAGCCAGAAGAAACATTTGAATAAAAATTTAACCCTATTGCTTTACCAGCAGCAATGCGCTGTCATAATCGCGCTATCTTAAATTTAGGTATGTGCTGCTCATGTTAACATAAATGCGTAACCCGCAGTGCGATACCGCTAAACCGCTTAACAATGAACACGGTTTTCGCATAACGCAAAAATTATCTTAAAATAGACCGGTTCCAGAATAGGCGCAGAAATTCCCTTAATAGAACAAAAATGTTTTTTCTTCTTCCGTTGTTTCGCATTCCCATTTATGCGATACCAATCCAATTCCATTCGTCACAACCTCGTCGAACATAAAAACGAGGCGAGCGAAACGAGCAGAAAAACAAATAAAACAAATAAAAAGCAGCCCGGCGAAAATAATGCACATACGAAATTACCTTCACCGCAAATACCTCCATGAGTCACTCTCCGGGAGTGTATTTAGAAAGCAATAAAAAAAAAACGCAATCGCTACTGAACAGCGGTAGAAAACCGAAAAGTATGCGGCGTATTCAAAATATAATGGCTCAAGTGCTCACGGCGATAAAGCGCGAACGCGTCTCGCAAGCCCGCCGATAACTCCGACCGGAGCCGGTGTGACCTCGAGTTCGAATTCTAAACAACACCATATCGGGAAATGTTCCATTCCGTGGCCAACCCAACGCCCCGCGCGCACGGGAAACCATTTGCCGTGCATCTAATCCCATTCCGCGTTCGCGCTCATTCATAAATAATTTGTCGCTAATTCATGGTCCCAAACGGTGCGAGCGGCGGCAGTAACAGCAACAACGGCGACAAAACGGCACGTTCGACGGTGGTTTTTAATTTCCCACAAAAACAAACACACACACACACATACGCACACTGTGTGCGGTGTCACGAATTTGACAGATTGTCGCCGTTTCCTAGGCAACACGCGACACACGACACACGGAGTCCAGTAGCCAGACTTCCATGAGACGCCCGCTCGGCCGGCTGAGACTCGCGGGTGAGACAGTTTTCTCCGTAATCGTCACCAGAAACCGCGCCACCGTACGCACGAAATCTGGAACGCCGTGTTAGGAACGCGGAAATGGTACGTCGCTTCCAGGCGCACGAGAAGTGCGGTGTCCAATTTGTTGGCCGTTGGTCGGTTTTCGTTGTTTTATTTCGTCTATTTCTTGTGCATTTCGTCGTACAAGGCTCCTGCTTGATGCCGTCGGCGACGAGCATCGGGCTAGAACGCGCGAAGGGCGAGATGTGCCGGATAGGAGGGTCACATTACCAGCCGTTTTCTAGCATCGAACACACATCACATCGACAGATCCCCCTCTCCGACGACACGAGCTTCATATTTCAACCGCTTGTGCTTTCCATTTTCAGTGCAACGGCGGCGCGCAACCAGGAAATAGACTATAGCCGAGAGGCTCAGCGTGAAGACGGCCGATTCAAATATGTCAACCGGTGTCGTCTCGTTGGCCGTCGTCGTCGTCGTCGCTGTCGTCGGGATCGTGCTGCACGTGCTGCTGCCGGTAGACGGTGCGGTTCGCGGCCCGGACCGGCATGCCTTCACGAAGTCCACCTTCGAGCGGCCGCCTGGTGGGCAGGGACGCCGGGCCGGTGGGAAGAGTTATGTCTGTCCGCAGGATTTGCCGCAGACCGAGATTCGGCCACCGTTCGAGACGTCACCGGAACCGGTGCTGGTGCTGCCCGAGGAGCGAACGGTGCGGTTGGGCGAGGACGAACTAGACGGGGAGATCGACGACGAGAACGATACGGGCAGTGGCACGAACGCGTCCAGCTACGGTGCACGAAGCGTAAGGTTAGTGAGGGATAGGGGGAGATGGGTTGGATGGGTTTTTTGTGTTTTTAAATTGTATTTAATCTTAATGGTGTGAGAGAATCATTGGAGTATTGAAGGGAGTTAGTTGCTGCCAAGCGAGAGAAAACTTAAATAATTTTCTATTTTTTACTTCCCTGTTTTGTTGAAAGCTTAACAGGTTGATCGAGTTTTGTGTGCCCAATATTAAAATAAACAGTGTTGCATAATTTTATGCATTAAATAGGCCTACTCAGCTCGAACGCATGAAATCTGACACCTAAAAGGTTTTACCTCATTTTAAATCTCAGTAAGCCAAGAAAATTTAAAAGTATTTAGACAGTAATTTGTTATTACCAAATTATAACCTTAAAGCACTTTTTCTCAACGACGGAAGCACGAGTATTAAAAAAACATATGTCCAGATCGCTGCCGCTTTACAAGCAAATCGTTTGGTTCGACCAAGAAAGTTAATGCAATCGGCGTACCTAGAGGTGCCTTTTCTGCTGTCTAATCAGTGTTACATGCAAAAACCTTGATGGAAACCTTTAATTGGTGGCTTGGGCAGGTGAACAGATGGCTCATAAACAATTAATCGAGATATTATACCGTAAGAACTGCGTTCTAAACCGTCAGTGAAACTAAAAGTGGCGTGAAAGTATTTCGATAACAGAAACACCAGTCACAGACAGTCTTAATATAGTAAATTTATTTTGTTGATATTTTTTAAACAAAATGCCCTTCTTCTATGTAGTTTTGTAGGTATTTTTCCCCCCTGGTGGATTATTTTAGATTTTTTTTAAATTTATTTTTATGTATTTCTATTCAGTTTTTCAATATTTCTGTTTCATATACCAATGAAAATAGCATTCAAAAATCTTGCTTTAGATACAACTCTCCCTTCCAACAGTTCGATGTTCGACACACTTTAATTTGCGTATTCGATTCCAAGAACTAGCCCACGGGGCAACCCTTTTTCCTCGCAGCCAAGGGTCGCGTTTTTACTTTCGTTTCGTTTCGTGCCTATGACGCCACATTCGCGGGAGCTCGCTCTCTCTCCCCCCCCCCCCTCGCCCTCCCTGCCCATGCCGGGCGTCCTTTTGTCCACAACCACCCCAAACCGGTGGGACCTGAAAGGGGCGGTGCGGAGAGGGAGTCGAGGGGAGGTTATTTCAATTTAACGTGTTATTTTAACGTGTTTTTCTGTGTTTGCCCGTTGGTCAAAGGGCACGAAGCTGAAGAAATACGTTTTTGACATGCTAATCGTCCATTAAGGCCGGTCCGGTTCCTGCGCAGTGCTCCGGTGCAGGGGAGGGTGGGTTATTATTTCACGCCGTCGTAGCAGCAAGTGCTCCCCATCAAACGCGCCCGTTCGGCACGTTGTCGAACAGAGTTCCAATTATGATGCTTCCGGTTTTATTTTTTTGTTTTTTGGGTAGGATATAATGATATGGATTTTTCGGGTAACGTGAGCCCCATCCCCATCCGGATTAGTGTGTGCGAATTTGTGGCACTTATGGTCCCGTTCTCGGCACCCACTAATGGGCGTGTGGATGGCAACAGGAAATGAGTTTTAATTTGAGCGTTTTCTTGCTCACGCTCGCTGAAAGGATTCGAGCGACGTGTGCTCGACACGATTCGTGTAAAGTTCAAGCCGAAAATCGATTCCCCGTGCCCTCGAACGCACCATAAACGATCAGCCCGGGGTTGGTTGAGTTTTATACGTTGGTAAAAGTTTGATACACGGCCAATTTTCAGCGCAATTTCTTCGTCTCAAAACCGCAAAAAGATCGATTGTGGCGCATAAAACCGCAGTAAATAATTCGATCAACACACCCGGTTGCACGTGATCGTGCGGTGTTTGTGATCTTTACTGGCAAATGAATCCGAACGAAATAAATGATGAGAAAGATTACGTCTGAAACAGGCGTTTTCGGTACGTGATTAAATTTATGAGATTTTTTTTTTTCTTTGGTGTTGATAGGCAAAACATCGAATCGATTTTTTCTTCTATTTAGGGATGCTCTCAAATTTGTGATTTTTCTTATCGGAATCATTCAGTTCTCATTTTTAAAGCATATTTTTAAGGAAATAGAAATAAATTATAACAAGTTTTGTTAAATTATTATTAAACTATATTCGTTTTCACCTCTCACTCTCTACAGGCAGTGGACCTTATTCAAATTAGAATTATTAATTGAACTTAATTTGAAATTTGAGATTTTTGAACTATTTTTTATGAAATTTTTCAACAATTTTAGAAGGAAAGATTTTTTTTAATCATCTGACGTATCAGTTAAAGTCATCTGTCATTGCTTGTAAAATCGCATTTTATACAAATTTCTTTAAACTAAATGCAAAATCTTTGATCTCTAAAAGTACTCTATACTCTCTTCTCCGCATAACGTCGGATATCATACAAAAAATAGCACATAATGTGGATGGAATCTGATGATATTCAGATTTGAGAATTCCTCTCTAACTTATTGTATGGTTTTCGGTATTGTCAGCAAGATACAAAAGGGTTTTTCCTACGCAGAAAGTTCCACTGCTCTAAGAATTCTATCAGACTTGCTTGAACGCAACTCTCTACTTCTCTTCATTTCATCAAAGCATTCGCTTGGGTCACCTGTGTCTAGGTGCAAAACAGCTCCTGTCTGCCACTGGCCGGCCAGACAGCCGCGGTTGGTTTTTGTGTTGTTCTCGCTTTCATATTGCTTGCTCCTCCCTCCCTCCCTCTCTCACGTTCCCTTTCGCTGTACGTAAACAGATAGTCACGAAGAGTCGCCGGTCGCAAGAGTGTCCTGTGTCCCCTCCCCATCCACCTCCTACCCCGGGGTTCGTCCGAGCGCCTTGGCGTCGAACTTCTTGCCTTGGGGCAGCAGCAGCAGCAGCAGCAAAATAAATTATCTCCCCGATGATTCTCCATTGGATCCCACCCGGGTGACATGCGGGATGCGCCGACACGAGCGTCAAGTTCCGGACAGTAATGATGGACCCTCTCCCGGGTGCACGAAGCATAAACAAACATTCCGCTGGGTGGAAGTGGCAAAGGCGCCCGACAAGAAGGTCGCCTGCATGCACGGAAGCGGAGCGATGATGCAAGCGCAGCAAAGGATTGAAGTGGGGACTTCCTCCCTCCCAGCCGGGAGGAATGGACGAACGACAAGGAGGATGAGCGAAACCAGCGAAAGTAATCTGATACTCTCCCTCACCCCCTCACCATCCTGCCACACCTTCGCACACAGCGGGAATGACCCGAATCCGGGCGGGTGTTGAAGCGAATCTCCCTCCCGAAACCGCGCCAACCAACGGACACTTGCGCCCTCCAACTCGAAAGTAGTTCATTTATCTCCTGGTTTTGAAGTATCTCCCTGCCCTGCCTCTGTTTGCGGCAACGTCCGGCGACGGTTACTTGCCCACCCAGTTACTTAGAAGCTCGGGCCTTTCGACGTTTCGACGGTTCGCATTCTTTTCGGTCTCCGTCCGTCTGTCTCGGGCCTTTCGGGAAGAGGGTCATTTCTGGCGAACGAATTGAAACACACACTCACACACACACGTCGAACGATCATTGTTCACGGGTGAAAGCAAGCGCCGTGACGCATCGTACCGTGCCAGCCGGGCGCCATGCAGTAGCAGGATGCGTTTCCTTACTTCATCACACGATGCGAGCGCTCGATTCGAGGTGGGAGAAAGAAGCGAGGTTGAAGGACAGGGACGGTGGCCGGTGGACATAATGAAGAAATACACATCTTCCACCACACCCGGGGGGGCGATGATGCTTCACTTGACAGCAACGTCAACAGAGACACAAAGTAAATGGACATACAAGTTTGCCCAAGTAAGAACAACAGAGGTGGACACTGTTTGTAATGCAGCGGCGACAGACCGGGCCAGCGGAGGGAGGGAAGCGAAACGGAAGGGAAGGAAATAGTGCTGCATCTTGCCCAGGAATGCTGCAAAGTAGTAGTGTTCCGTTCTTAGAAAACGCAGGCTAGATTGAAGCCCGGAAAGGACCCATTTACTACGCGATCGATCAATGTGCGCGCTCGGTTTGAGTTGCTTTATCCTTCTAATGAGGAGAGTTTGAGATGATTTGTGGTACTTATTTATTTCTTTTACCTCCCCACAGAAGGGATAATTTCAAAAAAATATAAAAAAAAAGTTTTATATCATGGATTTTTATAATCTGTAAATGTTTAATTCCCGGACGGTAACAAATGAGCTAATAGCATCGAAATATGTTAGTTATTTCGAAATTTACCCAAGAGTATGCAATTAATGTGACAAAGGCATTATTTAAGTACTATTAATGTATCTCTTGCCCTGTATTTTTGAT
This sequence comes from Anopheles farauti, assembly GCA_000473445.2. Taxonomy (NCBI): domain Eukaryota; kingdom Metazoa; phylum Arthropoda; class Insecta; order Diptera; family Culicidae; genus Anopheles; species Anopheles farauti. The sequence goes on from KI915045.1 coordinate 5,755,431, forward strand.
AAAATTGAACCGACAGGGTACATTCTTCATAAACTTAAAGCTATAAACTTTACTAATGGTTGTTTGAAAAAAAATTCAAAATTCGTTTTAAGAACTCTCATGAGATCTCCTCCTCAAAATCATCGCCGGTGGGCTTAAAATCTCCGTCAAACAATTTCTTCATTGAATTGAAATTACTATTGAACAAATTGTTACTACACCACTCTCATTAATTTAACCACCATGGGGTTGTAAAATAGACTCCGATAATTAAAACTTCATTAGCAGTACTTTGGGCTATAAAATCGATTAAAATTGTCACCAATTTCCAAACCCACCGACTGCAACATTTTAACGTCGATTTCAAAGGGTTCAATTTATCACCATTAAACGGACCAAATTGACCTGTCCGGTAAGAACGGGGGGGGGGGGGGAGGGCTCCTCCCCCATTACCGATACCGCAGCCCGGTATTAATTGCAATTACAATTACACGCTCACGCAACAGCGTGGCAGCGTTTGTTTTGCGAAAAAATCGAAAAGGATTAATTTACCCCTTTTTTCCGACCACTGCCGGTCCAACCTTCTCGGTGCCATCTAAGGAATGCATGATGCGTAAGAGAGAGGGAGAGAGAGAGAGAGAGAGCCAAAAGGGCTGCCCGAAAAGCGACGCTCGGTCTCGGCAGATCCGCGCACAGATCCTGTTTATGGAACGCAGCCACGCACTCCGATCGCTAATGATCGGAGGATAAAATTAATGGGAAAAGAAAATGTATCCGACATGGTTGGCTGTTGGCGCGTGCTGGCCGCGATTCGCACTACGCGCCATGAATTATTTATCGATCGAGCCGGCCGACCGGGATCCCGCCTAGGCCGCCTAGGAAGCGGCCTTATAGAGATTCAAATTTCGAGACCAAAATGTCGCACCGCCTTTACTCGTTTATCGATGGGAGGCGCTTGCTCGGGGTGCGCATACCACTCGGTGCGGGCAAGTAATCGATTTCGCCGCGTAAACGGCCGCACGATCGCCATTTCTGGAGCGGGTCCGGCACGACGTATTTGGTGCGAACCATTTGCCGATAGAATTCCCGGGCGGGTGGGCGGACGGGTGAGCGGGGGCTGGTCGCGGGACGAGGTCTTTGATGTCCATTGATGTAACGGTCGTCCCTTAATGTGAGCCGAATTTTTCAAACGCGAACGAACCATTTTAACCTCCCGCTGCTTAATGATTTTATAAAATGTGCATTTTCGCCCTCCTGCTTTTCTCTGAGCAGCACAAAATGGCTGCACATCCTGTGTGCACCAAACGATTGTGTCCCTAATTAACTACACTCCAAGCACGCCAGTGTTTGCGCCCTAATACGACAATTGCCCTAATGCGGACCATAATTAGCTGCGGGGATGCGCCTGCATTCACGCAACCCGTACGACACGCTTCGGCCGTGGGTTTGAATTCCCAGCCGAACCAGTCCGGTTGCGGTTGTCGAACGTCAAGGATGTACTGTCGTCCGTTGGTGGTACGTGCGCTTGTGGCGCTCTCGCTACTAGCACCACCCGGTGCCGCGATCGTGTACGTCCGGATGAAGAACGAGCGTGGCCCGACGGCCGCTCGTGCCGGTGTCGGATGTCTGGAGCTGCTGTCGGACACCTTCTTCCACACGACCCAATCGGTGCAGATCGAAAGCATCGTCATCTTTTTCCTGCACGGTATGAGCTCACCGGCGCGCGAGATTCTGCTCGGGTATCTGCAGCAACACCACACCGGGTACGATGATGAGGCCGGGATCGGAACGCGCCAGAGCAACTACCAGCTGAAGCTGATGTCGGATGCGGCTTCAACCGTCCCGGACGGGGAGCTTCGTACTCCACAGTTCACCGACTACAAGCTGACGGACTACTACGTGATCGTGTTCGATCGGTACGAAGGGTTGGAGCGAGCGTTGGTACGGCTCAGCAAGACGGCATCGTTCAATCCGCGCGGCAAGTTTATCGTGCTCTACAACAACCCGAACGATCGTGACTCCGACAGTCGGCTAGCGCACCGGGTGCTACTATTGCTCTTCATCGGACACCACTCGGTGAACGTGCTGGTCGCGTTCGCGATCGATGCCGTCAGCTACCACGTCTACACGGGCGATCCGTACCACGGCGCGGACTGTGGCCACATGAAACCGCTCTTGGTGGCTCAGGTCGTGAACGGAAGCTTCACCAACGAGCTGCTCGCACCGGCGATGATCAACATCCCGAAGGTCCCGCCGGAGATGGAATCGTGCACGTTTCTGCTCTGCACCCGCGTCGCTCCACCATTTATCGATCTCGACTGCCGGCGCGGGTTGGAGTTGCAGATAATGGACCTACTGCGGGAGTCGATGAAGTTCAAGGTGAACGTTTCGTGCAGCGAAATGGACCGGGGCGAACCGACGGACGATGGTAATTGGACGGATCTGCTGGGGTTGATGCGAGCGGACGAGTGCGACATCATCGCCGGTGGCTTCAATCCGGACTTTGACGTGCACGCGGAGTTCGGTGCGACGACGCTCTACCTGCAGGACTACCACACGTGGTTCGTACCGAAGGCCGGCCCGGACGCGCGGTGGAAGCTGCTGATGTACAACTTCGAGATTAGCACCTGGCAGCTGTTCGGGTGCGTGCTGGTCGTGTCGGCCTGCGTTTGGAGGTTCATCGGTCAGTTCCTACCCGAGGCGGACGTCCATCGGGAGCTGGTGGCGTGCGTGTTCAACACGTGGTGTGTGTTTCTGTGCATTTCCTGCCCGAATCGACCCGCTTGCCATGCGCTCCGGGTGTTCTTCATGGCGCTAACACTCTACGCACTGAACGTGACGACGATCTACACGAGCATATTGATAACGATCCTGACGAATCCACCGCTCGCTTACCAGGTGGATACGATCGAGGAGCTTCTCGAGGCGGATGTCCCCATCGGAGGTCGTATGGATAGCGAGGATTGGTTCATGAACGACTTCGCCGACGATCGGCTCGTATCCGAGCGGTACAACGTGTCGTCCGAGTTTCAACCCTCGCTCGCCAATCTGCAGGCCGTGCTGGAGGGAAACCGATCGCTGCTCATCAGCCGCCTGTACGTGCGCAACACCAAGTACTACGGGCTGCTGCACGGACTCTCGCAGGACGTGCTTGTAACCCAGATCGAGATGATCGTGGAGAAGGGGTTCCCCCTGCTGCCGAAGTTTAATCGCATCCTCTCGAACCTCATCGCGATGGGTATCGTGGAGAAGCTGTGGAACGATTTCATGTGGAACGTAACGATACTGGACCGGATCCGGCAGAACCGGGCGCTCAGTGAGGAGGACATCATTGCCGCATCGCCGGAGGTCGTGCTGACTCTCGGACATCTGCAAAGTGCGTTCGCACTGTACGGCATCGGGATGTGCCTGTGTGTGGTGGTGTTTCTTCTGGAGCTGCTGTCGAAAACGCACACCGTCGGACGATTGGGGCGTTGGGTGGAGCACAAGTGGGACGGGGTGTTGGTGCGTGTGGGACTTCGTGAGGGCCGAACAGTTAGTCAAATGGTGATTCGATCGCGCAAAGGGATGAGAACGATGGGGAAATCGGTGCTCAAAGCGAAGCGATCGTTCTAAGGTTTTCTGGAATACATCTTTTATACTCAAATTTATGTCTTACAGTGTTACAAAAAAGGACATAAATGCATCGAGCGATTAAAACCTCGAAGAGTGCTTAAAAATTATTATAAAAAAATAAGCAGCTTTTATCATGGGATGCGAATAGTAATAAATTAATCTATGTATTTTATGACCAAATTTTCATCACAAGATTGAACTGTAAAAAAAAATCGTAAAACTTTGTTGAGAATAATCTGACTAGATCGTTTGATTTTCTCTTTCTTTAATTCTTTCAATTTTTTTTAAATTCACTTTTTTGTGCTTATTATTTCTTAAATAACTTTTTAAATTGTCTGTTTTATTTTTTTTAAGAGTGAGAGAATGAGAGTAATATTTATCCTAGATTCTTCCCATAAGCTTGCACATAAAATCTTACCACCAAACGCTTCACGCTTCATTCCTCCGAAGCTCCTGCTCACCGCTAGGTCAAAAATGTTGCCACTACTAAATTTTTACTTCCCATCCAATAAAACCGACACTCTCTCGCGCGCGCCCAAAAACACACCAAGACTAATTGGCGCCAAATGGTGGACCGAGAGTGAAGGACTTTAAAATTTACGATCCTAACCTAACGCGCGTAATGCGTGAAGTAACGGCAATCGAAGGGTCGCCAGAACCAGCCAAAATAAAATCATTTCGCCGTTTGTGTGGAGCTGGTAGACATATAAAATTCTACTGTTTTTTGTTTTTCATCGTCGGTTATGACGAATCCGGCGTGGCTGCACGGGTAAAAGTGCACCATAAAAATGACAAATCACTGTAATTAAATTGGCATAAATTCCGGTGCCACTAGTTCCACCACTACCGGGTTTTGGGTCACTGACAGAGTGTTTTTTTGTGTGTTTTCTCTGCTTCACAGATATTCGTTCCGGCTGCAGGAAACGAGTCCCCTCTCCATCGCCCTGACGACCGTCTGCCCGGGAAGGGATGATCCTGGCTCGGTGGTTTCGCCTCCTCGCTGGTGGGTGCAGTACGAAGGACGATGTAAGTAATGTTTGCTCGTTATTTCTTGCGTTCTTCAATAACATCCCCCTGCCTCCCCCTTCCCACCCCTCCAACAGATATTGCTGCCCACGCGAACGGAAGCCAGTTCTATCGGTCGTGCGCTCAGCGTGGTCTGTACCACGTGGTCGTCAGTATGGCGGCGGACGCCGGGTGCAGCTACCGGCTCAGCTACAACCGGAAAGGGGCGGAAGAGTTTCGTAACTGGCCGTACCGCAATCTGAGCGCACCGTCCCGTGTAAAGGTGCAGCTGCAGCAGCGCCGGTATGTGGTCACGATCAAGTGGGAAAAGAGTAAGCTGGACATTCACGTCATGAACTACTGCCTGGCGGTGAGTACCGGGCGCCGGCAGCGTACGCTCTGCCAAGCGCTCGGCAACTCCATCCACCGGCCGACGTGCGAAACGATCGCCGTCAACGATTACCTGCGCCGGTTGTCACCGCGCGACGAACGCAAATTGGATGCGACGGCCGAAACGACGATCGTCTGCACCGGGACACGCACGCGCCAGGTGATCCGGGGCTTGAAACCGAACGTGACGTACTACGTGGACGTGTTTGCGATCCACTCGCAGCACAACAACCTATCCTTCCTGCTCGGCACCACCCAGGTGCACCTGAATCGCACCCGCCCGACCCAGTTGGTCGAGGGAAAAGTGGTCGTCGGTAAGCTCTCGACCCTCGGCGGCATTGCCCTGTTCAGCTTTAAGGTCCCGAAACGCTCGCCCAACAACTTCTTCAAGCTGCATCTCACACCGTGCGGCGGCACGGTCGATCTGGAGGTGTTGAAGAAGAAACGACGCATCATGGAGGTGGTCCGGGACGTTTACTACCCGCGCACGGTGACGGTGAGGAATGTGCGGCCCGGTGAACGCTATCTGATACGGGTGGTCGAGGCGGACGAAACGTCGCGCCTTCACCGGATACAGGTGGCGGTAAGCTCGCGGGAAGATTTTCACGACCTGCCCCGGATGCCGCACAATACGACCATCACGGAGCTGGTGCCACTGCGCAAGTGTCACTCGAGTACGATCGCGTGGTTCGGATCGCCCGATAAGGATGTGACGTAAGTAGCGGGAAAGGAAGCGAGGGAGAGACAGAGGGAGATATTTTTGTAGAATTAAATAGTGCCTCTTATTTGCTGCATGTGTGAGTGAAGCTTGGATGGAATGTAGCCTAAAAAAATGTTTAAAACTTAAATTATATCCTTAAAAAAGCAATTAAGTAGTGCAGATTGCATATCTTCCAGGCGAAAGTTTACCGCACTCGCCTGAAAGTATGCAATCTGCTATTCAGCTGTGCTGACAGAACGTTTGCGTTGCTATGTAGCTTCCTTTCTGCTTGACAGGTTTTGTTCAGAGCCTATTAAGTTTTTCTTTTTGAAGCAGTTTGTCTGTCAGTTATATTTATTTTACCTTACAAAAATTAATATAAGTTTGTAAAAAAAAATTTTAGCTGGCTTTTATTGTTTTGGTTATCCTTTAAAATTAAATTACATTAGAAGTCAGTAAATATATATTTTTTTCATTTAATAAAGATTACTTTTCCATACCACCCTCTCCAGGTACTGTGTGTATGTGTTCAAGCTGCCCAAGACGCAGTACTACAACAACGTGAAGATTCCCACGTACTGCGAGCTGGAAAACCGGGAAATCTGCAATCACCCGCAGTTTCATAACAAGCACTGCTTGTGAGTATCGGTCGAATCGGCCTCCTCCCTCCCCAAATTTAGCTCCATTTTCTCACTTACACCCACCCACCCGCAACAGCAACGGCAACGAGTACAACCCACTGTCGCTGGACATTCCCAACCTGCTGCCGGAGCACTACTACACCGTGTTCGTGACGGCCATCTCGGCCCGCGGTCGAAGCCTCCCGTACAAATCGGTCCGCATCAAGACGTCCCCGTTCTGTCTCGAGAGCAACCAGATCCTGCCGGACGGTATCGGTGGCAAGGGCTCGTCGCTCAAGGCGGGCGGCTCGTACCGGAAGCTGGGCGGTCAAAGGCGCCGCAGCAATACGGCCGTCGGCAACGGGGGCCCCGCGGAAAAGGGCACCCTGAAACGGTCCCGAAAGCGACCGGAACCGAAAGCAAACTAGGGTCGCGGGACAAAAAAATACGGTCGTCTGTAAATAGTTACTTCTTCGCTCCGATTCTTTAATTGTACCAAATAAACAACGACAACAGAAAAAAATGACAGGATAACAACCCTTTATAAGGGTTGAACCACCTTAGCATGCGGCGGTACAGAGCACCCCGGCCAGGATTCGCGCAACCGATGCGTTTGCCAGTTTCAGCGTTCTCATTTCGCTTGCCTGTTTGCAGCAGCAGCTCGGCAGGAGCGCTTGCCAACTAGTGCACGTTAAGCACACCTAGAGCGTAGCCATAGCACGTACTTAAGTGAGGTTAGAAATTAAATAAAACTTTTGTCCTATTATTACGGCCGTGGTAGAGACGTTGGAGCGCTTTCGGAAGCACCCGAGCTTGATGGCATGTGTATTTAAAGAATAAAGAGTTAAGAGTGTTGGCTTTAGCGGTTAAGAATTCACGAATTGAAAATTGTGCTAATAATAATTCCATTCTCCAGCATTTGTTTTGAGAATGAATAAAACCAACGAAAAATCAACGGAAAGATACAACACCAATCGCAAAAGGAGGATGTTTGTTTGACTCTTATCGGAACGGTAGGTATTTTTGTCATGAATTCCAGCACGACAAACTAATTGTTCCCCTGATAAGCCCCGATTTGTCAGCTCGATTTGTTTGGGATGTGATTTGCCTCGGTCGTGTCTGCTTCATCTAAGCAACCGGTCACTGCAGTTTTTATAGAGCCACCAAGCGTCTCCATGGGTAACGCTCGATGCCATTCGTAGTCGCCATTCGTTCAACGATCCCAACGCGATACCGCGGCGTGCATTGACATTAGAGAGAAATTAATTTTCACCTACCGTGTCTGGGTGGTGTAATAGATGATTTTCCGTTTTTGTGTGCTCTTTTTTTCTCAGTCGTTATCGTGCGCGCCGTTATCGCATTACGCTCGATTGCGGAGGAGGAAGTACACGATTGTTGTACAACAAATCGAACGTTTGATGAAATACGTTGTATTGGATTCGGGAATGTTGCGAGACTGTTCTTATCGACCATGTTCGATATCATCGACCTTTGGGTGTGTGACAAAGGGGGACGGAACAGAACGGAAAACACGGTTCGCGCGAATGGGCGGTTGAGCACAATGAGTTATAAAATAATAATTCAAAATAGGACTATATTAATATTGATTTTATTATTTTATTGTAGCACAATTGAGTTGGCTGCATTCACAAAAAAAACAACGTATGCAATTTGCACTGAAAACACATTTAGGAAAGTGTTTCTTGCTGGTGTTTAAAACAATATTCCTGCCAATAAGTGAATTTGTATGTGCTGATGAATTGTTAATTGATAAATTGGGTAGTAAAAAAGGCTTACATGTATATTCATTATTCTGGTTTGCAGTTTGCTTACCAATAAAATAAAGAATTTATGAGATGCTATTCAATTATGCATTAAAAATCGAATTTGGCTTTTTTACAAGATTTAGGAGTAAGCATATCCATTGCGCCTAGAAGTATACAATCTGTACGAAAAATTCTTATTTAATGCATTAAAATAGAATTATTTACTTAATTTTAATAACATTTAACTATTACTCTCAAAACCAATTCTTATAACCCTAAAAAATCGTATATTGTTCTACTAAGAAAAGGAAAAAAAGTTACTCACTTTGAAGAATTTTCACTTCAGTCCGCCCGAATCTATGCAACTCTCTCTCTCTCACACACATGCATCCTTTATTGTCAGCGGTGTGATTTTCCTCTCGATAAGGGCACGACCCGGAACGCCACGGTGGAAATGGAAAATCCACTATCAGTCAGTAGCACCCGATTACGTCCCGATTGTTGTAATCGAACCGATAACGCCAGGACGGGTTCCCTACATTGCTGTTTCTATAAAACACACCACAACCGCACGCCTATATTTTCATTTCCCGAAAAGTGTCGTCCAGACCAGACGCGCGTGCCTTCGGTGGAGTTTCCGGACCAGATTTTTCCCATTTTCCGCATACGTGTGTGTGAGTGTGTGCGTGTGGAAGGTGTGAAATTTTTGTGTTTTCTCGCACCAGAGAAAACACATGTTTGGTTGTGGTTTGGTTTTCGGGTGTCGTGCGTGATTTATGTGCCAACCGCACAAGAAACATTCCGTTTTTTTGGCCGCGTGTGTTGTTTTGGTCGCGTGTAATCGGCGCCTTCGGAAGCGAGTATGGCCGTCGGTGCGGGAGTGAGTGAAACCGTGCTGCGGTGGATAACGGCCCTGAACTGGAGTGCGGAAGTTGGGGCCGACCTGCTGACGGGTGGGGCCGTGTCGAACCGCGAGCAGACCGGCATGACGATGGTCGGGTATTGGGAGCGTTCGCTGAAGAACCTCTCGACCGACCAGCGCACCGTGTTCACCGTGTTCTCGATCATGGTGATGGTGATGGCCATCTTTGGCAACATCGTCACCATCATCACGAACGTGCGGCGCGAACAGCGGCACCTGCTGCGCGTCTGCATGCTCTCGCTCGCCTTCTCCGACATCGCGTTCGTCGTCGTCACGTCCGTCGTCTATCTGTCGCAGTTCAACACGGAATTTAACTCACTCTGGGTAGGCTACCCTCTCTCTTTCTCTCTCTCCCGATCGCTCTGTGCTGGATGCTTCTAACTTCCATTCCCAACAAAAAAAACACATCGTTTCCAGACGCTCGGCGAACTGATGTGCACGTTTTCGCCGTTCGTGCAGACGATGGCGGTGCTGGTGAACAGCATCACCCTGGTCGCGATCGCCCTCGATCGCTACATGGCCGTGCGGAGCCTGGTGAAGGGGATCTGGGAACCGAACGGGTGGTTCTGTGCCACGTGCGCCGTCCTAATCTGGGGTCTCGCGGCCGGTATCGCCAGCCCGATGTTAACACTCTACGAGGTGTACGATATCGTGGTGCTCACCACCGACTCCCAGCAACCGATCGAGATCGTCAACGGGTACTACATGGCGACGATCTGTGCGACGGACAAGAGCAAGAACAGCTACTACTTTGTGATCGTGTTCGTCGTGATCTTTCTCCCACTGCTCGGGGCGTTCTGCTGGCTCAATGGTGTGATTGCACGAGCGTTTTGGACGCGCCGGAAACCGGTGGTGGGTGGTGAGCTGAAGGGACCGAGGAAGTGTGCGCCCAGCTCGACGGGTCACAGTAGCAACGACAAGAAAACGCTCACCACCGTGACGACGCATCCGATCGTCGAGAAACGTACGCCCGCGTCAGTGTTTAGTAAGTATTTGAAGGGATATTGTGGAATCCTGGAAGCAGGTTGTAAATTAACTCATTCGTTCCTTATAAAATTGTTTTATAGTTTGAAATCATCAAAATGGTTCTATACATGTTTAAAACCCCTTTATTTCCAATTTTCCTGCATTAAAAAACTAATTAAAATTTTCTAGTATCCGCCCAAATGTCTGCAATTTCATTTCGCTTTACTCTTAGAGCCCAAAAATATGCAATATATAGGAAGATTTTTTCACTAAATTGTTTTAGGTGCCTAACTTGGAAAAAATGTCACTAACGGAAGGAAATTCCTCATGAAGTATGTTGACGTTAGAAAATGACCGAACACCTTTATCATTGTTGAAGTAATTGTATCATTTGCCTAACTTCTGGAGTAATTTTTTATCAGCCTCAAACGTATGCAATCCGCTCTACCAATTCATTTTATAGACCTTTTCATAACAATGTTGAAAGGGTAGAAGATATTTCTGGAAAATCCTTTCTGTTGTTGAAGAAACCAAAATTGCCTCAAATATGTATCAATTGTTTCCCCTTTTGTGTATGAATAGTTTTAGGCGAAGAAATTTATGAAAAAGTGCTACATTTTTATTGCTACATAAATCTTGTTCACAATTTTATCATCCTCAGTAAGCGGCTTCAGTTAAAAACTCAAATTACTATGTGGAAAATCCATATGTGTAAAATCGATTATTCGTAAAGTTTGCTTAATGAGTATGCAGAGTGCCTACATTGCACGAGGGCAGCTTAATTCTAAGCCGTTCGACATTATTTTTCCCGCCCGAGCGTGTGTGCTCTAACGTAAGCGATAATTGCTGCCAACGATCTGTGAAGTATGCTTAATGTAGCAGGCGTGAACATTTTGAAAAATGTTGTAACTGCCACGACGGCGATAAGTGACAAAGATTAAGCTGATAAAATGTGCTTGATGAAATTTACTCACTTAATCATGATTAAAAACCACTCCGAAGCGGGGTGTGACCCAAGGCCGAGTACGGCCCCCGGTACGGTTTCGCTGATATCTCTATTAACCTCGACACGGTGTGCAGAAAAGCTGCATCCATTATCTGATAATGTTCTCGTCCGGTCCGTCTCTCCCGTCTGCGCAGCCTCCAACTGCACCTGCCCGCATCACCAAACCACGGCGATAGTTGGAGAACAAACGACCCAAACTGACGCTGCAGGTGTGTTGCCTTCAGCCAAGCAGCACCAGCAGCAGCACCAGCAGCAGTCCAGCGCCCAAGGCCAACCGAGCGAAGCCATCTCGAACCGGCGGCGGCGCCAGGTCCACATGTTCAAGGCGATCGTCGCGCTGATGCTGGTGTTCTTCGTCTGCCGCCTTCCGATGTGGGTGTTTTTGCTGGTCAAGATGGTCGGTGAGGCGAACACGAGCGCGTACTGGAATCTGCACTACTCCTTCGGCATCCTGGCGATGGTGAACGCGGTGCTCAATCCGCTGATGTACACGTTTCTCACGGAAACGATCCGGTTTACGCTGTTCGTGAAGGCGTACTGTGTGCGGGCCTGCGTGCAACCGTGCCGCAAGGGGGCGCTGTGGGCGAAGGGAAGGGAGTGCGGCTTCAAAAGACATCGTGACACCAAAGACCGGGAGAGTGGTGACGGCGGGAAGGAGGCACACCCGGCGGGCATATACATGGGCGACTGAGGGAGGGAGATAGAGAGGTGTGAAGTAGATTGATTATGCTTGGTGTTTATTCACAAGCAGTTGTAATTGGTTGTACAAAAAAATGCTTATAGTGCTAAGGAACCTTTACATTAGGTTAGGATGTATAATTTTTATTATCTGAAGTTTTTTTGTTAAATCCAGTTTTTATTACACAACCTGGAAAAATATATTTCAAAATGAAATTTTATTCACACTATTTTTTCTATATCGTTTTGCAAATAAACACAACCCCAACTCTATCACTTTTCAATCCAGCTTCAAACAACACTCTCAAACGATCGCTTGCGGGTTTGCGATCACTCTCGCGGGTTGAGAGTCGTGTCTTTTCCCTCTCTCGCTTTCACAAGCAGCCGTTCGGCAGATTCGTTGATGCTCGTTTGGAGCGAGAGAAAGAGAGCGAGCAGGGCTCCAATCTGGAGTAGATGATCGCTCCACTTGTCAGGGGTGTCAAACTATTTTGATTGTTTTATAAAAAAAAACTTTCAGTTTTGCATGACCTTATTGAATGTGTTTAAAGGTAGAAGGAAGCGGAAGATGTCATATAGGTCATATACAGAAAGGATGAAGTGTTATTCCGAGCTCAATCTTTCGACCAAGTATGTTAACCTTGTTGATTGGAAAGTGTTGAAATAACAGTACAATTTGATAAAAGAGTGGGAAATTTACAGGCCTGGATGGAAAACATTATTACTAATTGCAATTTATTTGTATTTTAATTAAAGTCCTTCTTCTATTCAGGAAAATTTAGTAAAAAATGGAAAATAAATTAAAAAAATAAAATTTAATAAAATCATGGTTTACTTAGATGCTTTTCTTCACGCCCCTACACGATTTTACGGCTAACTTCCTCCTGTGGATAGCATGATTTATTCTCTTTCCTTTGAAATCCAATGCAAACAACATCATAGAAAACATAAACTATTTACACAATTATCTCTTGGATGATACCCTCAACCCTTATTTTATCGTTCAACAAGGCTCAAACCACTTTGACATGCCTACCAGCAGACAGAAACATCCTCTCTCACTCGATCAGCTGGCCAGCGAACCAAACAAACCTACCGGGCCCAGCATCGCCGACATGCCGAAACGAGCGTGCGCGCGTCCAGTCCAGGTCCGTCATCATTTCTCCGCTGGCCGCGCGAACCGTCGGGCACGAAAACGCTCCGCGTCCGCCGCGTGTTAGCCGTCGCCGCAACCGCGCCTACTCCTCCTCTCTGTCCTCGTGCGTTCCCCCCCGGTTCCCCCAACCAAACCGACTGACTGCCGTTATCTGTTGGCGCCATTCCGAGCGCGTGCGTGCTCGTGCGAGTGTGTGTGAGTGTACGTGCTTGTGCGATCGGGGTGAAGTGGAGGAGGAGCTACCCGGCATCTCGGTGCGGATCACGATCGAGTGGAGTTTGGTGTCGGCAAAATAGCCAGTTGGCCAAGTGTGTCGTGCAGAGCGGCTCGTGTGTGGTGTTGTGGGGAGTAAGAAAAAGGCAGCAGAGGAAAGGAAGAATAAAATAAACCAAACAACGAGATAGCGCAAAGCGAAACCCGCAATCGAGTGCGAAGCAAAGTAAGTGTACGTGAGTGGTGTGCATGAAGAGTTTTGCAGTCGGGCCGGAGGATGCAGCCCAGATCCGCGGCCGATCCGCCAAAAACCATTCCGTTAACCAAATTGCGTGTGTCTTCTTCGTCTTCCGCGGAAATGAATACAACAACAAACAAACGGCGCAAATCTTCACCGCTTCACCGTTTTGAGAAGGCTCGAATCAACCATCGGCCATTATCGGTCGCATCGAGCACGAAAACAAAAACGGTACAAGAAGCAGGTTGCGCTGTGTTGATTGCTTCCCTTGGCTCGGCTTGAGCAGCTCGCAGTGATAAAAATGCATCACCTTTTGACCCACTAAAGTCCAGTACTTGGTGTGCTGTTTTTTCAAGAGTAAAAGTTTGAAGCAGCGTGTTGGAGTGGAGTTTTTGAGAAGCCCGCAAAAGTGAGGGTGGCAGCAGGAAATGGATTTTCCTCGCCACGGGCAAGCCAGTGTTCTTCAGAAGCGCCCAATAGAAGCAAAACCCATCGAAAAATCCCACACTAAAAAATAGCGTCAAAATTGTGAAAGAGAAAAGGCGGCTCTTGGCGGCTCTTACTACCACCGCCGATCGATGGCTCTGCCCTCGATCCGATCGCCTTCGTGAAGGGTGTACGGGGGGAGGGAAGGTGGGGACGTTCCTCCACCAAGCGCTCTAGCCGCTTTCGTTTGTTTACTTTCACTTTAGTGACGCTGACGGTCAACCTGAACCGATCGGTGGGTGGCGGCAAAAGCATATTTTCGTGCCAAACGATCGTCATGTTGCGGGTGTTAGTGTGTGTGTCTGTGTGCATGTTTGTGTGTGTGTGTTCGAGCGCGTGTTTTTAGTTCGATTTACGGGAAGGAGAAAACATATCAACACTCCATTTCCCGCCCGTTTTTTAAATATATTTAAATCATGCCACCGCCGACGAACCATGACGCCGCCGACCGGGTGGAGGAGGGGTAGGCTGGGTGGTGAGACGCCGGGTGGGGCGGGGTGGATGCAAAAGTCGTTCGATCAATGCACTGGAAGTGGAGTGCAACGGCGTGTGCGAGCGAACGATCGTATCACTCGTATCTCTCTCTCTCTGTCTCTCTCTCTCTTTCTCGCTCGCTCGCTCGCTCGGGAACGGGAACTAATGCTTCTTTATTTATTGTGATGCTGTTATTGTGCTGTAACACCGGGGGCTCATCGGGTATTCTGTGCATAATTCTCACCGATCAACCTCCGCCACACGACACCGTCTCGCCCATTGCGTGAAGATCATTGCCTAATCCCCATCGCGAAACCCTCAACTGGCGCGTGTGTGTGTGTGTGTGCTTGTTTGTTTGTGGAGCCAACGGCTGACATAATGTGGACCGAACTTTGCCGAACTTGAAATGGGTCTCGTAAAACGCTCCGGTTGACGGTTATGTAAAGCGGAAAAATCGCATCGCAAAAAAAAATTGGCCACATGGTGCTTGCTCGGTGAATGAGGTTACTCGCCCCACCCAAGGAGGGATGAAGAGGCAGGGGTTTGTTACGAAAGGCACGCAGGGAAGGGTGGGAGCGTGTTTTTTTTTGGACGGTGGACATTCCATTGAATTATTGGGGGCTGTTTTTAGTTCGCAATTGAATTGTTCGCAAAATTGAAAATCTCCTGAAAATAGGGAATTAAAATCCATCATCTGTTTGGTTTCAACTTTTCCAGTTATTTACTGAATATAGTGCATCGAGAATAATTTGTTAGATTATTTTCGATCAATAAACTTCATGTAAAGGATTTGCTTAGAAGTTAAATTTATCGTTTTTTTTTATTTCATTTTACTAACATCATCATATTTGATGTGTGCTAATGGGTTTTATTTAACGATTACCCTTATTTACAAGGAAAAAAACATTTCAATCTAAAATCTAAAATTAAACTTCTATTGTACAAAGTGGCTGATGATCAATTTGTGCCTCAATTGCCCAAATCCACTTCCGTGCTGGGGCAGAATTCGGCGAAGAATGACGCCGAATTCATTACCGAAAATCGTTTGTTAAAATTGGAGCGTATTTCATTTTTTGCGTCTCTGCCAAACAATCCGTTAATTGACCTTCGCCTTCATCCGGAACGCGATCGTACCCTTTGCTGTGGCTTTTAGACTTTTCGGTCTATTTTGGCGGCCGTTCACTGATCATCATTTCATTACTACTGGCTGTTGCCATTCGATCGCGAGCCCGGGTTGCACACGAATAAACGCGGCAATTGCATCGTTCTTCTCCGTGTTATTTATGATACAAACGCTACCGGACATGCACCATATCGAAAAACCCCACCGGAAGCTCGCAATTGACGATAAGATACACTTGCACATGACCCTTTAACGACGCGGCAAGATATAGCAAGTGGAGAAAATGCGTCTCACACGAGCACGATCCGCCCGCTGTGAGTTGTTTACGTTGAGATCACCATTACGATGTTGTTGCTTATCACCGAGCCTGGGGAAAGAAAGCACAAACAAACATATCGCTCCGCACAAAACCATCACTCCCCGGGGTGTTCCGGTCCGATTCCGGCGTCCGAAATTGGGCGCCTATTATGATGATCGTTTTATGGTGCTTTTTTTCGCAGAACGGAGGAAGAGAAATTGAGCTAGCTGCTTGCGGGTGTGTGTATGTCTGTGTCATCCTTTCACTGTGATATTGTATGTTCACTGCTTCACGTGTGAAATATGCCACCCGCGATCGATGACGATGAGGACATTAAAAATTCAGTTTCTATTCGATACGAGCGCCGGGTCCGGGTTTTACCTTTTTCTTGGTTGTTTCCATGGGAGGGAGCAACAAAAAAAAAAATACTAAAACAAAACCACCCCAATCCCAATCACCCACGGGTAATTGGGCATCGGGAGAGGGAAGAGAAGAGGCTCACTAACCCGCTTGTTCACGGTTTCGAATCCGGGCCGAATTATATATCTAGCACGGCTGCTCCCCGTACCTACTACCCTTTCTCCAGTGCTTTCTTTTACTCTGTTCCAGGAGGATGGCTACGGCGCGGTAGGAGGCAGCCAGATTACACCCCAGCCCGGCCCGTAAATTGGATTACACTTTGTTTGTTTTACGCCGCGGGATCTCCTCACATCTTCCTCGCCCGGCCAGCAGCCGTGATTAGCCGTGACCTAGCCGAGCGGCGAGAAAGAGAGAGCATTAGCGGTAAGGTCAATGTCAAAAAAAACGGAACGGGGAAGAAGCGGGATTGCAGCTTCCAACGCCGGGAGACGAACGCTGCGGAGAAGGTCCCAAGATTTAGGTCATGATTAGGCCGCGACTTTCCCTTTTAATCGGTTCAATGGGGAGCGTTGTTTGTCGGCTTTTTGTTTTCGAAGTCGAGGTGTACGGAAGGGCTCGCTTCGAATTTCGGTACCGGTTCCTGGTGGGTGAACTTGATTGGTTTACCGGAGGTCAAGGAACTTTAGCAGAGCACAGAAGAGTCCGGCCCTTCACCGCGGTTTCTTCCGCTTTGCTGAAGAGAAATAATCGGCTTGGATGTCTAATGTCCAATGTCGATGACCGCCTTGGAGTTTGGGTTTCATTCCCGATCGAAATGTTGAAGCACATCCTTCCGTCGAGCATCTGTCAAAGTGGTGTGGTATATGGTGCAAAAAAAACCTACGATCAAACCCCCTTCTAACACTTTCACACTTCACGCTTCACACAAAACAAAAGCGCCCCACTCAACATCACCCAAAGGGGTATTGGGATCAAACGAATTTCGAAAGGAAAAGTGACCCGTCTCCGCTCGGAAACCGGAGAAAGAATCTTAACAATTGCCTAACCGCTGGACCAGACGCAACGCAAACACTAGGGAAGAAACAAACAACAACAGCAACAAAAAAAAAACAAATCCTCCAAGTGAAAGTGATCTCGGACGGAACCCCCCCCCCCACCCCTTCCCCCTCTCCCTGAACGGATTGCGTCAATCAAGTCCAGCAGCGGCTGGCGCCCGGAATCCCGTCGCCGCAAGGTCGTTAATTTTTCGGCGATCGGCCCCGGATCCCGGATGCGGGGACTTTCCAATTTCCGCAGGATCTATTGTCGTTTCGCAAAGACCTAGGCTGTCCCGGCTTGGGGCTACGAGCAGAACAATTGAAAGCGGTTTTTTTTTCTGCTGCATGATTTCACCTTTCATTCCGCAGGGACGCCTTCCGGGTGGGTGTGAAAACGTTTATCGCCTGTCGCGGCACTGCGAGAGGGATTTGAAAGTGTACATATCGAATTAGGCGCCTTTTTGTGAAGGCTTTGAACTGAGCTCCAAAGATCCTCTGGATCTCGCTGCGGTCTGTCCATCCGGTGAAGTTTAGGAAATATAAGTAACCTAAAATTTATGGCAGTAAAGTCCAGAGCTAATGTTGGTGATGATGGCTTCTAATTTGGTTCCTTACTGGCAAACGCTTTCTTTAACTTTGCCTCCAAGTTGGAGACGATGTCAAGGTCTTTGTTTATTATGTTGGTCATGAAAATTTCGAAAGACTGGGATGATATAAAACTGATTTCACCATGAGCACGGATCAAATGAGTAATGTCTGATACGCTCGTTGAATCCACACGAAATGGGCGTTGTTTTCAAATGCAATTCATTCTGAGACACCCATCTCTCGTCATAACAAGCGCATCACTAACACCCAATGTTTCAAGAGGTCAAGGAGCTACTTCCAAGGGCGATCACCTGAATGCATCCTTTGTGTGGCAAGTCGCCAGCCAGAAGCAATTTTCCTTCTCCCGATTTAGCGAGCGAGTCCATAATTTCGCTGTCCTCTCCCTGGGTGGCGTCGAGAATAATGGTAACCATGGCAACCACGAGCTGCCAAGCACACCACCACCATCGCTCGCTAATCGGTTCCGCACGCAGTTTGTCGCGTAATCGTCGGCCGCGAACCTTGTACGAACTTAAGCACCCCCATAGCTGCGGGGTCCATTGTTGCGCTTGAAAGTAACATAATCTTTCCCAAACATCCCCTCGTGCAAAGTCCTGCCGCTCGGGAATGCAGCACGCAGTTGAACGAATCCGGTGCTTTCGAACGCACCAACGCGTTGAGATGATAATGTGAACGCCGATCGCTTGTGCAATCCGACGTGTGCATGCCGTCCGCTGCTGCGAACCGTCCGTGGTAGCGATCCGTGACAGAAATATTATTGTTTTCTACCGACCGCTCGCAGTTAAGGTTGATTAAAATAATTGCTGCACGGCGCGCAACGGTTGGAGGCCTCAAGAGCGGCACAGCTGTAAATGAAAAAGAAAACGTTTCGTCTCGTCGATGATTTACGCGCGGCATTAAACTTGACACCGTGCATGCTGGAGGAGCTTATCCCCTCGAACACTCCGGCTGTCGAGGGTTTGAGGGAATGTAACGAATTTTGAAGACAGTTTCAGTTTCTCCGCCCAAACCTTCGCGCCCCAAACCAACCGTTCGCGACTGGGTCAACGGTGGATGGATGGAATGGTTGAGCGGTGGTGTCACCAGCGTGTGAATGTATTTGTGGCCAGCGATGTGGCTAGCAAATTTCACCCTCCACGAGGCTTGGCGAGCCGCTTGGTGCGGCAAAAGTAAAACCACTCTTACCGCATCCATTATTCATGCATTTCTCTTTTTGCATGCTAGCTTGGGATCGGGTAGAGGCGCGAGAAATATGCGCACCAGGGGTGCGAGAAAGTACACGCCACGGGTGAGTTCGGAACCTGACGTGCTGGGGAGGCATTCTTCGCTCGTGCCGATTTGTGTTTTCTTCATTTTTTTGGACACAACACGAAAGATGCAAACATTAAAATCGCATCATTAAGCCTCCCTCCGGTGGGATCCGGGCGGGATGGACGGGGCAGGGGTCTGTGACCCACATTTTGGCAATCGAAACTGATCGAATGTGTGCGCGTGTATGTGTGTGTGTGAGTGGAGAGGCAAAACGAGTTTCTTTCATCACCATGCGTCCGATCTTGCGAAAGGCCGGTTTTCAGCGGATATCGCCGAGGTTGCTGCTGCATCTCGACGCTTCCTTTGTTTTGCTCCACGCGAGCGCTCCGTCGCCATTGGCAACTGAGCCTCCGACGGGGTGTATCTTCACGGGGAGCTTCTGGATCTGGCCACGCGTGGTGTGTTAGACATTTCTTTGTTGGCGAGCAAATCTTCCCAACCTCGCTACTCGCTCGCGTGAGTCAGACACAGCAAACAATCCCAGCCAGCGAAGTTCCGCCGTAATGAGCGTCGCTTTGTTTCAGGCCCTGCGTATCGGGAGGTGTTGATCGTGGTACCGGGCCGTAGTAACAGCTAACAGTCGAAATGCCACATACCACGGGCACATGACACAGTTTGCAAACGCGCTATCTTGCACCCACCCATCGCACCGTGCAATCCGTAACCGGTCGATTCGTTATGCAAGATGGCGACCAGAAGTGAACCAGCAGCGCTCCCGGTTGCTGTGCATTTTTTATCACCGAGCTGAGCTATAAACCCATCTCCAATCGCCTAGAATGGAGTGCCTGGAACTAGGTTACAACCTGGGTGGAAAATCACTGCCCCGTTTGGTGTGCGAGATCTAGCGGGTCGATCGCGCCGTTACACGGAAACAGGAAATGGGCCCCGACTCTTGTCCGATGTTGTCCGCAAAACGGGCGGGCAGCATTGACATGAATATTTATCAACACAAAGTGTCACTTTTCATCGCAGACGTGCACGCACACTACCCGATGCATTACGTCAAACGGGATGTGAATTGGATTGTTGCGCTGCAGATTACAACTTGCCCTTGGGATGCAACTCGCACGAAATGGCGGCTGACTCACAGGAAGCTATTCAAAGCTGTCATAACCGGACCCCGTTCTTCCTGGGGGGCTTAGCTTGCGGTGGAGAAGTCAAACACACCCCACTGATAACGCGCGAGTGAGTGAGTTTTCATATGATATTGATTTGTGTTTGTCAACAACAGCTCGTGGAGGAGATGCGAGATTGTTCCTAATGTCTACCATATATCATCCGCTGGAGACATTCCTTGCACAAAGACTCGCGCCTCGTGAATGCGCTGAGCCTTTGTGCTGGCGTTGTAGAGCGTGCGGTTCGAAAGAAAAGGGAGAACCATTTCTGCAATAGCACCGAGTCGGTGGAGCTCAGTAAGTGACTGCACTGCCCTTGGGAACGATCGTTCTCGGTCGGTCGGTGACTTGAGTGCCGATTGCGATTGCAGAGACCGGACCGGACTTGTGAAAGTGAAACTGATAGTGTTTGTGCTTCTCTTGCAGATCACCCACACGCGCACGTAGCCAGCAACGGCACACCGGCGTTAAAATGAGTCAGTACTACTTCCCGATCGTGTTCGTCGTCGTGCTGGAGATTCTGCGTTTGGCGCAATGTAAGTTGGCGAGAGTTCTAGTGAGGTGTTCTAGTGAAAGAAGATCTGAAGATCTGAAGCTCTTACTCTTTCCCTCAGCTCATCCGTTCCTGTTCAACTCCGGCAACCAGCAGCGTCGACCGCAGGTGGAATGGAAAACGCCGGAGGACAACTGGACGGCCGAGGCGGCCCCACGCAGCATCTATCCGCTGCTCCAGAATCAGTACAACAAACATCAGCTCCCGCCGACGAATCGCTACGAGATAATCG
Organism: Anopheles farauti; assembly: GCA_000473445.2. Lineage (NCBI taxonomy): Eukaryota > Metazoa > Arthropoda > Insecta > Diptera > Culicidae > Anopheles > Anopheles farauti. The sequence continues at coordinate 5,776,283 of KI915045.1, forward strand.
AAGGTGACGAAGACGAGAAGCTGCTGCGGCGTATGCATGAGGCACGCGAGAACGCATCCGCCCGGACGCTGTTCTATTCCACCAAGGAGGAGTCGCATCTGCCGCCGCTGCTGACGAAAACGATCAAGTACTTCAACCTGCAGCAGGTGGCGTTCGAGCTGGAAACGAGCGTAATGTCGCAGGTGTCCTGTACCGCCTGCAAAGCCGGCGCTGGGTTGCTCCAGCACTACATTCGCACGGGCAAGAGCAAGGAGGAGATCATCAAGATGATCTATCAGTACTGTGTGAATCTGAAGATCCAATCGGCGCGCGTCTGCGAGGGTGTCAGTCAGCTGTTCGGTGTGGAGGTGATCTATGTGCTGAAGCGTATCACGATCGGACCGGATGAGATCTGTAGCTTCATCATCGGTGACGCCTGCGGTGATATCTACAACCCATACCACGAGTGGGAGGTCGAGTTCCCGCCGGTTCCGAAGCCGGAACCGCGCGAGCTGGGACTGCCGAAGGAAGCGGCCCCGGTGTTCAAGGTGCTCCATCTGTCCGATACGCACTTCGATCCGTACTACGCCGAGGGTTCGAACGCGGACTGTAACGAGCCGCTGTGCTGTCGGTTGACGAACGGACGTCCGACGACCCCGAACGGGGCGGCTGGCAAGTGGGGCGACTACCGGAAGTGTGACACACCGAAGCGGACGGTCGATCACATGCTGAACCACATCGCGGACACACACTCCGACATTGATTTCATCATCTGGACGGGTGATCTGCCACCGCACGACGTGTGGAATCAGACGAAGGAGGAGAATCTGAAGGTGCTGAAGGAGACGGTGAAGCAGATGACGGAAAAGTTCCCGGGGATACCGATCTTCCCGGCGCTGGGAAATCACGAGAGTGCTCCGGTGAACAGCTTCCCACCGCCGTACGTACAGCAGGTGGATAGTTCGATCGCCTGGCTCTACGACGAGCTGGACGTACAATGGCGCCGTTGGCTACCGGCGAGCGTTTCCCACACGGTACGCCGTGGTGCCTTCTACTCGGTGCTAGTCCGGCCCGGCTATCGGATCATCTCACTCAACATGAACTACTGCAACAACAAGAACTGGTGGTTGCTGCTCAACTCGACCGATCCGGCGACGGAGCTGCAGTGGTTCATCTACGAGCTGCAGAGTGCGGAGTTCGCGGGCGAGAAGGTGCACGTGATCGGGCACATACCGCCCGGGCATTCGGACTGCTTGAAGGTGTGGAGCCGTAACTACTACAAGATCGTGTCGCGCTTCGAGAGCACCATCACCGGGCAGTTCTTCGGCCACACGCACTTCGATGAGTTCGAGGTGTTTTACGATCCGCACGATCTGAGCCGGGCGACCAGCATCGCGTACATCGGACCGTCCGTCACGCCGTACAACGACCTCAATCCGGGCTACCGGATCTACTACATCGACGGTGATCATGATGAAACTACGCGGGTAAGGAGTGGGAAGGCTGTCGGGGGGAGGAGCTGCTATTCTAGGACTAAACTCTCTCTTTCGCTTCTGCAGCTAGTCGTTGATCACGAATCGTGGATCATGAACCTCAAGGAGGCGAACCTGTACGACTACCCGATCTGGTACAAGCTGTACTCGACGCGCGCCGCCTACGGCATGCAGGGCTTGCGGCCCGCCGACTGGGATCAGCTGATCAACAACATGACCGACAGCAAGGAGCTGTTCGATCTGTACTACAAGTGAGTGCTGGATGATAGCCTGATTCCGTGCGCTGCGGGTTTGTGATCGTGTTTTTTGTCATCCTCCTCCCCGCCCTTTAGGCACTACTGGAAGAACTCGCCGGTCAAACCGGAGTGTGACTACGAATGCCGGAAGCGCATCCTGTGCGACGCCAAGAGCGGCCGCTCGCACGACCGCAAGTACTTCTGCGAGGTCGTCGAGGCGAAAATCGACGAGAGCAACAAGGGCTGGAAGGATTGGCTGTTCAGCTCGATCAGCTCGTCGTACGTACTCTACAAGAAACTGTTCTAGCTTTGCAACTCCCTTTTACGCACCCCGCCCTGCCTTGCCGCCCGTGCATGGTGCCTTGTCCGCTGTACATTAACTGTGCCGCATGCTAATCTCTCGCTATCTCGCTTTCGGTTCACGCTTACACGGTGCCGGTATTCTCACCACAAAATGTCTGTCTCTGTATCTGTCGCTTTACCGGTTTTTCGTAGCAGCTCTGAATCCAGGAGTGATCACGCCACACCGGAAGCCCATCACGAGCAGGAGCTGGCTGAAGCAATCGAACGCAACAAGCGGCTGCCGAGTGTGGAGCGAGCTGCCGGATAATGGGTTGAGTGTTGGTGCTTGGTATTTGGGTTTGAGGTCACTAACAATTTGTCGACATTAATGTATGCACCCGGTTTGGGTGGAAAGTACTAATAGCTTTAAGATATGCCGGTCTGTCACGCCCAGTGTGTGGGATTCGTTTCTATGTATATTTTACTTTACGTCCCCGCCAGCGGGATTTGTAAATAAATCAAATTTTACTCAGCAAGCAATGATCTGGCGAAATAGTTTAACTCTGGGCGAACCATGGAGCGGTAATGTGGGTTTTTGGGGCTTTCTTTCGGAAAAGATATTGGAAAAGAGTTTGGTTTTACAAATGCTCTACCTCTTGAAGTGCACTGTTTGTACAGGAAAAAATGCTTACGACTGTAAGAACTGCCACTCGTTTAATGTACATTTTGCCCATCCCCGACAGTATCTCCTACGCCCTTCACGGTATAACGAAGATTTTCTGGCGAAAACGATGACCTTCCGTTGGCGACGACGGAGTGACCCACGCGTAGTAGGCTGCCCCACGTTGTTCCAGTGAACGTCTGTCGAGTGGATGGAAAACTAGAGAGTCTAGAGACTAGACGGAATAGTCGAACTGCAGGTTCAACCGTTTCACACAGAGTGACGCACGCAGCGTAAACGAAACACGATAGGTTTGTGATAAACGAATTGTATTCAATTACTACTGGAGCGGTACAATCGAATTGTACCCATCGTCCCCAACGCCGAACGATCGAAACGGTCGATTGACTCGCCGTTGAAAGCGGTACCGGCACCAGCCCGCTGACAGACTTTATTTTTCAACTAGGCAACTTAAACAGGTACTCGTCTTTTAGTAGGACACGAGGTGGAGAGTATACGGTCGAGGAAGAAACGATTCATTCCGTTAGCGTTAGCGTACTGTATACCCGTAAGTCTGTACATAGGAGTAATTGAATCTCACCAAAATAAATTATTTCATACTATTACGCTTCGCGCCGTTGAACGCTACTTGAACGCAAAGTGGACAGCGATATCATGGCGCGTTATCGTAATGTACTCCTCAAGGTGGTGGCGATGACAAATGTTAACAGATTTTTCAGCACTTCAGAACAATTAATCTCTCCTCTTCCTCACGGGCCCGTGAACGACCTTTCCCACCGGTATTATCTTATCGAAGTGTTTGATCGCTTGATCCTGCTAGCTTCCTGGAGGGTGTGCTCTTCAGATTTTCTAAACTCTATAAAAGCGATACGCAATGGGAAGCTTGCGGCGCCAGTTTTAGTAGTTCCTTCTCGCGATGGCGTGTTTAAAGCGTACTAGTCTGTTCTGCACGATACTGCTCGTGCCGGTGTCATTTGTGGCATGTTTGAATCTAACCGTGCCGACAAGCCGCGATTGGTGGGAGAAGGCGGGATTCTATCAGATCTATCCGCGATCGTTTATGGACAGCGATGGGGACGGTGTTGGCGATCTGAACGGGATCGCTTCGAAGCTGTCGTACCTGAAATCGATCGGTGTGAAGGCGTTCTGGATGTCACCGATCTACAAGTCGCCGATGGTGGACTTTGGCTACGACATATCCGACTACCGTGACATCCACGAGGAGTTTGGAACGATGGCGGATTTCGAGCGGCTAGTGGAGCAAGCGCACGCCCTCGATCTGAAGGTGATCATGGACTTTGTGCCGAACCATTCGAGCAACCTGCACGAGTGGTTCATCAAGTCGGAGAATCGTGTGGCGGGATACGAGGACTACTACGTGTGGCAAGATGGGAAGATTAATCCGGCCGGTGGCAGAAACCTGCCGCCAAATAACTGGGTACGTATTGGGTTGGGTGGAGGCGTTCGTGTTAAAACAGCGTATTTGTTTGCTCCGAGCTAGATTCAAGCATTTCGTGGCAGTGCGTGGGAGTGGAGTGACCTTCGTCAACAGTACTATCTGCATCAGTTCACGGTCGAACAACCGGATCTTAACTATCGCAATCCGAAAGTGGTGCAGGAGATGAAGGATGTGCTGCTGTTCTGGCTGGATAAGGGTGTGGATGGGTTCCGGATCGATGCGGTGCCGACGCTGTTCGAAGATACCGAGCTGCGTGATGAACCGCCGAGTGGAACGACGGAAGATACGGAAGATACGAACTATCTGAAGCACATCTACACCCAGGACTTACCGGAAACCGTGGAGATGGTGTATGAGTGGCGTGAACTGATCGACGCCTATCAAAGTGAGCATGGCGGTGAAACGAGAGTCATCATGACCGAAGCCTATTCGACACTGGACGTTATCAAAACTTACTATCAGAGCTCTAGCGGTCGACTCGGATCGCATATGCCATTTAACTTTCGACTCATTACCGAGGTGGACAAAGATTCGACAGCCTCCGACTACGTGAAGGTGGTGCAGGACTGGATGAGTATACTGTCCACTGGCCAGGTGCCGAACTGGGTGGTAAGTAGTTTCGTTGTGGATGTCATCGCCGCTATTTTTCACACATGATTGGATCTTTCAGATGGGAAACCATGATCGACCACGCGTGGGTACACGGCTGGGTGAAGAACGGATTGACGCACTCAACATGCTGCTGCTGAGTCTATCCGGTGCGAGCGTCACGTACCAAGGTGAGGAGATCGGTATGACCGACGGGTACGTCTCCTGGGCGGATACCGTCGATCCGGCCGCGTGCAATGCAGGCGAGGAGTTGTACGAGGAAAAATCGCGCGATCCCTGTCGCACACCATTCCAGTGGGATAATACACCGATGGCCGGGTTTACTACCGGTTCGAAAACGTGGCTACCGGTGGGTGAACGCTACAGGGAGGTAAACGTCCTTTTGCAGGAGCAGGCCGAAAAAAGTCATCTGAAGGTATACCGATCGATGATGGAGCTGAGGAAGTCGAGAACGTACCAGCTGGGTACGGTGAAGGCAATCGCGGTCAGTGATTCCGTGCTGGCTGTGGTGCGGGAGCTGACGAACTTCAGCACCTATATTACTCTGGCCAACCTCGGCAGTCAGATGGAGGTGATTAATGCCGTTGCGCTGGCGGAACGATTGCCAAGCAAGCTGTACTTTGATGTCGTGAGCGTCGGATCGCACAACATCCGCGGGTAAGTTTCGAACGCAAGCGGTCTCAAGCGAAGTATTAAGTATTTAATTATGTTTCACTTGACCTCTGCAGGGGATCAGTAGCTACGAAGGACATCGTGTTGTTACCGAATGAGGCGTTTGTACTTAAAGCACGTATTGCACCGGTAGAGAAGGTTTATTCGTCGATATGTGATAGTTGGTTTGCATGAATAAATTAACAAATAAATATAGTAAAAAAGCATTTGCACACTTTCAGTTCGAAGAAAGATTAGTTTCGATGTAATCCGATTAAAATGAAAAATCAAAGCGACATCATAGTTGATCTCTTCGACCGTTATGTTTGAAATCATAAAATTATAGACCATCACTACAGCTCAAATCGGAGTGGAACGTTTATTCCGAAGATTTGTTCGTTTTTCGATTAGATTTTAAAATAACGCGTTAATGCGAAATATTTCACCGTCATTGCTGTTGAAATACTGACGCCTAATACTGATGTTAGTAGAAACAGTTCATTTTGTTTGTAGGGCGCCCTTGTTCAAAGTTCTGAATCTTTTCTGGTAATTTGTTTGCATATTTTTCCACTTTCTTTGTTGTGAAGTTTGTCCTATCCCACTGAAAGTCTAGACAACAACTCTTATTCTTTTTTCGATAGTCCTTCAACTCTTTTGGTAGATTACTTAAAACCTTCTTCTGGAAAACGCACAAACGAATTGGAGCTTCACAGTCTTCCCAAGTTCTCAGAATTGTCAACCATTGCGGTTCTGCTATCATTGTAAACAATGCAATGGCCACAGGTCTGTTCTTCAAAGCAATGTTCATTGCATTGATGTTTGACACATCCATGAAGTCGCAGTTCAAGCCATGTTTGTTCAGATCTGATACCATGTCCTGGTCGTCTCTTGCAGCGATAACACACCTTTAATACCGATTAGAGACGCAAGGGAAGAAAATGCATACATTAAACAATTGACCATATATTACTTTCCAAATCTAACAACACAATTTTAATATACCTTTTCGTAGTCATGACTTGAAGCTACCCGCTACCCGTGAAGTCCGCTCGTCCGCTGACCAGTCGGTTCCTGAGTAACACTTGTCTCTTCTTTGATGTTATGGAGCGATGAAGATGCTGAAAATCACAACAAAGTTATGGCATTTGCACTTAACTCTCAACACATTGTCATACCTTGCAAGTCGGATACATTCAGAATATTTGCAACTCTATAGCTTTCCATCTTCCATCTTCAAAACACGACTTTGACTCTACATCCAATCTCCAACTGCACGGAACAAATACTTTCAGCCTTTACTGACTGACTGACATGCAGCTCATAGAAGTGAGACGTATAAGGAAGGAGAAATCATGGGGTTGTGAGAACAATCTCCATAGTGAGACGAGTCGAAAATCTTCTCACGTGCTACTAGTGTAGTCTTGATTCAATAAAAATCCCAAGCATTGCCGATTTCTATCTAATATTGTTATACTGATTGACCTTTTTCAATCCACTAGACCGTAGTGCTTAGGCAGTAGTCTCTTTCGACGCGCGTCGATGTATCTCTTTCCCACAATTTGCCGCCCTGTGTTTGTTCAATTTTTGTCTCGCTGTGTTCTCGGTAAAAATACACTGTAGCAGCCTCAAGTGCGACCGTGGAGGCTGGAGAGTCTGAAGTATAAGGACAGTTGTCAGTTTTAACAGTTTTATGACAGTAGCTTGACAGTTGATGCGCGTCGACGGCCATTTTGAATTTAAAAAAAACACGGGCGTGTGTGTGTTGTATTCTGTGATCGTATTTTCCTGCCGAAATTCGTAAATTCGTCGGTTTTTGGTGTGTACGAAAAGTGAAAACGTGAAAGAACGACCAACAGCTCGGAAGACTGCACGAAACGAATCGATTACAACGGTAATTATCACGAAAAACGGGGCTCCGGTGAATGCCGACGGCGAGCGCGTGCCTCAGAGCTTGTGTGTGTGTCAGCGTGCATTTCTGTGAAAGTGTCGAAGAAAGCGTCCTTTAGGTCGGGGTGAATAGAAAAAGTTTCTGTGAATAATCGCACAACCCAGCTCGCACACGCGGCGGTGACATTTGTATTTCGTTGAATTTGTGTCGAGCGAAAATACAGCATGTCGCAGAGAGCAAAGCGTTCCGGCGCGTCGACGCCGGTCCCGGTAACGGCAAGCACCCCGGTTCAGCAGAGCGGTGCAGCGGCAGCAGCGGCGGCGGCGGCGGCTGCTTCACACCACCACCATTCTAACCGCCCATCCAGCCCACTTAGCCCGACGCGCCATTCGCGGCTGCAGGAAAAGGCCGATCTGCAAAATCTCAATGACCGCCTGGCCTGCTACATTGACCGGGTGCGGTTCCTGGAGCAGGAAAACTCGCGCCTCACGTTGGAGGTGCGCACGTCGCAGGACACGACCACCCGCGAGGTGTCCAACATCAAATCGATGTACGAGCACGAGCTGTCCGATGCCCGCAAGCTGCTGGACGAGACGTCCCGCGAGAAAGCTAAGCTCGAGATCGAAGGCAAACGCATCCTGGAGGAGAACGACGAGCTGAAAAAGCGGTAAGGGTTGCGAAGGAGCAGCAGCCGGCCATCTCCCGCCGAGCGGGAAATGAAGCGGCAAAGCGTTTATTTTTACCGCCGGTGACGTCATCGTTAAATGTGGATCAAAAATCCCCCCACCGAAGAAGCGGACTATTTCGGTCGGTCAATCCGTCCTTGGGGAGGGAAAATTGAAGAGACAATTTGTTTACACTCTAATCGGCGCTTCTGTGCGGTGGATTTATCTTCCCAAGACCTGTAAAATCGTTTCAGAAGAACAAATCGTAGCATACTGTGATGAATCAAGTACTATCAAGTGTCCATGACGGGTTGACAACACCGTAAATCGGGTGTGTATGTGGACCATAAACACCTTACGTCATTGTGTATGAAGTCATGCTTCGTAGAATGTGACGTCGTTCAAGGATTTTTTTCCTGCCGATCCGAGGGGCACCAGTTGACCATCAAGCGCAACAAATTTGACCGTCAACCGTGCACGGTGACGTAATTTTGGAGAGAATATCTAAATTTCGACATGACATCAGAGCCGCAACTTCTCACACCCGCCGGATTTGTGTGCTGTTTTTTGTGTGTGTATTGCTTTCGTTCGTGTTTGTGAAGATCGCAAAAAGCCGGTCGCAAGAGTGACGGCGAGTTGACACACCAGCACACAATCAATCGGTCGCGCACTGGCCCGACAGATGCGGGTGGTTTTAAAACAATTTAAGCCTCGCAATCGTCGCGATTTTATGAATCACGAGTATGGCACGTCGTATGGCCTGCGAGAAAGGGTGCAGATAAAACCGTGGCACCTTGGCATGCGCGAGGTCATCTTATGGATAAGCTTCACATAAAACCGCGAGTTAATGGTGTAGCAAATGATAGGATGCTTTTTGAACGTGAAAAACGTTGGGCTTTATGTCGAGTTCTAGATGAGATAGTGAATTGTAAAATACACTAAAATGGTATGAAAATAAGCCAATCAGTTGTAGAACAGTTTGGCAGTTGATAATGTGGTTAAATTACTTTTAACACATTTTCCGTATAAAATAGATAATTCTATAGGAGTTTCAGGCTAAAGAAGCAATGAACGAAAGATACATTGGTTAAAGCACATCGATTCAACCCAGGGAACGAGATTTTATGACTTTATGTTTGTTTATATACTCTCATTCCTGGCTTGGGTTACGCTTCTCGAGAGGGAAGACATGAAATGCGGGTGCGCCACAAGTGACTTCCCGATGGCAGGCTACTATGATATGTGGCTTAATGCTTTCATCTTTCAATTTAAACACATTGGCACACAAACACACGCAGGGGTGCGCAGCCGTGAACGATTCACCAATCGAGGCACCAACGCGCAGTAGGCTATCCGAGCAGCAATTGTTGAAGGCTTTTCGGTGGAAAATCAAATATTGGCTTGGTTAATGTAAATCATGCGCGCGTCCGCGTTCATCTCAACATTCCTCTTTCCCGCTCGCTGTCCCATGTTGTGTGTTTTTTTTCTTTTTGCTTGTTTGACTGTCTCTCACGCTTAGGCGGATTGGAAACGAATGGGATAGATAGAGGGAAAGCGTCCCCCTCGGTTGCGTGTGTATGTGTGCGTGTATGTGTGTGAATGCGCGGGCGCGAAACGCGCGCGCATTGCATGACATCATCCACGGCTGCGGCCAGCGCCTGCTACGATCGAGCGTCGGTGCGTTCGTTCGCCACCAAGCCGGGGAAAAAGTCGACGAACGCTGGAATAAAGGGAAAATAAGCGTTTCACTACCGATGCGCGCTCTAAGGTGTCAGAGGGTAAAGAGGAAAGCTTGTTTTCGAGAGGGATGCACTTTTTACCACCGTCGTAGGAGGAAGAAAAAGAACGGCGCACATCTACACGAGGGCGACGGTTATGTTGGTGTTGGAGAGGTTTTGTTTTTAAATGTGGTGTGCTCGCAATGTGAACCGAAGCGAGCGTAGGAGTGAGCCTCCTCCCGTTTACCCGAAACCTCGTGGAACTTGTTAGCATGCTGTTCGCGGTGGAACCGGCCGTAGAAGGCTCTGTGCTGCTAGGTGGGATTGTGTTAGTTTTTTTTAAGAAAATAAATTACGATTACAATCGATTTTTTACTTCTTCCAGACTTCATTCAGAGCAATGGGGAAATAGGAAAGCCGCTTTACAATCGCGTGTTTCTCGCGCGAAGGTTCTAATGAAGCTTTTCCGTTCTGTAACATGGATCTAAATGTACATAATGGTGTCTTCTGGAGAAGGGTTCCCATGCTCGTCACGATGTACGGTAATCGAATGAAACGGGGAGAACAAGAACCGTTGTGGTTGATGCAAATGCATCGTAAAACATGATTGCTATCACATCCATTCCATGCCGTCGGTGTGGTCAAACCGTTTCCAACGTCACCGGCCAGCCACTCCTGCTTTGTTCGAGGGGGTCGCGTATTATTACCCCACCACGATTTTTATTTATTCACCGTGGTCGAGGTGAGTGACGAAGCCGGTCGGGAGAAGACGTCCATGCATATCATCAAGAAAGTGAAAATGCCAACCATAAGCCACGAACACACTCACAAAGAAGCATAGCTGGCCTCCGAGCCCGCTGGCGGTGAGAAACTAATGCTATATTTAGTCATCTACTTGCCCGATCCGGGATCTCGGACGGGATGATGCGTTCGAAACTATGATCTGCGCTCTTTCTACTGTTGTTTGCTCTTCCTGTCACTCTAATGTATGGTTAACTGTCTCCCGAGTTTGAGTCAAGCGCGTGAAGTGTGTGCAGACATCGTCACCATCGCCACGTGTTGTATTTAAATTGTAGAACCGACATTCCCTCGCCTGTGCTCGAGGAGGCGACAAAGAGAGAAAGAGGAAGTGGAGATGAATATGCGTGGAGGAATGCGCGTTAGTTCGTTTTTTAACGTGATGATTCCGTTAATCGCGGCTTCTCGCTGGAAATCTTTCATAATCTCCTTGCGTATGCATTTTATTCCAGCGCCAACTATGAGGCACACCTGTAACGACTGTAAAACGCGACAACTAAACACATTAGTTTTTAGCTTTATTAGCTTTATTCACTTACTATCCCATGGTCCATATTTTTTCCATCGATTGCTGACCATCTAGTAAAAACTTATGTGCTATTCTCAACAGCAACGGTGTACAAAAGATCCCATAAAGCCAGTAGACTGCACTTTTTACACCCCTATGATTGTGGTTATATATTTATAAATTATAAAAGAAACTCTTATGATAGTAAAATCAGCAAAAATCATGATATGCTTAATACATATTTCTGTTTCTCTGGTGGAATTGGGAATCAATACAACTATTTTGGATGCGTCGAGATAAACAAATTTGTCAATGCGTATCGGGCACATCCTCTAGACCATTGTGCATTATTTTATTACAAATTAGATAACATGCCACGTTTGGTTTCTTTTCGTTATGTGGAATAGTAAAGCGCGAAGAATTTTCCAAACAGGGAAAAAAGTATCACTGTTTGTCTGTACTTATCCTTGTACCTCACGTTTGCTTAGTTTGTTGCAGTTTGCACGGCTTTGCATCTGGATAAATGACAAATGCACCTCTAATAACCTCACTCACAAAAGATTCTGAGCAGACTAAATTGCATACACGAAAAACAATAACGTATATCAGTCAGTGCAGTGGAAGAGCCTTCCAAACTATAATAACATCATTCCAATATTTTACAGACAAAAAATGTGAATGTACAAAAAGAAGTCGATCGTCCTTTAGGTACATGTTTTAACATTTGTATGAAAAACAAATCAACATTAGACTGTAATCTTGATGGACAGCTCGAGCTGTCCATTTAGTCCAATTCTATCCAGAAGCCGCGTATAACAGGGAATGAAAAATTTAGACATAGCAAACATGAAAAGGACATTCTCGCTGCCAAATACAACAAAAACAGAACGGTGGTAATGAGGTGGCTTCTTTAATGTTGTCTGGCAGGTAGTTGGCAATTTATGCTATGCGAATCGATTGGATGATCTGAAATATCGCAGAGCCGCATACGACGAAGATAAAGAGAGCCAACAGCCACGGTCCGACAGGGTACTTTTCATCGTTGTTTTTTGTCGATTTCGGGACGTTGCCACGCATCGTAATATTCTTGCTAGCTTTCTCGTTAGCAATACGAATTCGCTGTTGTGGAGCCATGTTGTGCTGATTTGAGCGTGAAGATTGTTGAGCTGCAAACACAATATAAACCACTAACAAAATTGATTACGTGGTATTTCGCGAGAATACTTGCCTTAAAGTTTGCAATTAAATTGAGCGTCTTTAGGCGTCTTTTAGCGGCTGGTTGCTGGATGTTGCTGTATGCACAAGGAATATACGAGATTGGTGTAATGTGATTGTATCCAGCAGCGAAGGTGTTACGATTTCTATTGAATGGAATGCACAAACGGCCTCGATCGTATACACACCAAATAAAACGCAGTATGTAAAGATAACGGCGGATGTAATCTGCTTGCAGCCGCTATTGAACGAAAGAAACTTACTGCGAAATTCCTTCAGCGGACCGTGGTATTAATTCTCTGCGCGCTATTGTTTCATCGATGTGAAAATGATACGAAACAAGTGTATGCGACGTGGCGACGTTTAAACACACACATACAAAAATAAAACTTACTTGACACGCCAGGCTTACGTTTATACATATCGGTTTCGATACTTCACAAACATGCTCTTCAAAGTAGCCTAACAGTTCAAGCAGTTGTGGTGGGTCACACACTGGTTGTGTTATGATTTCAAAGTGCGTTCATTGTGGATGGAGGTTTGTTTACACTTGCTGCCATTCTCTGTTCGTTAATGAATGAATGAATCACGATTTGTTACTTATGAAACAATATATTTATAACTAAATTTATTTTAGTTAGTTTTTGTTATGGAAATTAAAATATCTAAAGTTAAATGCAGGGAAGCACATTTTTAATCAATTTTTTGAAAATATTTCAACTGTTTTCCAGCTTGGACCGAAAGACGAAGGAAGCAGCTGAGGCGGACCGCAATGCACGCGCCAATGAAGCTAGGGCCAACGAACTCTCCAGCAAATATCACACGCTTGTCTCCGAGCACAAGAAGGCGAAGGATGAGCAGAAGGAGCTGGAGAAGGAGCTGGCGAAGCTGAAGAAGCAGCTGGAGGTGCTGCGCAAGAACCTCGAAGACGAAACGCTGACCCGCGTCGAGCTGGAGAATGCAGTGCAGACGCTGCGCGAGGAGCTGACGTTCAAGGATCAGGTGCACCAGCAGGAGATCACCGAGACGAAGACGCGCCGGCAGGTGGAGATCAGCGAAATCGATGGCATCCTGACGGAGCAGTATGAGGCGAAGCTGCAGCAGACGCTGCAGGAACTGCGCGACCAGTACGATCTGCAACTGCGCGCGAACCGCGATGAAATTTCCGATCTGTATGAGGTAAGCGTGTGGAAGAGAACGATTGATGGAGTAGAATTTAATGAAATGTTTTAATCATTTGTTTTTTTTTTTGTCATAGGCACGTCTTCGCGATCTGGAGCAACAGATGAGCCAGGAGCGTTTGCGCCATGCCGAGGAGAAGGCCAAGATGATGGAGGAGATCGAGCGACTGCGCAACGATATCTCGCTGCAGCTCAAGGAGTACCAAGATCTGATGGACATCAAGATTTCGCTCGACATGGAGATTGCGACGTATGACAAGATGCTCAGTTCGGAGGAGGATCGGTTGAAGATCACTCCGGGCAGCCAGACGTCGATCTTCTCGTCGTCCAGCCTGTCGGGAAGCTTGTCGCGTAGCGGTATGGTACGCCGAACGCCAAGCCGTGCCGCGGCCAAGCGTAAGCGCACCGTGCTGGAGGAGTCGGATGAGCGCAGCGTGTCGGACTACTCCGTGACGTCGTCCGCCAAGGGTGACATCGAGATCGTAGAGGTCGATCCGGAGGGAAAGTTCGTCAAACTGCACAACAAATCGTCTAAGGTGGGTGAAATGGTTTTAAAGAGTGTTTGTGTGTGTTTTTTTTGTGGAGCTACCAATTTACTAAAGCTAAATCCTTATTCTCGCGCCCTGTAGGAGGTACAAATTGGCGGATGGTCGTTGATCCGGAAGGTTGGCAGTAACGAGACGGTGTTCAAGTTCCACCGCTCGCTGAAGGTGGACGGCGGTGCGTTCGTCACCGTTTGGTCGTCCGATCTGGGCAAGGATCACGAGCCGCCATCGACGATCGTCATGAAGGGACAGAAATGGTTTGCCGGCGACAATATGGCCACACATCTGCTGAACGCCGATGGAGAGGTAAGTGTGAGAGCGGCAGTTTTGGGGCGAAGGTTGCAATGTTAACCTGCAATTGTGTTTGTGTGTTTTTTCGTCTCACAGGAGGTTGCTGCTTCGGAGCGCGTGAAGCGAATCATATCCACTGCCGCCTCGCGTCACCGCGAATACCTGGGAAACTATGGCGAGGAGCTTCACCATCAACAGGTATGTATCGCTTTTAATAATGGGTTAATACTACATTATAGTCATTTTGACAGCCTTCACTTGACACCCAATTATTCTGTAATCTTTCTAACGAGAACATTTTCAACTTTTTTTCAGGGTGAACCTCGCGGCGACGAAAAGTGTCGTATTATGTAATTTTGTACACAACAATACACCACATACAAAAAAACACACAAAAATCACCACGAGCCAGAGTAACAGCGGTGGGAGCTAATCTAATATATAATTTTATCTCTATTACACATTACATTTGTTCGTCCTCACTGGAAGTGAATTGGTACGGTCGGCAACCAGGGGGACGATGTATGTTGTAAGCGAATTATAATGGAAGGAAAACAAAATCGTCAGCAAACGTCGCGCGGCGAATCCTTTCCCTCCTTTCTGGTTCAGAATGACAACAAACACACACACACACACACAGCGCGTATAGAAAAATAACTAACAAACTTCATATAGATAAGTTGCAGCAGGATCAAATGCAGGAAATTCGCAGGACTAAGCTGGTAGCGTTGGAGTTTTTTCTTTTTTTAAAACATTTTTGTGAATCATAATCTCTCACATACGAACACACACACTCACACATGCATGCTATAGGGAGGATATTTTACTATAAATTTTAGTACACATAGTTTCCTCAGTTGAATCGAATATTTCAAATTTGTGAAAGGATGGTCGCGCGCCGTACAAATCGTATGTAACATACTAACAATGTAAACTACTTAGTTGCGTGCGTGTGTGGTGAGTGTGCAACAACGAGACCTTGTATGTGTTCGTTTTTTCTTGTTCCGTACTAAATTTAACAAAAAAAAGAATATAATAAAAAACACAATTGGATATACTTATACCTTTACGTAGCGCAAACTGAATGGTCGTTCACGTAAAGAAACTTTCTATGCACCCGAGGAGCAACATAAGCAAAATTTAACAAACAAAAAAACTGTTTAAAGCACATGCACACACACGTAAACACGCAGAGGAAAAAAAAACTACAAACAAAGTGAATAAGAGGCCTTTCTGTTGCGCACGCGGGAAACTTTCCCAGCGGAAACTCACACACACACACAATACACATGAAAACATTGACTCAACCTATTAGCATTTAAAAGCAGCAATGTTATCGTATGTGTGCGTGTGTCGCTCGTGTGGTATTGTAAATGAAAGGAGTATAAAGCTAGCCACACTGCGTAACAAAATGGAAGAAAAGTCGAAATGGAAGTGTTTGTGCTGGTCCCGGGGGCCCGATTTACAGTCGATCTGCAAAGGCGTGTAGCTATTCAGTTTTAGTTTTTGTATCACTTAATGGAGATATTTTGTTTTTTTTTTTATTATGTCCTTTTGACGGCGACAACGGAGGTACGTTTTCTTCTGATGTCGTAGTGCTTTTTTTGCCATACGTGCGATTACGATTCTTTTACACTTAGCCATTCGACTCACAACGGCAACGATTTGACCTAGTTTAAATGGAATGTACTTTCCTCGAGCCTCTTGGCGTCAATTCTTGTTTGACTAGCTGCTTCTGACTGTTTGCAGGGAATTTTTCCTACTTTGGTTTAATTTATTTGCTTCAAATACTTTTGCCTTCTTTCTTGACTTGTTTCGACATCGATTTAGCGTTCATTTTCGTCTTCGGGCTTAGCGTTTTTAGCATTTATCGCCAATATTTAGTTCGAGGAAGGTGCTTCACACTTACACCATCAGAGCAGAGAGGAAGAAAGAGAGCGAACGAGAGTGAACGAGAGAGCGAGAGTGTATCTTCCAGCAATGCAGTAAAGTAAGGCGCCGAAACGAATTAACATTTAAAAACGCACTATGTGGGAGAACATTGTGGATGGTTTGTAATAAACGTAATCAGATGTTCTGATGTCTGAAAATGTTCCTTGTGCAGTGCGTGCGTGTCGTAACATCCGAAAGTTTGTGGTATAATTTTTGCAAATAATTTACTTTCCTCGCGTTTTAATAGTAGCGCGATATCATTACCTTGCTTCGTCGTATTTTACAGCGTTTCTTATATGAAATCGCAAGGCAAGCAAAAATTATCACAATCGCAGCACATGATATGTTAACTGCAACAAAGCTAGAACCAAAGAGGCATTCGAAATGTTTACAATTTCATCTAGGTGTTAGCATTTTGTGTACATGATTAATGTTCTAAGTTTAATGATTTTTTATTCAGTAGAATTACCATTTTCTAAAAATAAGTTCCAAAGAAAGTCTTCTGTATCTTGATTCATTCCTGCAAACATACACGATTTGATAAAAGATTTCAGCTTTGGCTTTCTGTACTTAACAATCAAAGACACCATAAGACGTTTTTAAGGTTTATCTCATTTTTATTGTTTTTTTTCGAATATTTTTTTAAATATAACATTCTTCTTGCGGCACCGCGAGCACGGCGTGAACTAACGATCTAACCCCGCCAGCCACACGGCCACCGCCACGCGAAGAACACGCCGCGGCTGTTTTTCGTCAATATTTTATTATAAAACAGTACCGTAAAATTACGTTTCACACTCTCACTCTCACCTGCCGTGTTTTTGCTTTACTACCCCCAGCGAGCCAGGGGTTGGTGGACGTGGTGGACCACTTTCCAAAGGGAAGCCGATCACAGCAACAACAACAACGCGACGCAACGGGGCAACTCTCCTCTTCGCGAGGGTGGGAAATGATCAACCGATCATCAAAAAGGCAGCATCATCACCCAACGTGATGCGGACGAACAAACAAAATATCACGATGTTGTTTTCTGGACGGGAAACGATAAGGGTTTGCCGGTTGCACAATGAAATTGTCTAATAATGTTTACCATCTTCGGGATGTTTTTTTTGTTGTTGTAGATGTTCAGGAGTAATAGGAAAAGTTGATCCCAAGAGGAAGACAGAGAGGAGGGAACGAGAAGGAGACGCGGAGGAGGACTTCATTATTTACAACAGACTCTGGTTGGTGTTCCCGGAGAAAGGAAGATCGACGAAGCAGAGATTCAGGAAGCGGAAAGCAGTGGTGAGCAGTTTCGTCCCCGGGGACGAGGAGATTGCTTCTTCATTAACTCTTACTCTCTCTCTCTCTCTCTCCCTTCCCCCGCTCCCTCTCTTTCCAGAAGATTACGAAGGACTAGCGCACCGCAGCCAGGCGCTTACTTCTTGGAGAAACCGTCACCGGTCGGATCGAGGATCCACGGGTAGTTGTTCGGGCACTCCATGCACGTGAAGAGGCGCAACGTTTCGCCGGGCAGTTCGCGGGTGGTCAGCGGGCAGGCGTTCGGCAGCGAACAGTACGGTTGTCCCTTGACGTCGCACTTCTCCTTCCACTCCTGGAAGTCACGGAGCGCGTTCAGTTCGGTCGGGTTCTGCATCCACTGGATGACCTGTAGCATCGTGACGAAGAACACGTCGTTGCGGCCGAGCATCTCCTCGATGAACTTGATCAGCTCCTCGCGGTACTCCTTCTTCGACTTGAGCCAGGACGCGTGGAAGTGCAGACCGAGCGGGGCGCGGTTGCTATTGTAGTGGCGGTTGAAGTTGTGACGCAGCAGACGTCCGAACTGCTCGCCGGACTGGATGTTCGAGCAGGAATCGACCATGTGGCAACCGGGCAGCGATTCGTCGAACGTCGGATCATCACGACGATCGAGCTCGTTCATCACCATCTCCCAGACGGGGTGGGAGCGCGACGGGCAGTTGTGTGCGTTACCGTTGCACTTGTGCGGCATGCGGAAGTACAGCGTGTACGGCCAGATCGGCACGCGTCCGAGCGAGGCCGTGATCGACGCATCGTACACGAAGAACTGATCGGCCATCATCTCGAACTGCTTGTTGCCGCCGACGCGCAGATACGGCGCCCGCACGCCAATGATCGAACCGTCCGTGATGTTGGCGAACCGTTCCACGATCAATCGCGCACCGGCCATCTCCGCCAGCCAGTCGTCGTACGTGCCCTGCGTCCAGTAGTTCGGGTCGTCCTTGTGCGTCAGCGAGAAGACGGAGATCTCGTGTCCCTTGCGGTGCAGATCCTGCACGGCCGAGTAGTTGGTGTACTTGTGCGACACGAAGTACGTACCGCGGATCTGGCAACCGTTCGGGTTCTGGCGCTGCCCGTTGAAGATGTCCTCGTACAGGTCGATGTTGTCCACGTTGACCGCACCGTTGAACGTGATCGTGATCATCTGCGGCACCTGCTGCGGTTCGATGTTACCGGGGATGCGGGTACCGTCGGCGGAGCAGAAACAATCCGGCAGGACGCACTGCGTTGGATCACAGTCCGGTGCACGGTTCGGGTCGAGTTCGACGGCTGTATTCACACAGTGGATGGTGAGTGGAATGAACGATCGCCGATTGATTTGAACAATCGCTACTTACTGCACGCATTCTCGTCCGATTCGTCCTTGCAGTCGGGCTTGCCGTTACAGAACAGCTCCTTGTCGATGCACTCACCGTTGCCGCAGGACAGCTTGCCCTCGGGGCAGATCGGTTCGTCCGTCTTCAGGATCGGCAGAACCTTGCGTGGTTCTAGTGGAGTGAACAAAAAAAAAGGGTTTGTTGTAGTGTGTATGCTTCCAAATTCAACCCGCATTGAGGAGTGAGGTTGTTAACATTCGGTGTTTAAAATGATACCAATACCACTGTGTGAGGCAAACCATGAACGGAACCGTGTGTTAGCTAACGGAGTGAAGAGTTCAGTGTAGTGAGAGTGTTTTCGGAGCCATGAAAAAACGGGATGGCAGTGTGAAATGTGTGATAGAGAGTGATGAGTGTGATCGTGTGGCAAGGAACGACGCAGGTGTACCGATCGTAGCCATTTGGGGGTGTAGCCAGTCTCGCGCTTGCGAACGGGTGGAAGGTGTCACTGTGTGTGTGTGCTTTCTTGCCGAGTGCTACTACGCGCATGATTCGCTGTTCAATTCCAGTCTCGCAGTTAGGTCGTGCGTCAAACGTTTGTTAGACATGCGATGAATGACGAATAGTATCGGGAATTCAGAGCTGCAGAGGGATCGGGAATTCAGAGCTGCAGATTTTACAGGAGCCAAATTTGAAAATAATGCTTTTAATGTTATTGATACAATCTAATTTTGAATTAGTTTAGTAACATTCCAAAAGGGATGTTAAAAGAGGGTTCCAAAGAATGATTAAATTAGAGCTTGTTTATGGGGAAATCATTAAATGGGTATTGCCAAAGTTGGTACCCCTTTGATGAGAGACGTGAATTTAGTAGTAAAAATAATTGTTTGTAGAATAATCTAAACATTCAATTTTGTGCGAAGAAGCAGTATGAGGAGCTATAAACAAATTTTATGGCAGCGATTTTATAGCATTACTGTTGCTCTGCATATAGTAGAGCATACATTCAGGGGTATTCTACTTTTCTGTGCGTGACTGTACATGACGATGTGATTGATGTATTCCCCAAAACCGTCACCATTTGTAGAATGTGATCTGTTAGTAGTTGTTTCGTGCTTTGTTTGTTGTATCCTGTTCGGTCTGTAGCAGTGCGCGTGTTTCGACGTTAGCGATTTGGTGTGTACTATACAGGTTTTTTACTTGTTTGCTACCACTCAGTAGTCTGCTATCCGCGGGTGCACTTGTGAACTACTTTAATTTCTGCTGTGTCTTTGCACCACGTGTGCTCCAAAACCATATTCTGTATGCTTGCTGTGTAACCCTGGCGGTTTCTGTGTAGCTTCCTTATCTCTACACGGGTGCGAAGTATTTTTTGCGATGTGTTTACGGTATGTACAGATATGAAAACGAAGCGGATCGCTATTGTGCACCCCGCGGCGTGTGATCTGCGGCCCTAGCTCTAGCGCATCCCTACCCGTGTGGAACCCAGGTGTTTAAATAGGCGGAATGGAGGCGGTGGGTTCGCTCCATATAGCGGCCGAATGCGCCCCTGGGTGCATGGGCGGGACACTTACTCTCTTTCTTATCACACGTGGTGACCTTTGCCTTCCAATCGCAAGTCTGTTTTTCAATGTCGAACGCCAATCCGGACGGGCAAGTGATTTGCTTCAGTCCAGATCGTGTACACCTGATGCGCATGCAAGTTGTCGGTGAGGGTAGAGGGATGTTTTATTTTTTTTTTTCATCGTTGGGAAGGAAGTTCCAGGAGGATGATCAGGAGTCGGTTATTGACACAGATGAGGGTTGAGGCGGGAGGTAGCACACAAAAGGGGATGTGAACACAATGATGGAACGTGGGGGACGGGAGGCAGGTAGGGTTTTATGTGTTGGATGAGAGTAAGGTTCAAGTTTCGTGCAGCAAAAACAGGGAAGAGAAAATCATAAGAGAGAAGAAGAGAGAAAGAACACAGTTTTAGTGAAGATGGTAACACAAATTTCCGGGCCGGACTCTCGTGGGCGGGTGTGTATGTGTGTGTGTATTTGTGTTTAAAACCACGTTCGGGATAGAGTTCCCTAAAACACACACACCAGCCCTAACGAGACCGTCTCCCGGAGGACTTACTTCCTAGCTGGTCGCACGATTTCACGTTCGTTTTCCAATCGCACGTTTGACGCAGCACGTCAAAGTACAGCCCGGTCGGGCAACGAACTGTCGCGAGCCGCGTGATGCCATTTTCACCCGCATCGTCGCACCTATACTTCGCCGGAGGCAGGAAGGAGGAAAGGCAAACAACAACAGAGGAGTAAGCGAATAGGTAACGAAACCGCTTGTTTTTTTGCACGCCATTGCAACGCGTAGCAACCCGGAAGATTTCGAGCGATGGCATCCAGCGAAGGCCATGCTTTCTAACTGACAGCTGTCAAAGCGTAGTAACCATTGGAGCGTGCGAGTTCGGTTTCGGAATCCGCTAGAAGGTGAGGTCTGTTGGGCCTCTAATTGCTGCCAGGAAATGCGACATTTCCTTGTTCGCGAAAGTGGATTTATCGGGATGTGGGAAGGGAGGGGGGGGGGGAGGGCTTACCTCACAACTTCGCGGCAGTCACCGTCCGTGCTCAGGCGGAAGTACTCGTCACCCGGGCGGTCCTTGCACAGCTCCTCGACGTTGATCGAATCCGGATCGGTGTCCTCATCTTGACGCTTGACGCGAACTTCAGCCGCTGGAAGCAGAAAGCAGCGAAAGCAACACGCGGGTAAGATCGTGAAGAGAAAGGCGAGAGATCAACAAACAAATAAGGCACTGTTAGGCAATCGAACCCTGCGGCTAGCGTTGTGTCGTAACAGGGTGGGCAGCGAACACCGCCGCCGGGCGAGAAAGTTGCGATGACAGACGTCCAAGATGGTCGTATTATCACATGAGCGCGCACCCGGTGTGTCCGGTGTATCGGATGAAAGTGAAATTTATTGTTATTGCCGTGTGTTAACTCGTTGCGAGTTTCTGCTGTGCGTTTATGGGGATAAGCATAGCACGGTTGCGTAACTTTTAGGTGAGTTGGGCTGGCACCCAAGCGACGCTAATTTGATTCTTCCATTCTTCTCTCGGTTTTCAGGTCCGGGTTCTAGAATGCTGCCTTTTGTGAGTCATGGTCGAATCGCGCGCGTGCGATGAATGAAATCTGACGTCTCTATCTCCGTTCGCTTCTATCGAGAGCCGGTTCCATCTAGATGGGTGTATCTTGAAGCGGATAATGAATGAAGCCGGCTTTGCGGGGCTCTTCTCGAAACCTCACCTGGCTGTGCTAGTTACCCCGGAGTACCATTAATCATGCGGCCACGAGCCAACGAATCAACGCATCACAAATATCTCTCAAATCTACGACCCATTCAAGGTCAAGGTCAACGGCGTAAGAACAGCTAAAACGTGCCCAAACACTGGATCGCGTCTTCATCGCTGGAAGATGGTTCGCAACCGCCACTGGATAACCCGGCTCGATTATCGAATGACTGACTTTTAGCGAGGCGCGCTTGCGTAACGGGGGCATCCATTTTGTTTCGCCCGCCTCGAGGATGCCTGTCTCGCGCACACACACCCATACACACACCCCGATCCGGTGTTGCGTAAATGCGTCACTTTCCCGGGGGGTGGTGGGTCGAGTGAGCCGAAGATTGATTTCTTCGGGGGAGGAGGAAGCGAAAGCACCGCGCGCACACCAGGTGGAGCAAACCAGTTCTTTCTGTACGTGTGCCAATACCGTCTCGCACTTGCGTCGGTGGTGTGTACACCACACACGCCGGGTGGTGGTGGTGGTGGTAAAGAACGCGTTGGACAATGTGCATGTATGTTACCGGTTTCTGTTTCTCCCACCGAATTCGAAAGGAGACAAATGCGAGTGTGTCTTACTGCACACGTCACACCGCTGCACTCCAAACGCTCCTCTAAAGTGGGTGAGCCGCAGGGTTGGAGGGGTTCGAGAGTACTTTTGCCGTGAAGTCTTAAGACCCATTGGCAAGCGGTGATGCAAAGGAGAACGAACGAACGGAAAAAAACGCAACCTGAGGGGGTGATTTATTTGCAACGTTTCTTCTAATTGTGCCTGGTGCAATTCAAATCAAACCGTATAAGGGTTCGCAATATGACGGGAAGGTTAAGAGGTAGAATGAAGGTAGAAACCCATTCTTAGAAGAAAAAAATCAACAAACACTTCATATCCACAAATATGCACGCGAAGGTGATTTAAAAAGTGATTGTATCGTCTGTACGCTCGAATGCAGGAGAATCTTCCGTGGTTGCGAAATTCACCGATCACCCCTACATTTCCGGCTTGCTCATTTGAACGTTTGCTTTTCGTTTTCCGCTCAATGTCTTCGTTTTCCGAAAGACAATCCTCAACCTTCTCAACGGCTGCATGTTGAATATTCTATTTTAACCGCCTTTTTTATGATTGCAATGATTTTTAAAGTGTTTTGTTTTGCTTTAATTTTTTTTTTGTTTTTTTTTTTAGCTTACCGATCGTCACCACTAAACACAGCAAACCGAACAGTTTGATCACTCTCGCCATGCTGACGGCCATGGCTTATTTAACACAACGATTACGCCGCCACGGAGTACGGACACACCGGGCACACTGAACGAACGGGGGTGGGGGTGGTCGGGTGGGAAGAACACACTTCGATCACCACCAGCAAGGGAATGTCTTTCTAGTTTCTTCTCGTTTCTCGTGGCCAGCCGCTGCTGCTGGCTGCTTCGCTGCTGCACGTACTGGTACGCACACGTCGGTTCGTGGACAGGGCGCGCGCACTTAAACCCGCACTTTCCCGCACCGGCTACTACTTATATAGAGGCTCTCGATCTCGCCCGAAGTGCGCACCCGATCCGATGCACGAACCCCCTCGGTCCGTGTCGTGGCCTGGTGGAATGGGGAGCAGGAGAGAGGGGGAGTGGACGGGAAAGGAGTGGGAGGATGCGGGAGGTGACACGAGAAGGATATGGAGAGGGGTGTTGCCCGCAGTTCGCGGTGGAAAAGTCGAACCATTCTCGGAAGACCCGAACCGAGACCTCCAACCTGCGGTGCTCAGTTCCGCCCGTCCGTCCGTCCGTCCGAAGCGTTCGCTGGAAGGGTGGGGGATGGTTCGTTGTGGCACTCACGTTGTGCAGGATTTCCACTTCCATTCGGGTACGAATTCGGGTGGTGCGATCACAAGAAGGGATGAGCGTACCGATTCGCCGGAGCTTTGAGTGCAGAGTGACTGGCTCGTTCGATAGGCTTTTGTTTCAATTTGACAAGCTTTATTCTGTGTGTTTTTTATACATTTTGCTTGTGAATGTTTGGTTTTTGTTGTATTATTTTTTTTCTATTTTTTGGTACCAGTTGATATCAGTGGAAATATGTATTACACACTCGACTTCTTTTTATAAGAAACCTCTAGCAAACGTTTTAGGTACTGATTTTAATTTCTTTTAATTTTTAGTACATGTTACGTTTAAGGCTTTTAATTTTATTTTTTTGTATTCTCAATCGCCTTTTACTTTTGTTGTACTGTTTTATCTTTTTTCCTATAGTTGTTCCTAATCTGATAATTTTCTGCTTTGTTATTCTTTTCTAATGTTCTGTTACTGTCACTTTTCAAACAATTTGTGTTTGAAATACTTTATAAAATTCTTTATTAGCTTTTATGATTGTTTCTTATATATTTCGTTTTGTTTAATTTTAAAATAATAAAATCTCACCAAATTGTGGTTCTGTTCAAATAAATGACACACATTTCAGCGAACAATTATTCCACCTCCCAAAAAATCGCAAACCACCTCAAAATCGCAAGGTTGGCGTTGCACTTCAATTGCGCTATGCTGTCTGAGCTTTCCAATTCTTCTACCGACACCTACAAACGCCATTCTTATTTAATCGAGTGGTTTTTGTTTTGTTTTGTACAATTTCGTTTCCTGGTTTAAAATTTACGGGCTTTCTTTTCCACTTCCAAGATCGAGCTTGCTGATGGGGTTTGTGTGCGAGTTCCTGCACGTTGTTCTTCGCAGAGCGGTTTGTGAGTGCTTGGTGTGTTTTGGAGAGTGGGCAGCAAAAGCTTCCACCTCAAGAAACGACGTGACGTGAGTGGCGTTGGCCCTGCGAATCGAACGTGATCGCCGATCGCCAAAATTCCAATCAACCTCAATTCTTTTTTGAGGGTGTTGTGAGGGTAAGCGATTGAACGGAAGGGGAATTAAAAATCGGAGAACGACCACCGCCCTCACGGTAGACTTGGCATAAGACTGAGTTTAATAATCGTTTGCACGATATCCTCTCTAACGACGCTCGCTGATGGTGAAATTCTGTTGAAATCAAAAAATGAATGACTGTTTTTGCCACTAGAATTCAAAACTAAACAATCACCAGTCATTGCACGAAAATCAGGCCCTTATTTTATTGTGTTTTTCTTTCTTCCTCCCAAACACGAGAATAATTCGCATAAAAACTGCGAACCTGCCGATGATGTTCGATTAAAGACAACGTGACGATTACAATTATGTAATCGCCGCTGTTCGTTCGTTCGATGAGCTTCTTTTCTTTCTTTTCTTTCGTCCCACTCAGGAATCCGGCTGATCGTCCGTTTTGCAGGATGTTTTTCGCACGAGGAACACTGCCGTTTTCGAATGCCACGTAATAACGACGCTTAAGCGGTGAAGTAAAGGCTTTTATTTTCGTTTCGAGTCCAGTGATTGGCCTAAGCGCACACAACCACACAAGGTAAGTTCACGCTAGGATTCATAAAGATCGCGTAGTATTGGAAATGGGGACATGTTTTTGCCTTTTTCTTTGCCCTCCCACAAAACGAAGTGTGTGAGCGTAAAATGCAGATGCGAAAATTGCTAAAAATAACAGCCGTTCGGTCGGTGGGTGGGAAGAACCGTTTCGGGGACAACATTTTCGGCAATCTGTTTGAGTTTGAGGTCATTTGGAAGGTGACCGGGAGTGGGCAGGAGGAGGTACTGTTTTTATTATTTTTAAAGAGCATCTCCGATGCGGTCTGATGTCATCTTGCTTGTTTATTTTTTTTTACTACTTTTGCTCTCGCCATTTCGTTTAGTGACGAGATGCGAATTGCGTGCCCGAATCGTGTCGTAAACGCGTTTCGCTTATTCGGAGCAGCCACTGCTAATCCAGTTCATTGCCACGGGATTCATACTGCGATGGTTATCGCCGGAATGGTATAAATCGATCGTAAGACCTTGTTAAACCAATCTACTGACAAACTGGTATGAAATGGTAGTATCGTTTAAAATAAATGGTTTTCTGTGTAAAAAACGCGCATTAAAATGAATTTTTAAAATATTTTGTAGGAAAGACTTCAACAGCCGGTAGGGCGACGAACCCTCAGAGCTATTTCTAATAGACATTTTCTGCAACTGCTCCTCACACCAGCAGTAGGATAACACCTTTTCTGGCACACCTTTAATGGCCTATTTACTTTCTTCTCTTTCCCCTCGCTCCCGCCCCAGCCACGGGTGATTAATTCGTGATAATTCGATATCATCACGACAAACACAAACCCCGCCGTAGCCGTAGTCGCCGCGACCCATTACGTAAAACCGGACCGGTGCGGGCGCATCCTGTTCGCCCCGAGATCGGTCACCAGATCGATTTGATCGGCTATGCAGCTGATCCGGATGGTGATCCCACTTCTGCAGTAGGAAGTGTGCGATAGAGAGAAACAGAAAGCTAAAATCTGATTTGCATCGTGTATCGTGTGGGTAGCAATTAATGCCGCACGTTGAGTAACCTCGCGTCCATCTCGCGATGGAAAGAGACGGGGCGTCCACTTCCTGAGCCACCTTTTCGTCTCACCACCCCCCCCCTCCGCCCCGTTTTACTTCCCCTTTTTTCTGGGAAGCGTTTTCCCAGCCCAGCGTTCGTTTGGTTGCGGTACTGTTGCGTAAGGCCGGCGTTTGGTCCGGTCTCGCGCTGCCTTCTCTTATCAATGCACGCGCGTTTTCTGTGGAACCGTGTGGCGATGGCGGTGCCGTATTGCATGTCTACCCCGTTGCCGGTGGGTGCGAGTGATAACGAGCGCGCGGAAGGCGGAACAGAGGAAACGCACGCCGGCAGGGCGGCAGGTGGGCCACTTATTTTCTTAATTCCACCACACTTTTCTCTCTCTCCCATTTCTCTCTCGCCCGCCAAGCGAACGGGGGTTTTGCGGTGCTGCCGATCGGTAATTGAAATGCCTAGCTTTTAGCATATCAATTTGGTGTTGGATTTTAATTGCGCACATCCATCTTGCATAAATGCCAATCGAAATGTGCATAACGCCACCGGGTGGAAGTGTTTGAGTGTGTGAACGCTAACATATGTACCGCTCATTAGATCGCGCGAGGTGAGGAGCCTAATGCACTCTTATGCGTGTGGTTTTGCGTCTATTGTTTGGGTGCTGCCGTCTGCCTTTGTCTGATGGGTTTTTATCATAATTTAAGAACGCCAGCTTATCGCCTAACAAACGCTTTCAACCAAGCTGCAGCGAAAGATTCATGGGATGGTGAAGGAAGAGTACATGAATGCGCTTTTTCTATTGTTTGAACACAGTTGTAATTTAACTTACAAAACCTTAGGGATGTTACGTTTAAAGAAATAATGAAGATGTCAAATAGGTTTTCTACAAATTCGTAGAAAAAAAAAACAAATAGACTTTTTTGATGTTTTTCTCATCTCTCCGTGTTGGCCCTAGACAAAGTTATTTATTAGTATAATCTGTTCGTTATAAATAAATAAAAATAAATTAAAATATAAATATAAATAAATAGCGCAAAAAAATTAAACGCAATCGTTTGAGCACATACATACCACAAACGAAAAAAACCGAAAAACCTACCCCTGAAAGGGTGATAAATCATATCAGCGATGCGGTTCTGATGTCGCGCGTCGTATGCAATTGGCACATACACACGCACAGGTACGGAATAATTGCAACACACTTCGGACCCCAGACATGCTAAAAAGACCTAGATCAACATGCCGGCCTCGCCTAGTTTGCAACATCTCAAGACCCGTTTTTTTTTACCGTGTGTGTGTGTCTGTTTGCATGTTTGTTTGTGTGCCCGTGTATGGTTTAGTTTTGCTACGCTCCGCTTTGTTTTGCAGCGGTAAGCCACCTTCTCCTATATTCTTCCTTCCATTTCGGTGGTGATTTTGAATTTTGGGCATTTTTTGGCATTTTTTTTTTGGAGCCAACCATCAGCCAAATCGATTCCACCCGGGGCGAAGCTTTGCGGGCTTTCTTTAGTTTTACGGTTATCTACACCGGCGGGGAGGGAGGGGGAATTTGGGATGATTATGATGGGGGATGGGGCTTTATTCACGCACGGTAGCAGCTTTACTCTCGCCCCGACGGTTTGCACCGCTCGTTCGTCTCGCGCCTATTTATGGTTATCGTTTCTTGGAACTGCTCATTAGGATTGTGTGTGTGTGTCTGTGTTTTTTATAGCTTTGCACCTGATAACGTGCGGACGGTATAATGTATGCATATCGGATGATTCATGCAATTTATTCAAGAATTTCGTAAAATATGAATTGAAAAACAGCGGCGTCGAATACCAGCGACGATCCAGTGTCCTGGCCCGGCTTGTTTACTTACCCCGGGGTGGAGGGTTTGTTTCCATGGCGCGTTGAAAAGTCGTTTCATCTTGCAGCTTCTCCCGCACGGTGCGATTTGCCAGCCATCCATTAAAGATCAAGGCCAACAACTGGAGCAGCGGCGAACCGAAATCGGACCCGATCGGTTCGCTTTCGGCACCGATCGCATCAGGAAGCGTTAAGGGTAAGGACACTCCGGGACGGGAACTACTTTCGATTGCAGCACGTGTCCATCGGAACGGTCCACGTCATAATACGGGGTTCATTTTTCCCGAACCTGCCACGTTGCGGGTTCGCCTTGTTCGCCAACGCTCGGGAAGGTCGTCCGCTGGGTGGCTGGAAATTCCTTCCTCACACACACACACACACACACACTTTCAGCACGGAGCTTGACGTACTTCCACAGCCATTGCCCAGCCGGTAATCCTTGATGGTAAGCACGGTCGGCGGTATCGGTTGCACGTAGAAATTCTTCAACCAACCAACTCCACCGCCCGTGATTCATCCCTCAGCCACGTCGATGCGCTGGTGTCGCGGGCGGCAGATGCTTGGGCTGCAGCCCATTTCATTCTACGAAATCCCAAATCGATGCCAAGGTTTTCCACTCGGTGGCACCGAAACGAAACCGTTTCGTACGATGACGACAGCAACGACGACGACGACGACGACGTCGATTGCCACCACCCGACTGACTCCTACTGCTTTAATCTTTGCCCGATGTTGGATAATGCAGAAATTCCGCTGAGTCAGAACCTTTCCGTGCGATTGGTGGCTAGGTTTTCGGTGGCCGCGAGCAATGGTGGGATTTTCCTGCAACTATCAAAACAGCCAAGTTGATTTGTTTGGCTAGCGAGGGGATTTTTGCGTGTTGTGTTGATTGCTGTGTGCATTTTTTTACTATTTTATGCTTTTATTGTTGTAAAACCTTGGGGTATTTCCTAAGTTATTTCTTATACTTTACGATTCATCGTTATTAATAATTTTTCTTCGCTCTTTGCTAATTACCTATAAATGTATGATATAATTTAAAGTTCATTATTGTATATATTATCCTTCAGCGAGTATCTCAAAAGGTTTTTATTTCCAACAAAAAAAAACACGCTTCCCTTCCCTTTCTTGAAGCCGTGCTTTCTCGACCGTGTATTGTTATCAGTTTGCGAACGGACGGAGCTCCACCCGGGTTTTCATTCTTATGCGCGAGTCTTGTCCCATGATTGACGATCCTCCCGCATCGCCCGCATTGTCGCCCGACGAAAAGGGATTGTGCCGTTTGTGGTGTGCGTTCCGTCCGTCGATCTCGATATCTGCCCGCGACTCGCATTTCCATCCATCATCCCGCCGGCTCGACGTTGTCATCGCGATCTTCGGGGCCGTTTTGATAGATCGCACCGGCGATCGCTTTTTTCCAATTTTTGTGCCGACCCGAGCCCGGCAGCAACAAAAGAAAGACGAAAGCTTTTGTGTGCTGGTGGTGGTGGTGACGGTGACGGTGGTTATTGTCCTCTCGCGTGCGTTCGTAAACCTTTAGCGCCCGGGATCGGGATGACGCTGCAAGGAGAGCGAATAGGAAGCGAAAGGGAGGGGTTTTATTATTATTACTATCTGCCACCTCCCTCGCCCCCCCCCCTTCCCCCTTCATACGGTCTGGTTTTTGTGGTGTCGCGCGGGTGAACGTGAAAATGTAAAATAATAAATAACTTTCCCTTTTCTTTAGCGCGCGAGCCACCAGTCTGCATCACTAATTTCACCCCGCATGGTTTGTGTTTGTGTGTGCAGATGAGAAAGCACCTCGTGCGGTCTGGTAGTGTGTCCGTTTCGGGGATTGTTTGCGGAAAGGTCCTGGGGGTGGCTGTGGTTTGCCCGTGCCCGTTTCGTAGGGACTGCGGTTGAATGATCATTTGTCATACCGTTACTGCTACTGGATACTGCGCTCGGTGATCGCGGGAGTCATTCGGATGGAGTCCATTTCGCTACCGGATGTTTCCCAACTGCGTCTACAACTAGGGTGGTGGATGAAGCTGGGAGAAATATTTTACATTTTTTAATGGAATAATGTTTGCTTTTTTTGGTTTTTTGTACATGTTTTACATTACTAGAGATGAACATATATTTTTGTTTTTTTTATATAAATAATTAAGTCATATATTTCAATCGTTTTATTACAAAGTCTAGAGTTTCAAATGATCACCTAAAATCATCGAAAACATCGCATGAATCGATATTACATAAAATGCTCAATGATACGGTAAAAATCATAAAACCTTCTTTCATCTTCCATCATAATTTAATTCGTTTCATTTGTAATTTCACCCTCGTCGAAGAATTTCTTTCTCGTATGCACTCGGACAGGGTAAATGTGAATGAACTCTGGTCGAAATCGAAACGAAACAAACACGCGAACACACACATTCATACAGTCCAGCAGATCAACGGGCACTCCGAAACGAAATTACCATCATCTTCTTTCTCTTCCGCCTGTGCAGTGCGAGGTGACTGAAAATTGAGCATTTGCGTCACGTGCATCCGAAAGGACTGCAAACCGGCGTGTAGAGCGGGGTTGGGAAGAAATTACGGCGAAATAATGGAGGAAAGACTTGAACGCGCGTTGCAAGCGACGAACCCGAGCACGGTCGCAAGCTTTTCGATCGCACATTCTGGCCACGTTGCGCGCGTAAATCGTCGCCCGGCGAACGGAAACGGAGGGCCGCAGTGGAAGCGAAGAATGTTTTCGTCCATTGGCCCCAGTGCGTGCCGAACATGAAGTCCCAACTAACGCGCCTCCAGGAGGATTAAATTCAGTTTGATCAAATTCTCAAATCTAGCATTCGATCAATCTCCCAAACTAATCAGTTTCTCACGCACCGGAGTGACTGAACCTGCACGTAAAGCTTGCCTTAAATGTCTGGCACTTTCAGCCAGCCAACGGCACAGCAAACTCAGAACAAAATTTCGTTGACACAATGGCGGTGGCAAAACATTTCCTATCTTTTCTGGCGCAACCTGCGTCGATTGCCGATGACGGGAGGGGCGTATGTGTGTGTGTGTATGTGTGTGTGGGCAGGAACTGTCAACCGTTAAATATTGCCTGACACATTCCTGGTGGGATTTGATTGAGCTTCGCGCTATTGTGTGCTTGGTACCGTTCGGTTTTGGAAGCCCCCGAAAAGGAAACTTCCTCCTCAATTCTCGCTCGCTGTCTTAGGTGTCCCACATCGGGGATTGGGTGGAGAAGAAATTACACCCCATTTACCGGCAAACGAAAGAAAGAAAACACGAAAACGCCACATGCACATCCCCACAACAGCACCAAAAAACAAAAAAAAAACACCCGAACAGCCCACAAATCATATGATTAACCCATTTCAATTGACCATGAAATTAGTTACGCTCTGTTTGCGATCCGCGTGCAGGTTTTTCAGTCGTGCGCGCCTTCCAAACCAAAGGTGTTTGCCACTATTATCCTATTCGGGAGGGGAAGAGGAGAGAGGGGAAGGTTCACAGGTTTCGTTAGAGCAGAGACAGGCTGGTATCCTGCAAAGGGAAGGCGTTGCGTTAATTTTTCGATCCTCAAGATACTGGTTGTGTGTGTGTGTGTGAGAGAGAGTATGCTAGAGAAAGGAAGAGGGAGATGAAGGGAAACATGGGGACGGGGAGCGAAAAAGGCACACCCCAGACGTTTGCCGTCCCTCGGGGAGGTGGTAGCGGCTGAGGTCAAGCAAGAAATACTGGGGCCGACCACGCCAAATCTCATTTCATCTCCGGACCGGTTTTGTGATGCTCACGCGAATAAATAGCGAGTCATACAATTGGGTTGGAGGTATGTGACTGTCTTTCTCCCCGATTCGAGCTGCTCGAGGTACGAGGCAGCACCGCAAACACAACGGGTTTTGTGTAGGATTTGTTTCAAAACGTTCATCAAATGGGGAGTAGATTGCCTTTTTTTCACGTGAACTTTTTTTTACTTTCGGTTATATTTTTCGACTTTCGGTACTAGACAATGAGACAGTGAGGGTAGTAACATGCTACAGATAGAAAAAAAAACGTCACAATCTTAGTTAAAATAACAAAATTAGTACGCTTTAGGCTCGAATTGAAAGATCTCAGGTCAAAAATTACGACTGGGTGTTTTTTTTTTAACGAGCTTTAAATAGCTATTGTTGTTAGTTATTCGAGATTACCCCCAAGCATCTTTATTACACTTTTTTTGCTGCAATTTATTTGAGCAGCCCAGTTTCTCCATGCGTCGTGTTCCCTGTCATCCCAAAAAACTACCTCAAAACCCGAGCCCGGTAGAAAGTGGTCGCCGAATGGCAAAAAGTAGCAGCAAACCTCCAAAAACCACAACCGTCCATTGCAAGACGGAAGAGTTGCAACGGCGCCGGGAGCGGCGGCTGAGGCAAATGTCAAGGAAATTTCAACCCGCAAATATTCGGCTCGAAGGTGAAGCGCGCGACCGAGCGTTCCCGGCGGGGTGGCCGAGGTGTTTGGTGGTGAGCAAATTTTTACGCAAACTGCAATCCATCCGGTCCCGTCCGGTTGCATTTCGTGCATATCTGTATGTGTTTGAGTTTAAGATACTTTTTACGGACACGCGCAGTAGAGCGCAGTGGAGAGTGGATTTAATTTTACGATGCCATCGCGGTGGGTTTTTGTGTCTAAAAATACACGAAAAAGAAGCGGTTCGGTTCCGACTCCGAGCTCCTCCGCCACTCAGGACGGACGGTGGACGGGGTTGTGTTACGATCGCTTGAGACCATAAAAGCGTACCCAGCGATGGATCTTTTGCATGCTTATTACCGGTGAGTGATCGTGTTACACACTGCACTGTGGGGCGTTTTGATGCGGAGAGTGGACATGTAACAACAAATATTCGTATTCGGTTATGGGAGACAACGATGTGAAGCTTACAAAAGCAATCCAACGTGGAGAGAGATGATAAAGTCCTTTTAAAGCACAGTGAATACATGTTTCAAGTATATTAATATTATTTAATTTACTATGTTGGTTAAGAAGGTTTAAAAAACGCTTAAAGTTAATACTTAAAAGTGAACCTAAAGGGGCGTACCTTCAGAAAAATGTCAAAACACTGAGGTACTTATACATAGCAAAAAGCACTGATTGAGCTTCATAGTTCATATCTTTGAAGCCTAAAAAGCGTACATATTTTATTTATTTTATAAACTGTCAATTTTATTTTTAAAGGCTGTTTTCGGGTTTTATCTTATGTTTGCACGGTTACACACAATTTATTAAGTTAGAATAAGATTCCAAGACAAGTTCTACTACCGAAAAACCAATTTAAAATGGTTTGAAAACTATCAGAGCCGTATTTGTATTTATTTATACGCAGAGAAACGACACACACAGAGCT
Source organism: Anopheles farauti (assembly GCA_000473445.2). Classification (NCBI taxonomy): domain Eukaryota; kingdom Metazoa; phylum Arthropoda; class Insecta; order Diptera; family Culicidae; genus Anopheles; species Anopheles farauti. The sequence goes on from KI915045.1 coordinate 5,810,025, forward strand.
GAGCTACAATATGTTTGTCTACCTTCGCCGCATAGTTCTCAGTAAGGCGCCTGGGTATGATCGGCAATTGGCAATCACCATTCCGCAAATGAGACTAGAGCTCGGCTGAATCCCCTCGGCTGTGGCCGGTTACGGTGACGCCGGCGTGCGGAAACGGCCTCCATCGGTCGGTTTGCTGTCGGTTTTTGCAGATGCACTTACTTTCGGCCGGCGGTTCATTCACGTCATGTCCGCGCGAACCACCGAGAGCGAACAGATCAGGCAAAAGCTCAGGAAACGAAAGTGATTGCAATCGTGGAATGCAAACGAACCCGGTTCGCTCGTAATAGCGGCGTTGTTGGTGCTTTTTCCCTCACATCTTTTATCGTCCATGTTTATCGTGCGCTGGAGGTGCTGCTGCTGCTGCTGCTGCTGATGGAGCCTACAAGCGGATGAGTGAATCCGACGATTATGCAAACTTCAGCAGGGGAAGCGTACTGTTTGCTTTGCATTTGGCACCTGTTCTTCTTTCCTTTTTCTTTTGTTTCGCCCGGTCCAGTGTTTGGTGCTCCGTTTGGTTTGCTTTTGTTTCGTTGACTTTGATTTCACTCGAACGGCCCCCTCCCGGAGGGGACATCTTTGTTTGCGTATCCTTCGAGTGTATGCAAGGTCTTGCGCACCTTTGTTATGTTTGCTCGCGCGCTCGATCCGCAGTAGGAGAAAGGAACATGCGCACGTCACGTCGCCGGGTGTGAGCGATGCTGATGTCACTGCCGGGTGCGACGGTTCGCGTTGTATTAATTGCCGACATGCAGCACTGTCGTTGTCTGGTGTTCTGGTGTGCATCTTCCGGAAAAAAACAAATGCAAGCGCATACATCTTATATCTACCCTCTGGGCAGAGAAGCCATAAATTATCCGTACGCAGCGAGCAGCATTCGGGAGGAGAGCGAACGATGCGGAGCAAGAAATTAATGTTTTGCCCAGTCAGTCCGGTCGCACGAGCACCGGGTCCGTGCGGTTTGGACGGCTTCCACTCAAGGCTAAGAGTTCACTGGCGGTCCGGTGTACACGCTTTCGCGGTTGACCCGCCCGTACCGGACTCGTTAACCTTCCTTTCGGTATGTACTATGCAGAATGGGAAGGCCGGAAGAATGTTGCGAAATGGGCCCACTGTCCGCCCGTACCAGAAATGCATCAGAACGGTCCCCACCAGGAACAAAGGCTAGTATCCCCATGAAATGCGTTTGCTCGCGCCTGTGGCGTGGGGAAGTTTTATCGTCCGACGTGCGACGATTAGTCTCCGTCTGCAGGAACTGGCCAGACTGGTTGGCTAGCATTAGAGGTAAGCTTCAAGCGGGAGGGATATATAAATTGCAACAAAATTAGGAGCAGAGTTATGAGATCGAATTGCACAGTTTGACATTTATGGTCCCAGACTCGCTCGCTCGTAGAGGACTTAGTTCTGGACGGAGTTGCTGAGGGAGAGCTTCGTTCCAATAGCTCAGTGCATGAATTTGAATGGTACCATATCTGGGAGAAGAAATAGGTCTATTTCGAAACACAAAGCAAGATTTCAAAGCATAGTTGAAGTAGATATATCGTCTTGTAGCTCGATCATTAAGTACTAGAATCTTCTGGATATATCTGAGATATTTCAGATAACTTCTATCTTAGCTATACGAGTTATTATTAATTCTTAGTTCTCGTTTTTTTTTCTGCAAATATATCAACATTTTTCATGCTACGATTTTGGCCGAATTCCTGGTTTACTCCTCAGATAGCCAAGGAGCTTAGTAGTTCCAAAGTCTTTGGATCGAAATGAAAATGTAATAGGCTTTTAACAACCTTGCACGTTGTTGGCAACACGTATCCTTTCCCGAATGTAAAGGGATCTATTTCAAAACCATTTGATCGATCGCGGCAGTTCAACGTCCAGCAAAGACGCTGGAAGCTAGAATTACATCTATCGATCACACGCCAAACCGGCTGTCATTCTAGCCGAGTTCTCCTCCCACTACGGTCGCGCCACTTTTCGACGCACCAGAATAGAAGTGTCTTGCGCCGCGCGGAATACTAATTCCATCAAACAGTTATACGACTTAATTGCGAATGGCGCGGCACTCGGGGGGCCTATCTACTCTTCCACCTCCCCCTCCCACCTGCCACCCGTCCGAAGCTAGCGGTACCGGGGCGCGGTGTTCTTAGCGACTGCCGTCGGACTACCGTATCACACAATCGTAATCTGGCAGCCGCAGCAGCGGTGGCACCACCGGCAGCAGTAGGTCAATTTGTGTTCGGTGTTGACAGAGCAATGAATGCGGTAGCACGCATTCGGTGGGGCATGGAATGAGAATGGTTCGTAATGGTTGAACGGTTCTCTTTTTTTTTTGTTGCTGCTGCTGCTGCTGCGCTTTTAATTGTGCTGCTGCCCCACGCTTGCTTTTCCTACCGGGTTTCGACGACGTTACCGTCGAACGGTGGTTCGCCCTGTTTCGAGGACTTTCCGATCGGATGGATTGGCTCGCAACCGTTGCCTCTCTTTACGTCGCACGATCGGGCTTTGTGCGGTGTTCTGAGTCAGTTTAAAACCTCTTCCTATGTGGAGTAGGAAGTTTGACCTGTTTGTTTTACCTTTTCTGCAAGTTTGGTGGGATTTGCTGTGGGCCGATGTTGAAACCGCTCGCGAATCCGGTAGCCCATGAATCGGCGAAACAAATGGACTCCCATTACCGGTCAATAAAACACTGCTTTGGTGAGGCTTAAAGCGCACCGCTTCGCCGTCGCACCGAAGGACGAAGAGTCGGCATCGATTTGACAGCGGCAAAACACGCTCGTTCGGGATAAACCGGCAATCAAATACGAAAATTATCATCCATTACATCGATCGCACGGTTGCGAGCACACGATCTTCTCGGTTTGGTGCCCGCTGGGGGATGCGAGCTTTCGCAAGGCACCTTGGCAGGCGGCAGCGTCGTCGCACGGCACGAACTTGACATATAGCGTGGCATGACATGGCCTATACCTCACCCCTACACACACACACACACCCTCCACTTCGTGAGAATCCTGTCACCTTCTTCTTTGTACCGAATTTGTAGCATTTTGCTTAGGCTGACGATAATAATTGACAGATGACGGGCGATGGTGGCAGCAGCAACAGCAGTCAAGTCGGGCCAGTCAAGAAGGAAGTTATGCGGGCCCACCCTTCCCACCCCTCTCCAAACACCTCCGCGTTGGTGGAGGGTGGAGGCGTACCGACCGAATGCAACCGGTGGAATTATGAAAGGCACCGATCAGGGTGTGCTGGTTAACGGTGGATGTGTTTTTTTTTTGCTTTCCTGCCATGCACTCACGCCATGAAATCGATCAGCCTCTGCGTGTGCGTACCAACACACGGGAAGCATCACCGGCAAACCAGCATCAGCTTCGAGGGGTTAATTAGAGACGATCCCAGGTTCCTTGGCGGTGGCGCACGGTGTTGAAAGCGGATGCGCCGGCACCGGCACGGTGGAAAAACCCAACCCCGCGCTGTTGTTCGATGCCAAAAAAGGAGCCCGGTAACACGCATTCCAACCTTTCCTACCCACCCGCCTTGGGGTTGGGGATTGGTTCTTGACAGTAACATTACTTTGTTTTGTTACGTTAGTCTGTTGGTTTATTTTTTCTATTCGGTTTGGCGCCGACACGATCGCAATCACCATGCCGCTCCGGCGCTGCAAACTGTAGTAACATCCCGCAAGACGCTTGGCAGCTGGTGGCAAAGCCGCCGTCGCGGTAACCTTTGCATTATCATTGGTGCCGCCTTATTGACATTCACCCGAACCCTTCGCGTGTTGGTTTGCTCAATGCAAATCGAATCGAGAAAAGAATCAGTTACAAGAAATAGATATTGGTGCGCTTTCGGAGGAGTGCTTTTCTCACCCGACCCAACGTTTTGTTCGGGTTGATTGAAAAATGTGACCTTTGGCGAGTGGTAACCGATTCTTGCACCACGCCAATCTTCACCAACGATTGGATTTGGGACCTTTATGAAAATAAAATCAATTTGAGCATGGTACGGCCACACAACAGGGAGTCTAAGAATTGGTTTATTCCAAGATGGCTTAACTCCAGGACAAACGGTTTAGTAACAAGCCTGTTGACAAGCTCACCTTGAAATGTTAGCAAATATTATAAAGACATTTTAATTAATATTGTCTGTTACTATCTGATATTGATCATTCCAAGAGGAAGCTCCTCAATCTGTATCCCTGGAGGGATGTATGTTTGTAAAGTTCATATTTGGTAAAGTTCTCAAGTATTGAATTTGTCTTATTTCAGCCATGATGCCAAAGAACGTGCTCTTTTGTCTCCTCTATTTACTCATAGATCTGCTACTGATCTTTATCCTTATATTTATTTGAAGAGTGTTCGAGATGATTGGTTATTGTTTAACAAGGAAGTCATTATGTCTTGGAGAGCAGCTACTGTCCAGAGTCGTTGATGGTTTATGCATCTATACGTTTGCTATATATCAGTATACCAGCTTATAACCAACAGGTTTCGCACTAGTCCCACTTCTGGAGATTCACAAGATCATTCTGATCGCAGCCAAATTGCACAGGAACGATCACACCTACCTACGCGATGGGTTTCGCCTGCTCGGCGCCGGCATTTTTAATGGGCGTCCATTAAAGCCTCTTTGATTTCTCACAATCACCGCGTGTGAGTAGCTTGTTTTTCGAACCTACCTTAACCTTGAGACGTGGCTAAGAATAGCATCCGTTCATCCCGAATTCCCTAACCCGTTCGCAACGGCCGCCGCTTCCGCGTCTCGCACATTATCCGTCGGTTCATTATCATAAATGCTACAAACGATACCAGTTACAGCCGACACGTCAGCCACGTTGGTGTGTTTTTTTTTCTCCCTTTTCTTTCGTATTGTACACGTGGCCACAATGGCGTGGTCACCACTTCGTGTGGGAAGCTCTGTTGGTTTGGCTCCCGTGGTTTTCGAGATAGCATTGCCAACATCATACCGATACTAGGCGATGAAAGTGCGGTGTCCAGGGAACAGGGAGAAGGTTCTCACCGAATGGATCGGATCGAAAGACGAACGCAGCTGCATAAGCGTTGTGTTTGCGGCGCGGAGGTCTACCTAATGGTGGATGCAAGCTGGTGGTAAAAACAAAGCACACATCAACCCCACACGGCGTGTGGCTTGGCGTGTGTTCTGTCTCTAATTCAATCGCATGTCTCGTCCACCGCGCACCGCACACCAATCACGATCACGGTAGAAAAACGTACCGACTAACGGGGGGGCCTTATACGCAAATGCTACTACACTCTCCTCCGGCTTGCATCGACGACGTTTCTCCTAAGCCCACACGGGCGCATGGTCGCCCGGTGGCGGTGGTGTGTTGCTGGGAAAGGGTGGTATGCTGTTCGGGTATGATTACTGGATCACCTTGGATTGGATAGAAAATGAATGAATAGGAGAAGAGAAGCGAAAAACGCAACGGCAGGCGGAAAACTGCTAGCTGGCTGATTCTCCCTTTCACTCTCGCCGCGTGTCTCGCGTTGGGTTTCGGAGCGAAGCGAAGCAAAAAAAAAAACGCACACACTTTCAAACGCACGACTTTCGACTCCACGCCACACGGCGCACCGTCACACCGTCACAGCTAACAACAGAACCGGGGAGCAACATCTTGCAACATTTTACGAAACTACAACATGCGACCAACCGGGGACCAAAACAGCCAGCGAGGTGAAGAAGAAGGGAAAAGTGACGCATTTTGACGGTGTTTTGTTTTCTCTAAAATAGTCTTTATTTTTGTCTTCTTTCCAATTTTCTGCTAACAACAAGATTCGTGCCTATATGTGTGTGTGTGCCTTTACGTTTTAACACATGCTACCGCCGACCTCTTCCCTCCCTCCCCCCCCCCCCCGCCCTCCGTGTGGGTGAGATGTGCCGTTTTCGCTTTTCAAAACGAGTGTCGCTAGTTTTGAGCCGAGCGGGAACGGGGGTGGGAGGAGGCGTGTGAAGGTGCATGTGTGGTTCAACAGCTCACTTTTTGTCTCCTGGTTTTTGAGTTTGGTGCCTACAGGCGTTCGATCGCTCGCTCGGTCGTGATCGAACGCACGCACGGTCATATTGAAACCGGGCCGGCCAAAAACGCCCGAGAAAGAGATCTCGGTAGTCAACTTCGGGCTTCGGTAGTGGGGTTTTTTTTTTTTTCATTGGAGAAGGTGTGTTTGGAAAGAAGGGCAGCTTTCTTCCATTACGCGCGACACAAAAAAAAAACAAGAACCGCGTACAGTTACGGCACAGAAAAAAAGTCTCTTAAACAACTAGCGTCTACACAGTATTTACATATATTAATCGAGTCGAGAAGGTGTTGCTGCTGCCTGGCGGCACTTTTTCTGTCCGAAACGCAAAAATTCCACAAAAAAAAAGAAAAACAAATGCAGGACAAGGTGGTGACGAATAAAAAGCGGGGTTCAATTTGCTGGTGAGCTGCTCGGATGTTACAGTGCGCACAGAAAATGGGAGTTCCGACGAATGCTAGTTGCGCCGTTCAAAGTGATTTTGTTGTTGTTGATCTTTGTGGTTTGGATTTAGATTTTGTATATTTTTTTTATGTTCGTGCGATTGCCGATTTAAATCCTTTGTTTTCGAGCTTTTCACTTCACTCTGGCATTAAATTAAGTTATAAATGACAAAAAATACATAATTGTAATATCCACAGCATTCGTTGTTCGTTTTCTCTCTCTCTCTCTCTCTCTCTCTCTCTTGCTCCCTCTCGCTCGCTTGTTCTCGCTGTATCTCTCCATTCTTCTCATACTTGTTTTGTGTGAATTGCATTTTTTTTTCAGTTTCAAAATAGGCTGCCTCCCCGGGGCGGGATTCGCCTGGAAGTCTCGAGAATGGCCACGGAGGAATGAGGATGCTACCGGTGGCAACGAGGCGCGAGACTAGACACCGACGAGGAGAAGATAGGTGAGTTGCCTTGGAACAGGACGAACATCCTGCCCGGCAAACCCCGGGGATGGAGCATTACGATCGCAAAAAGGCAATCACCGAAGGAGGTGAAGTTGCGATCGAGTTCTAGCTTAGACACAAAGCTAGGTGTCCCAACGTGTTAGAAAGAGGGAAAAAATTTCAAAAATCATATTACGGAGGGTGTGAAGTCCGAGAGAAGTTGGCTAAATGTGTTGAGTCATCGGACCGGAAAGCAAGGAAGAGTTTAGACAGCTGTCAGGTTATGTCGCCAGTGCTCATCTCACTGCTGGAAAAGGTGACTTGAGGATGGGAACGCTTAGAAGAACCCATCGCCGGTCGGATCGTTGACCCACGGGTAGTTGTTCGGGCAGCGGACGCAGGTCTGCAGGTTGATCGTTTCCCCGGGCACCTCCTTGGAGGTGAGCTTGCACGAGTGCGGCACCCAGCAGGCGGGAGCACCATCGACGACGCACTTCTCCCTCCACGGGTCGAAGTTCTTGATTTCGTTGGTCGGCTTCGGGTTCTGGACCCACTGGATCACCTGCGTCATCGTGACGAAGTAGACGTCGTTGTGGTTCGCCAGCACCTCGTCGATCCAGTAGAGGAACGCGTCCAGGAACTCGGGGTTGTTCTTCAGCCAGGCGGCGTGGAAGTAGAGCCCGAGCGGGGCCCGGTTCTGGTCGTAGTGCCGGTCGAAGTTGTGGTTGAGGAAGTTGTAGAACTGGTCGCCGGTGAGGATGTTCGAGCAGGAGTCGACCATCGCGCAGCCGGGCAGGTATTCGTCGTTCGTCGGGTCCTCCCGGCGGTCGAGCTCGTTCATCACCATCTCCCAGACGGCGTGCGAGCGGGTCGGGCAGCTCTGCAGGTTGCCGTGGCAGCGGTGCGGCATCCGGAAGTACATCGTGTACGGCCAGAGCGGCGGGTTCGAGAGCGGCGCGGTGATGGTCGAATCGTACAGGAACGCCTGCTCCTCCATCATCGTGAACTGGTTGTTGCCGCCGACGCGCAGATACGGCGCGCGCACACCGACCACCGAGTTGTCCGTGATGTTGGCGTACTTCTCGATGATGATCCTCATGCCGGCCATCTCCTTCGCCCAGTCGTCCACGGTCGCGTTCGACCAGAAGCGCTCCTCGTCGTTGTGACTGCAGGATGAGAATGCGTACCGACAGTGAGCAACTCTGTTTGGTGCTGCGAACGCTACAAAAACGCATCCTAGGGTGCAAGAAAACAACCCCCCACAACCCACAACCACACCAAACGCTACTTACGTGATGGAGTGGACCGCGATCTCGTGCCCCTTGCGGTGCGTCTCCTGCACGGCCGAGTAGTTGGTGTACTTGTGCGAGACGAAGTACGTCGCCTTGATGTCGCAACCGTTCGGGTTCTTGCGCTTGCCGTTGAAGATCTCCTTGTACAGGTCGATGTTGTTGTTGTTGATCGCGTCGTCGAACGTGATGGTGATCATCATCGGTACATCCTTCGCGGGCAGGTTGCCCGGGATGGTGGTGCCATCCTCCGAGCAGAAGCAGTCCGGCAGCTGGCAGACGCTCTCATCGCACGGTGGCGCCCGGTTCGGGTCGTTTTCAATATCTGTCGTTCACGGGCCGGGGATGAGAAAAAGAAGCCATCAGCTTACTAGCTCTTTGTGCTGGTGCGCTGGTACGCGGACATTCAAGTGTGAGATTTTCAAGGTTTTGCCGCCGCGGCCGCCATTACCGTGACGACTGTGACTTGCGCCTTGTCACCGTGTCTGGCGTGGGCGCGCTTGCGATAACGATCGGACCCTCACGCTTTTGTTATGCAAACAAAGAGCAAACTGTCGGTTAAATAAGCCATCGTGAACTTGCACCGCCTAAGGTTGCGAACTCCCGGCGACGTCCCGACTTGCGTGCTGCTTCTAATTCGTTACCGTTTTTGCACCGAATCGACGAAATTCCAGTGCGGTGCGTGTTTTGATTCGTGAGATCACGATTAGGTCCCCTCTCCCCTCCCCAATCCTCCACCCCGCCCCATTCCTCAGACACTAACAACACCTTCCGAAGATCTGATAAGACAACATGGCGGCGGCGACCGCATTGTTGCTAGGAGCGCGACGCTCGCGGGAACCCGAAATCCAGTTTTCCAGGTCGGCGAACGAAATCGAGAGTGAAATTCAATTTACATACACGCCCGACCGCATCGGCCGTGCGCGAGGGCACCCGCGGGCTGCTCGGGAGAAAAAGTTCCGCGGTAAAGATCACGCCGATTTGATAACACGCCGATCGATCGATCGGGACCGAGGCAGAGTCACGCGGAGCGGGGCGTATAACGGGGCGGCGGCCGGTTTCTGGTTTTGCGTTTCGCTTCGCTTCACTTTCCTTCGAAACCGCAAAACCGGCCCCGGGATTATTGCGTCTCGCTTTCCACGCTTCCGCCCACTCCGCACGCACGCAGGGAGAAGGTGATATTACGCAAAGCGAAAGTGTGTGCGCGGCTTCACACGGCGGTGGGGTTTTCGGGTTTTGGAAAGCGGCGGACGAGGGAGGACGGGAGAGGGTGCCTTACCGAGGCCTGCAGGCATTGGGATGATGTCCGCGTGTCCGAAAATAAGCCCAACCAGTGCGAGTTCCCCACAAACACAAACACACGGTCAGAAAACCGATCACAGCCGATAATGAGACGAGCCGGGCAAACCTGTTTGACGGACACGTCGTCATGTGTGGGGCTCCCTCAACTAGGGAGCTCGGAACCGGCTCGGAAACCTTACGACGACGTGGCTAAAAGCTCGCACACACACAAAAACGCACGTGTGACGTACGCGGAAGGGAAGGGCACCCCGGCGATGCGGCCACGATGGCGGCATTTATGCGTTTCTATATCTATGCCACTTATGCCAAGCCCGGCCCGGCTTCCTGGTTGCTTCCTGCTTCTTGCCAATCGGCGCATTGTCCAAACCGGATCCAAACACCTGCCCTGTGTGGCGTTTCCAACCCGTGGCTCCCGTTTTTTTTTTTAAGGTGCTAACCTTCCACGTCTACGAGGAACTTCTGGGCCTCACCGGGAAAGCCTCACCGAAGGACGACGTGCCGGGCGAAGCCGGGATGCGAACGCGCAGCTAATGCGTTCTGTAAACACATGTTTTAAAATTGACACGACCCGGCAAATTGAATGCGCATGATGGCGAAGGCGAAGGTTCAGCCACGGCGCGCTGGGCTCGGTTTGCTTTAATTAAAAAGTATGAGCTCACTGGCGAAGTCACGGTCCAGTGGCTTCGACTTCCTGGTTCGCGAGAAGTGTCGAGTGACGGGTAAAGTGACTGGCAGCTAAGGCGCGATTGAGCTAAGACTTGTGTGGATTGATCCTCGATCAACCGTTTGCAAAGGTGCATCAGATCTTCGTCCAAGTCCAGTCCAGTGGTCTACAGACTGGATTCATTGCGTTGCGGATTTATTGCACCTTGTTTGATGTTTGACAGGTTAAGCGAGGTCTAGAGCTTAGACTTCCCAGCTTATTAAGCTGTTGGAAGCTTATTAAGTGGAAGGTTTTTTCAAAAGGTCCTAAATTATTCCTAAACGACAACAAAGTCCAAATAGGAGCTAGACGCTAGCGTTGATCGATAAGCGATGGTTTTGTCCAGTTGTTGTCCTCATAGCAGATTTTATGCCAGCAGACAGCTCTTATAGCTTGACATATATTTGCCATATCTGAAAACAAAATACTCTCTTCCTATGACTATGATTCAGAAATGTTGAAATCTGTGGTCCAGAAATGTAGGAAGTACATTTTTCTGTACAGTACAAGTACAGATTCCGTCGTGTTTTCGTTTCGTACTATCTTGACAATATTTATTGGTTAGACTTCCTACCTCTTGACTCCCGCTGGTCATGAGCTACCCAATCGTGATTTACTTACTCTATCTTCTCACATTCCGGCCGTATCTTCGAGGCCCTAAAAACTCCAATGTCTGCGGAATGTCGGCATCCGCGCGGCAAGCGCCCATTCTCATGCATGTTTGTTGTCGTGTCGTGTTGCGCCGAACGTCCACGACCACCCGGCCGTTGGAAATTAATCAACATTTATGCCCTGCCACCATTAGCAGTGATCCCCTCGGATTGGGATTGGGTGATGAAAGAATGAAACCCTCCGTGCCCGGAGTATTTGAAGGGAGCCGTTTTGTTTTCGGTGCCAATTTCAACAACTTCAAGCCCAGATGGCTTCGCGATGTGTTGCGCTGGGCGCGCGCGGGCAAAACAGTGCGAATAAATAACCCTATTAGTCGCGGCCCACGCCACACGAAACAAGCCCCGGGGCCGGACGAGAACTGTTTCGGTGGGATTTGGCAAGAATTGGGCGTGTTTTGGGGGGAGGGCTGGGACTGATCGGGACACAACAACGGGCACGGGGTTTTGCTCCGTTGCCGCTGTGCCGTTGGGTTTCGAATTTTCGGCCCCAACCCTAACAGCTGGCCCCGCGTGGTAAGGATGGGTTTTGTGTTTAATTGCTTTGTGTCTGCGCGGTGGCGTAGTAAATTGGCAACAAACATGGGCCCCTGCCCGCGCCGAACGTTCCCAATCGCGTTTCTCGGCCGCACGAGAAAGCGCACGATCGTGTTGGAGGCGACCAGACCATGCCGGGCCTAAGCCAGATATCACCCGGTTGCATAAGCACCGATGGGATCGAGAGTTGCCGACGACGACGACGATCGGGGTACCACTTGGCACACCACGATCGGCGTGTAACCTACAAACCCGCTTTGGCCCGCCCGGGGGTTGGGTTGGGCTATCCTGCTGCTGCTGCTGCTGCCAGCTCCAGCTCAAGACCGGTTCGACGTGCCGAGTGACCTAAACACCGGGCTCCAGGCTCCGGAATCTTGTCTGCGCCTGCATCTTGGCGAGCAGCCCCGCGAGCTGTTTGCAATTGATAGAGAAATTACACGCGACGATCGGACACTAGGCAGCCCGATCGCTCCGTTGCTTGTTTGTACAGCAACAATCGTCGGCCAAACGTTGGTCGCGAAGTTTTTTTTTTTTGCATGTAAATTCGAGACCCTTCACCGTGCGGGACACAAAACATCGCGCCAAATTATGCGCGGTACCACCGGAGGGTTAGGAAGAATAAGAAGGCTTTCCGCCGAAGCCTTACCGACGTGTTCCCAAGCGCCTTAAGCGGCTTCTTGCGTGACATTGCGCGGAGACGTCGGTCGATCGCCATCGAATGGTGGTGGAGATCGCGACCGTAAGCCATTGCGTAAGCGTTTGCAATTCCACCTGCCCCGACCGGGGGAGACCTGGCGAAGGGGGGTGCGGGGTGGTTTTTGCCTCTTCTCCACACAACCACACACACACGCACGCGCGTGCCGGGGAATCATTTATGCCTGCATGCATAACCTTTGCTCCACCGCTAAGCATATGCACCGATCCACGACGACACCGAACAATGGAGGAGCTTTAGTGGACGGACGGACGCGGCGTCGTCCACCAAAATGACCGGCTCCGAAACTGCGCGGTGGAAATCCGCGCGCACATCCGGCATCGGGTAGCCTTTCTCCTTTCACCCGGAACGCCCCTAGTTGTTCCTGTTTTTGCGCCTTTTTGGAGCAAACGCAAAAAAAAAGAAGAAGTGGGAGGGAAATAAATGCACGGGACTCGCCAAACGAAGCCAAAGTGCATGCCAAATGTGAAAGCAGTCCCGCCACTTGACTTGCCGCCGTTATTGTTACTCGTGTAAAAAGTCTGCCCCGATCCGGTGCGCGTGATGTAAAAGCCCCGGCTGCGGTTCGAAAGGAAAACGGAGCAGGCTCAGGCTCGGGGAGGAGGTCCTTTCCTTTCCGATTTGTTTTGGTATGCCTCGTCCCCGAGTCGGCGCTGGGAAGAGAAAGTTTTTTTTTTTTTTTTGAGCTCGATGATTGCTCGATGGTCGGTTGCGTTTGGAGACGGACCCTTTTCCGGACGTAAGTGGCGACGTTGGGCTAAAAATAGCAGCGCGAAGATCGCGTGAAGATCGTCGCAAGATCTTCTGCTTTTGGCGCACGGGCGCCACAAGGTCGGCAGGCACGGCGCCCCGGGCTTCAAAAATAGGCATCACTAGCCGTACGCGCTGTGCGATGTGGGTCTTCGGTGCGGCTGTTGCGTCTATCTAGGTCCGACGGCTCTCCCTCAAGGACGTCCAGGTGGATTTCAGCGCGTCTGCAACCAGAAAACCGATCACCAACCGGGGAGGGGGAGAGGGAGGTGTGGGAGCGGGTGTTCTCTATCTCTCTTTCTCCCTCTCTCCCTCTCTCTCTCTCTCTCTCTCTCTCTCTCTCTCTCGGGTGTGTGAACGTTTTTGGAATGTGATCTTTTCTATATCCGAGAGCCCGTAGGGAGGGAAGGCATCGGGAGGTACCACAGGTCGATTGTGGTTTTTTTTAGCACCACTTTTCGTAACAACTCGATTAGGTGGAATTTTTCATTGCACCCCCCGCGCCTTTACACCGGTACCGGCCCCGCCCGGCCCCGGTCGCCTGTATTTATTTAAAGGAATCCAGTTTCGTTGCCACGCCTCGGCGCGGATTGTCGAGGATTATGCAAATACCAGACCGCGAACCAGGGCGCACCGGAGGATGCGGTTGCTTCTGCTTCGCACGCCCCAGTCGCTGCTACCACTCGTTATGGATATGAATTTTTTAATAAAAAAATCCACAACACCCTTCCCCCTTTCCCTCTGCCCCGCTCGTGATCTATGGTGCGCACGCGGGACGGCGGGCTTGCCAAAAGGTTTTGCGGTTTAATTTTTGGCGCATAACATTTACGAAAATCGTTCGATTGTGAAATCGGCCCCCGCCGGGCACACTTACCGCACGAGTTCTCGTCCGAGCCGTCCGTGCAGTCCTTCTCGCCGTTGCAGAAGAGACCGCGCTCGATGCAGTTACCGTCGCCGCAGGCGAGGAACCCGTCCTGGCAGAGCGGCTCGTCGGTGATCAGCAGCGGTTTCACCTTGCGCTCCTTGTTCTTGAATTTGCAGTTCTTCACCGCGTCCTTCCAGTCGCAGGTCTGCTTCTCGATGTCGAAGTACAGACCGGCCGGGCAACGGATGGCTTGCAGACCCTGTGGTGAGTGAGGAAAGGGAAAGGAGTGGAGTTAAATACATGTTCCTAACTAAAATGTTTAAAAAGCTCTTGGTGGATATGAGTCCAATTTGTAGGTTTCTTTATGTGTTCTGATGTCGAAAATACTCTGATCTTTACCAATATTAGATAGATTTTAATAAATTTTGAGAAAATTTAATTTAAATTTAATTGAAAAAAAATATTAGAAATATTTGTGAGTATCTATCTTCCATATATAGATGAATATAAAGAAATAGATCAATTTCGTTGCAATATGTCTCAGATCTTCAGAAAATATTTTAGACTCTATGCTCCTCGAAAATATTTGTTTACAATACTAAAAGACTCATATTTTTTAATAAGCTATGATTGAGTTAGCTTTCAGTTCTCTTGTTTTCAATGTTGTTGGTTTCTACTTGAGGACACTCTTAATAGTTTTTAGCCTCTAGAATCTGATAAGGTATATTACACCATCTACCATCTAAGATTTTTAAATATTTCTTTTTAGTTCCTCCTAGTCTGATCTGAAGTTTTGGTCTATAATTTTCCCTTCACAATTTTATTTCTTCGGATGCATTTACGCCCTACTAGTTCTACTTTCTCGATGTAAAGAAAATAAGCACAAAAATACTAAACCACTTACCGACGATGTGCACTGGATGACGTCACGGCAGTTATCGCCCTCGCCCGCTACCAACCGGAACCATTCGCCGGCATCTTTGTCTTTGCAGAGCTCCTTCTCGAACGACTCCTCCTTCTTGGTGGTTTCTTCCGCCTGTCGCTTGATTCGCACTTCGGCCGTGGCTGCGTCGGAAGGTCAGAATGGAGGAAATTGGAAAGAAAAAAAATGTTGGTAAAATTAGAACGCATCGATTGGAGGTGCGCGCACGGGTATAAGTGGCGCTTGGCACCGTGGAGGTCAGGTCAGGAGCAAAGTTGTGTGGGTGAGCGTCGGCAAATTGTGGGTAATTTGTCGGAGCGTCCGTGAACGCGCGTCCCAGTTCGAGCTAGTGCCCGTTTTTTTTGTTGTTGTTTGTTTTTGGATCTGCGATCTTTTTCAGCGTGTTGAGCAAACGGATGGGACCGACCTCTCGCGAGAGAGCGATGGCTCAGCTGGCGATGGGTCGATCGCAGCGTGAGACTCGACATGGTGTGCGATTAAAATCACGGCTTGTCGCAAACGGGGTGCTGAGGATGCACTTATTTACTTACGGGCTTAAGTATCGCTTTTGAAGACGCTTGAACCTTGACCTGGTGTTTCTTTACTCTCCGCTTGGGAGTACAAGCAGCAGAGACACAAAAAAAAAACTATCCTACGAACAGTGCATACAATCGATCGTTTGGCGAGCGTATTAAATTACCCAGCCGTCGTCGTCGGGGGGTCAGGGCAGAATTAACTGCAAACCTGGTGAAGCCGTACGTAAGTGACTCGGAACGATGCTACTTTCCGAGCCGAACCTCCGTTCACATGTTCCGCACGCTTTCAGGCACTCCCTCAAAGCAAGCAGAAGCCCCGGGAAGAAATCGGTTTTGCGCAAATCGGCTGCCTCGGTGCATCGGTGCATCGGTGCATCTGCTCACGCTTCGGGCGACACAGAAACCGGCGCGAGACGATCACGAGAATCGTCGCGCAGGTGCGCAGATTTAGGGTTGCCCTATTGCGACCAATGCAGGTAAACGCTGACAACGATCGTTCGTGATCGAGCACGAGTGAGTGGCTCGGGTGAAAAAGAAAACATTTGACATTTGACGATGACGATGCGATGCCCCAAAACGGGAGGGTTGCGAAAGCGCGCGCGCGCTCTTTAACGGATCATTTTCCATACCCATCGGGTGCCGATCGGTTTCTCCTTTCATGTTGGGCTGTGCGAGAGGAGCTCACGACATCACGGGTTGGGTTGAGGTTCATTTATTTGATCTTCCCCTACTCGCTCGCTACACTCGCCTCTATTAGCAGTGTACGGTTTTTGCTTTCGTCATCGTGCCTCAGCCCCTAATGATCGACAGTGCGCGATATGATGCTGGTATGAAGCGCACAATAATGGAAGGAAGTTTGCCGTGAGATTACCGCAAGAAGCGTTTGCGTCGAAAGGCATGAAAGAAGCAAAAAAACGAGGCAATTTATATATATCAAAATAATAAAAATACGCTGATACTGAAATGGTTTCAATTGCAGCTTCCCGAAACGCGGAAAGAGCTCGCAGCGGCCGGTCCCCGTTTCGATTCGATCCGGTGTTGCATAAGTCACACCTTTCCCCACTGTGTGCCCTCTCTCTCTCGCTCTCTCTCGCTCTCTCTCTTCCTGCTGCCTCCTGCACCTACCGTTTGGGGTAACCTGGCGGAAACAACAAATCAACTTTACCCCGCAAACGTATCGAACTTGTACCGCCAAGAAAGCGAGCGAGCGCGAGTGGGAAAGGATGTAATGGCAAAATAAGTAACCCGCACCCATAATTGTGCACTCCACGGCGGTTCATTACCGGCGCACGGGCGCGGAAAGTAAAACCGCATGATGGAATGAAGAAGATGAAGAAGAAAAAAACAACAACTCTTCTTCGAAAGTGAAGGCGAGCGGGGGTTTCGGAATGGGTTTGTTTTTTTTGCGCCAAATGGCGGAAAACAAATGTTAAACTTTTTTTTTCGTTGCTTGTAATAAACAAACAGCCAGTCAATTAGGCGCACGATGACGCATTATTCTCATTCTCAAATTGTTTCCAGTCCGGTTGCTGTGCTTTATGGTTGTTTTATATCTTTCGCAATGCAAGCCAAGAAACCATCACTTTCCGCTTTTTGACTCTATTTTGCAATGTTGCATGTCTGTTGAAATTCACAAAACGAATGGCTAAGGCATCCTTGCATAAAATGAGTGTTTTTTTTTGTCAGAAATCTTTCAGAATACTCATTAATTCGAATCGAATGAATAATTCCATTCCAGATGAATAAGAAATTATATGCATTTGCATAAGATAAAAATAGTTTGCTCGATTCCTGCTGCTTTGCTAGTGATTTGTTGTTATTGTGAAATTATTTCCAATGGTGAAAAACTCATTTTTAAGGTGCTTTCCTATGCTTGGGAGTTTCCAGTGTTCTTCACAAAAAAATTAGATTTATTATTTAGGAACTTAGTGAAAGTGAACGTGTAGTTCTGAGATGAAATTTTACTCTCTAGCAAAAGTTGTTTTTTAAATCGATTTTTTTATCATTTCAGGACCGGCTGTAATAATTCTAGCCCGTCACTGCAAACGTCAAACGGAGTTAAGAAAGGTAAGTTTCTCTCGTTCTGCGTGTATGTATTATTGTAAATCGTTCCCTTTTTGCGTACCTTCTCCGTTCCAATCAACGCATTCGGCTGAAAGGATACCCAACGGACGCAAACACATATAGGCTCAAAATTGCCATGCATTATGCGACTGCTGCCCGCCACACAGTACATTGGGAACAGGTTTCACCCGGGAGATATCGGAGCACCGGCCAGCATCATCCGTTGCTGCATTATCACGTAATAACCACACTCACACACTCTCTCGCACACCTCGAGAGGAAAGCCGGGTGGAAGAAGGAGAGGCAGCGAACCAGGGGGTGTCTCTCCCGGACGCGCAACTCCAGAGTGGTGGTGGGAAGCGAACAGAGAGAGAGAGAGAGAGAGAGAGAAAAAAACACCGAAATCGGACACACACTCAAACACACACGGGAGGCAAAGCAAGCGGCGCAATTTCATCCGAATGCGCGGCAGGCACGATATGCTGATTGTATAATGTTATCTTTGCGTCTCCCAAACCGGGTTATCGCCATATCCGGCTGTGCTGTAATCGAACCGTGCGCGAGATCCTTTCCTTTCCCGGCGCGGTGCTGTCCGGAAGTGAGATGGTTGGTTGGTTGGTTAGTTTTTTTTTTTTTGGTTTTGTTTCGTACATTGCAATTAGGACATTCCTGGCGGCTGGTGGCTTCTTGCGACAGTGAGTAAGACACCCCGGACGCTCCCACGCGCGCATTTTTGTGTGCCTTGCTCGATGATGCGTGAATCGCGGCGTCGGCGGAACGGAGCCGAGCGGATTTTGTGAAAGGTTGTTGACGAACACGAACGCTCGTGCTAACGCAACATAATCGCCCTTTTTACAATATATGTGTGTCGGTGCGCGCCTTGCCCCAGAAACTGGTTCTCGCGTGCCGTTTCGGCAAAAGCCCGTAGGGTGCGAGTGGAAATGGAAAACGCCCTCAACCTCTCTAGGAGCTTCCAGCTTCGCCGCAGCTCGCGACAAGCAGGATGATGTCAGTCGGCGTTGGAAAATGGAATGGTGGAAAGCGACACCACACTTACCTGCTGCCACCGTCAGCGCGAGGATGCCAATTAAGGCCAGCAACTTCACCATGTTGGCGACGTGCACACTGGTTGCTGCTGGGTGTTGCTGCTAGGTGCCGCTGCCTAAAACGCTGCCCGTCGACACTTTCCTACGCTCCCGGGGTACCCGGTTTTCCCGTGTTTTTTTTCCGACAGACCTCCACGATCCTCTCGGTCCACTTTCTGCACAAACTTCAGTCTCGAAAAAACAAACAAACTATGTCCTTCGGTGCGCGGAAAACAAACGAACAAAATCACACTCCAACACTGCGGATCCGCGGATCCGGATCCTTTACGGTAACGGCACTGTTTGGTCGGGACAACGGTTGCCACGGCGTTTACCCTAACGGATGGCGCGCGGCGGGCTTCAGTTGTTAGCAGTGTAGTAGCAACAGGCAGCACCAGCACGGTAATGGAAGGAAACCACCTCTGGGACCGTCAAAGTAACTTCGAACCGGGGCTCCGCGGCGATTAAGTAGAGTCGGGTTCAATTAAGTCACCCCCGGTTCGGGTCCGCTTCGGGCCGTTCGGCGGCGGCCCCAGTGGGTGTCGTCCGTTCCGCGCGCGCGAGTGGGGTGGTGGGCTTTTTCGTTGGTTGGTTGGGTGTTTTTTTTTCTTTTCGGTTTGCCTTGTCCGAATGCAGCGTGAGCACTCTCGAGAGGGGAAATCGAAGCGCTCGCTCACGGGACGGTAAAGCTTCACGCAGTCACTCACCGGTAAAGCTCACCAGCCGTTCCGAAAGCGAAGCAGCAAAAGACGAACAAAAAAAAAACACACTCACACACACCCTGAACGACCGTGAAATGTGTTCTGCGGTGGAGATGATGCGGGGTTGGAAGGGTGATCTCTTCGGTCGAGAGGTTCCTTTCAATTGTCGATTGTTTTGTGGGCGCCAGGCTTGTGTGCCTGTGGCCACCGGTGCAACCGATTAATTGTAGCAATTGCAGGACGGAATTCCACGCAGCAAGGGGTTTTGATTTGATTACGGTCGACACGGATGCAGCACGGCGTGGCGAATGGTGTGGTGAATTGTTCGCCTGAAGGTGATGGAATTTTGTGCAATAATTGCTTATTTTAAAGATTTATTTTAAAGATGTTTTTTTTGTAACTAAAGACTATAGCGAAAATGGTCCGTTCTCTCTCACATCCTTACACCCTTTTATTATTATTTTTTCAAGCCATTTAACCTACGTACATAGCATTTTAATGGGTTGGAATAACATTGTTAATAAATGCTCCATTCAAATCAGTCTCTTGCCACCCTTCAGAACCACAAAACGTTGTGGCTTTCTGCATATGCTTTACGTACAAATATACCCATAAATGCCCAACACAACATATAAATGCACCCACAGCTCGGTTCTGTCGCACACAAGAACGTGCACGATCGGTAAAAGCGGCCCGGTTTTCGTAGCAACGTGCCGGAACGGATGTGCAGTGGTGGCGAATGCGACATGGATTAAGAATTCCGAGCGGCTCGTCGAGCCTGGGAGTGTCGTCGGCCGCGGTGAAGAAACGTAGCTGCACGCGTGGGTAAAGGAATTTGAATATTAAATCACTCCTGCTCGAGTGGAGGAGAGCCAGCTTATGGCAGTATTTGTTGTCGTGCGGTGCAATGTTCGTATGACATGTGACGATGAGCTACGATGACATTTTCCCCGTTCTGGCGAGCCAACCGATGGGACGGCTGGTCGGTCGGTTGGGTTTGATGAGCTTAAGGCAAACCTGTAGGTGAGTTGGATGCATCCAAAGGCACCGTGGCGCACCGGTCGAAGCCGCTTCGTTTCGTATGCCGTTGCGCCGGCAAACGACCAGAAACGTTAATCACCGCCAGGTGAGCTGACGGAAGCAGCGCCGGCTGGTTCGCTGAAGCTTAGGCAAGCGATCGGTCGGTTTGTTTCAAGTAGACACCGGGCCGGCTTTATGACAGACGCGGTGCTGCATTTGAATACCGTTAGATCGGTGGTAGATTGTGGAGAGAAAGAGAGGGGTGCTTTCAAGACGGGGAGAGCTCATTAACTTCCACCGCTTGATACTTGGGTGTGCGAGATGTCGATGGGAATACCTAGGATAGAAGCGTTTTTTTTCTGTTGTGCAATTGTATGTTGCTTGGAAGATAGCTTCATCTAATCGACTTTATATTCGTAGAAAAAGTATATAGCAGAATGTATAGCAAGAAAGATACTACTGAATATATACGGAAGGATTTGCAAATTTGAAAGATATTTGAAAGGAAACTCCACGTGATTATTTCATCGTAACATCGAATGACATCGAAAGATGTCGAAAAATATACTGAAGGATATAAGGATATAAATCTAAATCGTATTAGAATCAACCAAATCGGAAAGATATCACGGAATCCTCTTACCTCTTATCAAGATGACATACTCAAGATACTCCCGTGGAAGAATCTTGCGATAACTTGGTCAAGATTCAAGACAAGATTCGCAAGGTCGCAATATTGTTCCAACTGAAGGCGAATACGTCATGAGAGATAACCCGTTTATGATTGATAATTGCCGTCAATCTGGATCGTGCTTGAACCGACTCTGGAATGTACTACATTCAGGATTACCTCCAAACTGAACTCCAAAGATAACCGGAAAACAACTTCATTTATCTCTGTCTATAATTGTAGACGAAGAGGACATACTTGTTGAGAACTGGGTTAACATGACCACGGTGAGAAAAGAACGCTGTTGGTGAAAATCCGTCCACACTTGATCATGTATAATTTCCAGATCTTTAACACCATCAACGATGGTTCCTCGCCGAGTTCAAAGCCACCGTTTAGCAGCACAAAAAAAAGGATTCTCATGTGACTTTCGATTTTTGTTAAGCACCACTTATGTTCCTGGCGCTGCTGTTGTTGTTGTTGTTGTTGTTTTTGAGGGAGCTAACTTCGAACGCTCCATTTTAGGTGAACTCGTTACACTGACCTTCATTGGAAGGAACCCGCACTTCTGGTTCGACAGGTTTCTCTTTCCTTTTGCTGGGTTTTTTTTCCTGTTGTTGCGATGTTGATGCTTACTTTTTTTTCGGGGTTGTTCTGTTCCTCATCCACTAAGGTTCCGGGGCGGCTGGCCTGAATCAGGAAGACATTCTCGCAGCACCGTCCCGGGAAGCCTTCCCGTGTTGTTGGGCACGGGTGCAAAAAACAAAACATGTAGCCGACCGTGGCGCCTCGTGGCTTTCTTGGGGCGGTTTGGAGGGAAGGGATACCCTCGAACGCTATCAGAGGCGTTGCTCAGCTCACCTTGAAATTATTATGATAATATCGCAAGGGAAGTTGACCGCCAATCGTACCGTGAATCGGCGGGTACGGTGAGGTGTGGTGAAGAAGGTGAAGCTGGAAGTGTAAATCGATCGTTCGGTGGAGAGTTTTTATCACAAAATCGTGGAGTTTTGTTCCCCAACCGAGAGCCTCAATTGAAGACACGGCTTGGGAGAAACATACACAAGCCGACGGACATGTTGCAAGCGATCCCGCGATCGATCGTGGAGGAGGCAAACAGCGATACTATCATAGCGAGTTGTATCCTTCGGAACGCGGGATAGATGCTCCATTTGAAATGCAAATGGCGATTGGTTTGAGACTTCCCAGTCCGCCGAACCACGCCGATCGCGAACGCGGATCGTACCGTATGTGCAATAGCAATAAAAACCGGTGGCAAAAGTGTGAAATCGGTTCACGTTTGCCGTGCGTTTGCCACCCAAATTATGCTAATCCTACCGAATCGAAACCACATCGTTGATAAAGGAGTTCTTCGATGCGACACTGACAGCATAAATCATCTCCGGTTGTTCGGAGATTCTATTTTCGGCAACCGTGGGGAGCCGTGTTTTATTTTTTCGTGCGGGGTAAACGCGCTCTTTTGTTAGGTTATATTTTCATTAACGTCGGTGGGTGTGTTGTGTGTCATAAATAATGCATCCGATGGTCAGCGTCTGAGCGGTGACGGGGCTGCGGTGTGCCATCCCATGTGGAACGGTGTTAGTTCAAGGTTCAAACTTATTCGTCTCCGTCTTGGGGTTGAAGTTGCGGAAGGAAGACGATTGTAAGCGATCGAACGCGACGGTGGGACGGCCAATGAACCAAAAGTTCAAGTTCGATAGCGATTTTTAACAGCAAATTGAATTGAATTTGGCCACGCAATGCGTACCAGAAGGAATGCGACGACGTTCGACGTTCTGTTCCGGGTTGGTTTGGAAGCTTTCGCTGTACGATTTTATGATATTTCAGCACGCAAAGACCGTCATTTCAGATCGAATTTGTTCAAATCAGATCAAACAAAAATGCAATTATGTTATGCTAAGATTTTGAGCAAAAATTTTAATTTTAAATTTGATACTAGAGATCAGGAAAATTTATAAAACAAACATGCTCTTGATGACGGCATTTTCGTAACCATTAAATTTCTTGTCAAGTTACCTAGTGAAGTATTTGGAAGATATTAATTGTTTTTTGCAGAAAAAAATACTGTTATTTATCATTTTAAAACATTTTTTTTTCGAATCTTCTCCACTGTGCATAAGTTTTTCCACGCAAGTTGTATAGTACGACTTGCATGTGAGCATACAATACTGCATGCAAAGTCTTTTGCACGACGTTTTGATCGGTATTATTTGAATTTTGATTTGTTAATTGACAGGTAATAGTTTTAAATAACTGCGGTAAAGAGTAAATTTACTAATAATGTTTTGACGAACTTTTTTGAAAGCTGAAGCAGTTTTCAAGATTTCATGGAAAGCTTAAATTTATACTTGTAACATGAAAATCTATGGAATAAGATATGAATGAAACCTGATTCCATTTCCCTCCCATTTTAATTCGAGCTAGTTCTTTATAAGTACTCAAAACAGCTCTAGTAATACCCTACAGAACGAACAACCGGGTATCGAGAACTCTCGATCGCGAAGGGATCATGTTTTCAATAAATTCCCGTACGCCATTATTTACGACACCCGGTAATTGAATCAGATTTCGTCCATTCTTTACGTGCGCCAGCAATCGGCAGCCCTTGGCTCGTCAAAAGCCTATCCGTGCCGAAAAATATGGCCATAAGCCATACTTTCCTCGTTCCGGAATTTACAGCTCCCTCGGTCCGCGTCCTTTGGGAGGATTCACACAATCACTCCATTTCGACCGTCTGCTTGGCGTCCAGACGAGCACCCTTTGCGAGTCGTTGCGAGCCGTTGGTTTCTTTGCCGGGTGCGTGCTTCAATTTACATAAAGCCACGCACCATCGCCATCTTCCCTCCCCGCAGTCGCCAAGTGTGTCCGATGTGGGAGGTATGATAATGATAGCATCGGGTGCGACTTTTCTTTTCGGCACAATGGCGATGATGGTTGGATAGTAGCTGAACGCAGAGCCGACTACATTGCCGCCACGTGAAGCGGCGAAATATTAAACACGTAAGGTCTATAAAATAGATTTATATACCAACAGCGAGTGAATAAATGAACTTTATAACATTATTACGATTATTGGCTACCGGTTGATAGGAGAACCACCACGAACGGCGACGACGAACGACACCTGAAGATGATTAAACCCGAGGCTTGACCTCGAAAGTGGCAGGAGCAGAAGTGCGGTGGTTGCGTAGTAAAAATTGAATTTTTCCACCCCCGCGCGCGTACGACGCCGAAGTGTGGTTCCACGAGACCTCACCAATCACCCCAGAACTTAACCCAGTTTCATCCCAGCTGTCAGCCGAAGGCTTATCACGCAGACCGCACACAAAAGGGGGAAAGGCGGGGTGACTCCCACGGAACGTACAAATCCGAAGCCGAAGCTAAGCGACACACCGTTCGTTCGTTCGTTTGCTCGGCTAGTTTAGTGTCTAGGTTAAGGTAAATATCCTGCCAACATGCAATCAATAATTTTCGTACATAACCGGTACGTTCATCCGCATACCCGCATATTGGTTTCGGTGTGATCGGAGGAATGTGATGCTTCCGATAAAATTAGACTCGTTTCCGTGAAAGCGCGTGGATTATTTAGAAAGAGGAAATCGCATAGAAAAATGAAAAATATTTTCGATACTATTTTATTATTTATTTATTATTTATTTATTATTTATTTATATTTTATTCTGTGTCCTTTATGTAACTTTTAGTTTTGGTTGGGACATTTTATTTGGTTGGGACTGTTCCTCCTGCAGAATTATGATAAATTTCGTACGCTTTTCTCTTTAATAGTTATTGGCAGCAATGATAAACTTTTCTAGAATTGTCGAAAAATAAGCAAGCGACTAAACCAATTTTATACCTACCCCATCATGCAACATGGATTATTTAAATAATCACATCAGCCTCCCATCCCCTCATTCCCTTCCTCACTTTCCGACAAACAAACAGCATCATTTGTCAAATCTCAAGCCGACCTCAAGGTTCCCATTTCTTTTTAAACACACTCGTGGACACAGAACCTCCCACCATCTCCTTTTTCGAAGGCTTCCAACCACAGGAAACTTCCATTTGCAGTGTGAAATGTACGCATTGCAGATGCAGGAAGCGCCACGAGAACGCGTGTACGAAAAGAAACAAACACCCGGCCAACACTGGCATCGCGAATGGCACCACCGACTCACTTCCGGTTGCTGCTGGTGTGTTCGTTTGTGTGTTTGTGGCAAACACATTACACAACACGTTTCACGTCCAGCAAGAAAGCCCGGTCGGTGGACCCGGTAAACATCGCGCGGGAAGTGAAATTTTCATTTCGATCGCGAGAACGGCGTCGAACCGTGGAACCGTCGGAAGTTTTGCTCCCATCGGAAGCATTCGTTTTGATTTTGTGATGGTGAAAAACGGTGAACATCAAACCAGTGCTGGGAGGGAACAGAAACCCGGATGTAGGGAAACGATGGTACCGCATTCATATGATGTTTTTTTATGTTTTTTTTTGTGTAGCGATCGTAAAAACCGACTCTCAAGGAGACTAGATATTCGATGGGAGGAAACTGTGTGTACTGAATTAATTTTAGTTGCTTTGTTGATGTTTATCCAGGACACGAACCACCGTGAGGTTTTACTAGAATGGAGGCGCAAAACGTTCGATCCTTTTGTGATTGATGGTATTTACTTGCTAATGTCGTGAAGTTTTTCTGTTGATGGTCTCACAACTTCCCTCACCAAGTGTATCTCAACGATTGCGAGGGAAAGATCGGATAAGCTTCTTAGAAGGACAACTTTCCCATGAAACAGTTCGGCCCGACTAATCCGCGTCCGTTCGACCTCGAGGCAAACTTCTCACCTTGCAAACCAGTAATTGGGTGGGGTTTTCCGTAAAACTATCGCAGCAAATTCGATAGAAAATCTTACCGAAAAAAAAAACGCGCCTCGATTGCTTTGAAAAAGCCACTGGTAAGCTCGCCCCGGGCAGCCTATCAGCAATCGACCGGAGAATCACTTTTCACACCTTATCTGGCGTGCGGTTTGAGCAGAACGAGGGTGGTGGAGGAGGAAAAAAACTCATTCCAAACTCATTCTCGCCCCGGCCCGGCTGTCTGGATGGTGCCAGAAAGGAAAGTTATCGCCCGGTTGACCTTTTCCGTCTCGGTGTCGCGCAAAGTTCGCCCAAACAATGGCCGAGCGGGACAAAACTTTATCCATCCATATCCATCCGTTTCGGCGGAACGTGTCCGGGTGGGGAGGACACGGGGAAACACACCGTGCGTGCGTGTGGAGATGAAGAACGGGCGAAAGAATTTGGCCAACACGCACCAGCGTTTGTTTCGTTGCGCTTCGTAGGTAGATTCAGTTGTCAGTTCGTTCCCGCTTTGCGGAGGGATGATTTACCACCGATAATGGATAACGAGTGTTGGGTTCGCTCCGTGCGGTTTCGTGCGTGCTTCCATTTGGTAGATTAAAATCGTGACCAGCCAGGGCGTTGTCAGAGAGGGCGGGCGTTTGGAAACCTATACCCCTAAACGAACCAGGTGAGCACCGTGATCCTTCCGACCTTCGCCCGGTTCGTTTTCGTGTGGTCGTACGTGAGACGTACGGTTGCCAAACGTTCACTTATGCCAACGTGTACCATCCGTTAATGATCGCTCGAGCGTTGGAACGTTTGGTTTTGCGATTGGATACATATTCACGTTTCGTTAAGTACTTTCAAGTGGCGCAAGCACGATCCTGAAGTGGGCTTGGATGACTTTCTGTTGGTGAATTATAATTGTTTTAGAGTTGTTAACGGTTACATACAGCGGAAGGGCAGATAACACGCAAATATGTGTTCTATTTTTAAACCAACAAACGTGGTTTCCTCTCGAGATTTTTCAGTTTCGTTCGCTATTGTAATTAGTTAGGGGTTTTACCTGATTCTTTCCCTGACTACCTTGGAGCTTAACAAGCAGTATTCTATATGCTTTATTGCAGTAGGCATTGCATACTTTTAGGCGCCATTTTTCAACCAGTTTTGCTTACGGCGGTTTGAGTAGCTTGAATGAATTTTGTTTATCAATATTTGTTGTTTCAATTTATTTTTTCTTATTGTTGAACAATTTTCTTCACTTCCAAATTGTGTTAGAACATGTCAGTAGGTGGCAAAACAAAATTTTAATTTAGAATTATTCTTCCTTTTCTCAATTTATATTCAGAAATGTTAACACAACATTCAAACGGCTCGCTGAGAGAAAAGTCTACTTCAGGAGCATGCACAGCAGCATATGTCGCCCGCTTCCCGGCCACACACTAATCCATACGGTAGCAGCAAATCCAGCACGTGGCAAGATATGACACAGGGAAAACAAATGCAATTACAGAACAGCATCGTGTTCGCGGGTTTCGCCGGAACCGCTCCCGTGTGAGGTCGTATAAACCAATTTTCATAATGAAATTCGTTACCATCGCCTGTTCGTGACATCACGGAGGGACACGCACGGAAGGACTTCTCCGAGAAGTAGGAAAAAAAGATGCACCCAATAACATGACGTGCACGTCGTGACGATAATGTTTGTTTGTTTGCGTCCCCAAAGTCATGACCACGTGCTTAATATCACTGGCGGTTATTAACATAAATTGCAGGCAGAGTTTGTGTGTAACACACACAAACACACCCAGGCAGTTGAGAGACAAACCCGGAACGCGCTGCTGATTATGATAAACTTCCGGCCGAATGATGAGCTAATGTACTACGAAACGAAAGCTTATGGAAGGAGTGATGAAAGTAGTTGATGAGCGCGTGCCACCTGAAGCGAAGGGAGCGAAAGTGAAAATGAGCTTCTTGTTGTGTTTATCTCACAGCTCGCATCAAACGCGGGCAGCGAGACATCAAAGCGAAAAGAATAGACGAGAACAGAACAGCACAGAACTCACTAAAAAAAAAAACACCACAGTTGCGAAACACTCGATTCAGTTGGTAGCAATACAAACATGGCCAGCACGGCCATCCCGCTGCCGGATGAAGGTAAGGTGAAAATGAAGGTTGATAAAGAAAAGCAGTGGAAAATGTTTCCACACTGCATACAACACCGGCCGTGTTCTGGGTTTCGAGCAATGCAAGCGAGCAGAAAGATAACAACCGCTCGGAACATCTGCCTTCGCAAACGATGGTTGAAGTAGTTAATGGAGTAGAATCAGATGGAATGCAGGCAGACAGTCAGGCACTTAAGAGCGGCAGGTATAGGTCTGCCTGCAGGCGTCCGGACTTACAGCAGAGAACGTGGGTGCTAACGTGGCCGTTTCCGTTTGTATCTGCTGAAAGAATGCAAGCGGTGAGTGAGAAAACGATGCGCTAAGCAAAAAGGATCCAACCACTCGATGCACCCATTTGCCGTACATCCTTCTCGAAAGTCTCCCCTCCCAGCGCACTATTAACTATTTAGATCTTTTCGCCGGCGCTTCCGGTCGAACGTTCCACTAGCGTACCGTCACGGATCAGGCCGGACCATCAGTCAGGCGCTTCTGCTACGGACAAACTCGTCAACAAAAACGCAACAGTCTCCGCTTTATTGTGCTCCTCTTCCTGCACGGTGATGGTGTGCGCTTTGCCTACCTTCCAGGGGTAAACAATCAAGCCCAGCGCTTCGTGCCCGGTTCGGGTCTGCAAAAGCTTCCGCCTTCGGTCGGGAAAGCTTTCTCGGGTTTCGCGTTCGGGGCGCGCGTTCGGGTTGACTTCTCTCTCTCTCTCGCTCACACCAACCTGCACAGGAGCTTTGTTTGATTTTTCGCCCTTTTTTCGAACGGTTTCCAGCGCGCTGTTGCGCTTCGTCCTGCGGTTCCCGGGTTTTGGGACGACCGCAGCCGCAACCACCGCAAAACCCCATCATCGTCGGGCATCGGGTGAGCTTCGCGCGGACCGGGAAGCAGCTCACGCCGGGGTCCTTCCATCGCGTTCGCGTTCGAACGTTTCGGGCAGACGACTAGTTTGTTGCTGACGTTTGCCAGGGGAATGTGTGCGCTCGGTTGCTCCGGTTCCGGCCGTTGCTTTTAACACACACGGAACCGAACGTGGCCCGTCGGGAGCTCGGAGCCAGCTGTTCCGTGGTTCCAGTTCCTCGAGATCGTTTGCGCGTGTGTTACGGTGTCTGTGTGCGTGTGTTTGAAGAAGCAAAATTACCTAAGAAATATTAAATGTAGTGAAATTGAGCCCCAAAAAATCAACTACACTTGATTTTGAAGCTGTGATTTTTAACAATTATCCCAAAAGTGATCGTACGCTGATAGCCCGCGGCAAAAGCGGCCACTCTTCTTCCCAGCCGTTCGCATTTGCATCGGAGCATCGGTTTCATAACGTGATTAAGTGATTCGTGGCACCTGTCGCCCGCCGCTGCCGCCACAGGCGAATAAAGATAAAGTTCGAACTTCTGCCCGGCGGAGGTGGAGAGAAAAAAGTGTGAAATTATTTACCGAACATCGAAAAGTAATTACTCACACCTGCGGCACCACCGTTCGTGGCTTTCGTGGCTTTCTTCGATCGATGGAAAATGGGACCGGGTGCGTTCGTCCTTTCGGAAGGTTTCAGTACCACGGGCACTTTGGTACCCATACTTTCCATAATGCTTCCTTTGGCGTTACGGTCGTTTGCGGAGGGTTTTCGGTTAGGTTTGAAGTGCTTAAACTGAAAATCTAAACACAGTGTCACAGTGAATTGTGTTCTGTTATTATTCCTTCTTTCGTGATAATCTGTTGTCGATCGAATTCCCTATTCGAAATCTGTGTGTCATCTAAAGTAATACCGCTGCCGCGTGATGATTAGTAGCGAAAAACCGATCGATCTTCGTTCCAGCAGCGCCCAAGGCTCAATTGATGAGCTTTCCACGCTTTTCGCGGAAAGTTCGCGGTTTGCAGAAGTGGTAAAAGAATCGTCGGTCCCACCGACGGTGCGTCCACCGCCAGCAGCTGCTGTTTCAACGCGCTGCCGGTTAATTTGATGAGAAAATCGTCTCACGTTCAACCGTTTATGTGTACGGTGGTGAAGTGGCGAAAAGTGGCAAAATCGAATCATACCGCCCGAAGCGGGAAGCGTGAGTGAGGCAAGCAACAAGCAGGAAAGAAGCAGAACTTTGGCGGTGATAAACTGTGTTCTGTGTCGGTGTTCGTGTGCGCCCCAGTGAGTGTTGTGTCGGGAGAAAGTTTCAAATTAAATTAACAACAAAACGGAAACGGAAACGGTGTGCAGTGATCCGTCGGAATTACGGGGCAAGATTTCGAGATTCCACCACGCCAGGGCCACGGTTCGGGCTATTGTGAGTGAGCTATTATTTTCCGTGAATGCGTGGATGCTGCGCTGTTGTGCTGGTGAAATTGATACTGTTGGAAGATTTTTTGCAACAAATCGAAAGTCTGCGTGCGGAGCGAGTTTGATCTGTTCGGAATAGCGGAACAAGGTGCGGGAAGGCGGAAGAAAAGCAGATACCCTTTTCGTTTGCGGTGCGAGTGTTCGGTTCGAATTCGTTTAGTGGTGGCGCACATTCTCAGAGCGATATTTTTAAATGGTAAGCTGAATTTTTTGTTTATTGTTCTATTTCTTTATATTCAGCATGGTAATATTATTTTTAAGATTTAGTTTTAAAAAAACTGAGAAAGATTTACCGTGTTTTTCCAATAATTTTTCGCATTCATTTCTATAACTTCTAACTAACCCCAATTCGAAAACTTCTACGCCCGAATGTATGCAACATTCGTGCATTTGTATCGATAAATTGCATTCTTTTTTATTGTACGCCTGAATGTATGCAACATTTTTAACATTTTATTTTTTCATGTTTTTTTAACACTTTGTCTGGAAGTGTGTACAATATTTACCATCACAAAAGGATTTGAAAGTATTTTATGTGATGTTCGAGTATTTATTTTACCTCGTAATACTATTTCAGGGCTCAACTAACTTCATCAAATTGAGGACGAATATTTAACTACATTAAACACTACCATTGTGTTGCGGAAAACGAAATTGATAAAAGATCTCTTTAAAACTTCGTTAACCATCAAATTGACTTGTAACCGAATTTTATCATTACATTGCATATGCAAACACCTGAACCATTCAAGCAAACCCAGAATCAAAGTGACACCAAACTTCTTTTCTTTCAAGCGCTGCCTTTTAAAAGGTTCCGAATCTCTTGCCTTTACAAAAAAAAAGAAGAAGTTTCTCCTGCCAAACCCACCAGGGAACAACCGGGAGACAAATTGCAAATTCTTTTACAAAACACATTTTCGGTGTCGGCGAAGGACGGGTCGGTGGGTGGGTCGATGGTAAAGCGAGATATGAAAATTTGTGATTTGTGATGTGTTACTCCCACACACGAACACGGGACTCGCTTGCACACGGCGATAACGGCGCACCGGGATCGTATGTTTGTCGGCGACGTTGGGACAGCCCCGGGTTCGGTTACCCTTATCCACCCGCCCGAAATCACGATCTCAATCAGTGTGGCGACAAAACATGCGAAACCTCAAACGACTTGATGATTGTTGCGCCGGGGCTGAGCAACCTTTTGTCCGTGTTTTTCCTTGTGTGTGTGTGTGGCCCTTTTTCTCTACCCAGCTCGACTGTCAGCACGACACGAACGACAACAAAGTCCCTGAAGTGTGCGTGTGCGTGTGTGTGGGTAAGACATTTTTCACATTCCCCTCCACCTGGCTGCTGCTCCGCTCGATAGTAATCATCGGCACCGCATCGTTCTCACGTGGGAATTACACCTGCTCGTAGTTTCGGTGGCCACAGTGCTCGGGCATTTATCGTGTAATGGAATCAATTTTCCATTTTGTCAAGCTGTTTTCGCGTTGCTGCTCGTTTCCATTGCTTTACCGTTTGGCGACCGGGTCACGCTACCGGGACACCCGGCAAGCAAACAATCGGGCCTGGCGGCGAAGTAAACATGGAAACATTTCTCCGCATCCTCAAGTTATAAAAGCGCAGACACTTTTTTGTTGCATGCAGAGGGCTTTTCCAGCGGTGGATTTTGGGTACGCTTATCCGTCAGATCCGTTCCGGGACAGTAGAAAAGAAAATGGGATGCCAGCCAAGGAAAAAATCAATTGCTCCTAGTTCCAAGATGCTGGAACCTACTACAACAAAAAAAAAAGAACGAACAAGAAAAATGGACCGAAGGAATTATTTCTCTTTTCAGTGATTTATAGCAATATGTGTGTGTGTGTGTGTTTTCCCCCTTCTCTGCTCAACTTTCTATCGCCACCGGTACGAAAAATGAAAAGCCCCAACATTCCCACCAAGGTACGGTGCCTCGGGCCACGCAGTCAGGCCACGCAGGCTTTTCAATCGAACGGAAAACGTATCGCTTTTTGAAAGGTGCTTAGTTGGTTGCTTGCGGTGTGAGCTGCTGGTCTTTTCTTGGTTGCTGCTGTATCTTTCTTTCTTTTCCCCAACACCACTTTAGCAAACGAAGTGCTTTTCTGCACCTCGGTTGGTGAAGCTCGCTAGGAGGGCTTGAAAATCCTCTTACCGGGCGCGGCCGGGCACGTCGCATTTTCTTGCCTACATCGGAGCGACCTACATCACGCCAGGCAAGGGACATTCCATGGCGCTATCCTACACGTACAGCAGCAACGGCACACACTTACCACGGTGGCGCACGGGTCGCGGAGGTCGGTTTCACCCTCATGCGGTTTATCTCAGTTGCAGTCAGCAGAAAACGGTTCGGTTCAGCGCTTCGGGTTCCTGTACGTGCTTTCGAGGGTTTCCAAAAATGTGTCCTCTCGTTTGGTGGACTCACATGAGCGGAGTTGGAGCTGGGTGCGGGATCCGTGTCCGTTAATTAATTTAAATAAACACAACTCATCCTCGGTGCACAGTGGGAGGCGTTTGAGACGAAAAAGTTTTGCGAAGATATATTGGTTGATTTACAGAAATATTTAAGCTTATTTCATAAAATATTATTATTAATTTCTAAAGCGATTTTATCATAAAAAAATGTGAGTTACATTTTTTGTGTTCTACCAAAATCCCTAAAAGTTGTAATAAATTTGAATAAAATTTCCTTATTTATGTGTAGAAAAAGTGAACAACAAATTAGAAGGCTATTTTTAAACAATAAAGTATAATTTTTAACACAATTTATTGACATTTTCTGCATTATTCCCACCGTGCATCGGGGTACCAAACGATTCGACCCGTTCGGGGTCTTTTTATGACACCTCCCCTCCCACTCCCCTATCACACTCAAAATTTTAATGAAAAACCCCCGCGTGGGCTTTAAGCGGTTAAGTTGAGGGTTTTTATCGATGTGTTAACAAAAGAGATCGGGTTTGGCCACACTGTACAGTATCGATTAATTAACCAGCAACCCCAAAGTCACCCTTTTTGACTCTCTCTCTCAGGGGCTCAGGGTTCCGGGCGCCGATAACATCCGTAAAAGTGGGCTTTTATTCGAGCTTTACTTTTATTAGCTTTCTCATTCGCACACGTCAACCCCGAATATCGGTCCAATAAAACGGTTTAATCACCAACCGGGTGTTGTGATCGAACGTGTGTCGCACGCATTCCTGTTTGCGAAACGGACACCCTTAACAGATCGTACGTGACAGATCAAACGGAGTGCGAGTTTTCTTCTGCACCCGTAAGTTATGCTCGTTTCCGGAGCGCGTTTTGCATTTTTTGTTTTTTTTTTTGTTCCATGCTTTGGAAGTGAAAACCCCTTACCGAACCAGGGCGACAAATAGTTGACATACCGCGCGTACACAAACTTGCAATATTTTACTGTCACACGCACCGTGAAGCAGGAAGGAAAGAACTAGCACAAAAAATGGAGAAAAAACGCCCTCAACGACAGAACCGCTGGAAGCGAAAGCATGCGAAAGCTTTCGTGGCATGTGTGTTCGTGTGGTGCGCCTATTTTTTTCTTCTTCTTTATTTGAGAACTCGTGCGCGCTTTCTCATCACCATTCCAGCGCGGTAGAGGAATTTGTGAACGCCGGTAGCGGTTCATGCAGGACAAGCTCGAACGAGTCGGGATTTAGAATTCATAGCAACAGGGGCGTTCCTCGTTTCGGGGGTGCGCCCGGTATGCTGCGAGCATTTTCCATTTACTTTTTCCTCACGGGACTCTTAGGTGTCCAACTTGCCCGTGCGCACGGGAATCTGCTGAACCACCTTCTACCACTGACGCTGCGTCAAATGCATTTCGAGCTGCGATTCGCAGAGCTAAGCTAAATTATGAATGCAACAGTACAGCCACCTGCAAGCCTTCCCTTCCGCCCGGGAGTGGCAGTTTTACGCGAAGTTGAGAAAACCCGAAAGAATAGAAACCATGATTATGGTTATTGTCTATTCTACGGCACGGAGCGTTGTTTTTCTTTCCGCACCTGTTTTCAACGAATGCGGGAGCCTATATCTACGAAATGAAAGTTTTTGGCAGAGTAAGTAGCATCCTTCCGTTTTGCGCGACTGGGGGAAGTTTCTTTTTTGTTTTTTGTTTTCTTCTAGCTTTTAAATATTGAAAACTCTGCATGCGCTGCAGGAGAACGGGTTTTGTGTTTGTCGGCAAAACTTTTCGGCCGCTAGAAAATGCCAGCAAGTAATAAAAAATGTTTGCATATTTCGTTAGATTAATCCTTCTTTAAGCTATTTTTTCATATCGAATTGAAAGTTGCGGAACATTACTGAGTTTTTGGTACATTGAATTAATTGATGTAATTTTTAATATCGATTCCTCATGCCGAACTTTATTCATATAATAAATCAAAGCATCATTTTCATACAAAGTAAACGAACGTATACCGCTTTGCATACTTTTAGGCGCAAAAAGTAATGTTTTCATTTCCGGAAATACACGGTACACAAGTAAGTTAGATCAAATTTTCTTGAACTATATCATACTTAATGACTGCTAAGATTTTAGTCCAAAGTTTAATCTAATCTACGTTACACCGTACCTACCAGCACTACAATATATTAAATTCAAATTCCTAGCCTCATCAATCCGGATGAAATGCTGACATTTCCCTTCTTTAAAATCCTTTAAGACACTCCCCTTCGAATGCTTGGAGCGCTATCAATCAACGATATTGGCAGCATCTTCAGCTTTCGGCTTCGATCCACCAAATCAAACCTACATCACGCTGTGACGCACCCATTGAAGCGTTATAACGAAGCGTCGGCCCCGACGTCGTTCGTCATTTTGGGATACCCGTGGGCGTGTGTGTGTGAGTAAGCTAATTAGTACAAATGTGCAACCAACCACGACCGAAACTTGCGCATTAGCTTTTCCTTTCTCTCGCATGGAAGAGTACGTAACCCCATCTGCCGAGTCTTTTGTGATACCTTTTCGGAAGTCTCGGAAGGATCATGTGTCATTAGTTTGGGGCAGACCAATTAAGGCAGTTAACAAGCGAGCACTTTCGCCCGAAGCAGTGCCATCGATGCGGTGTATCATCCTAATGAGTAGACGAAACATTGGGGTAGGTCCGTCCGAAGCCGGTCCGGATCAGGGCTCAGCTTGTCACCTTGTTAGGCAGCTTGTTAGCGCGGCGAGTTGGCGAAACTAACTTTGGCTTGGAATTAATTTGATTGTGCAATATTTTTACCGGGCAAAAAACAGTTTGGTGGCACTTTTTTCCCAACTCTTTGGAAGGATAGGAACGTATGCACATGAAAAAATGGTTTAAAATGAGATTATCACTCAAAAAGCTATCGTCAATTGTAACAAAACCTTCATCGAATGAATCGTTCAGTATCGTTCCATGGAAAATACTTGAACAGAACTGAGACATATTGCCCCGGAGTCTTGATCGTAACAATCTTGGAATCTTGACAATCGAGTGGAATATTCGCTTTTTGCCTATTCCCAAAGACGACGAGCAAAATCGCAGCAGCATCTGAGAGGAAGTTAAAACCCATCATCGATTGTCGCTTTGTGTGATGTGACACATGATGCCCGCACGACGAATCAATGTCGGTAAATGTTGAGGATAGATTGAAAAATGTAGTTGGAAAAATGGGAGGAAATGTTCTTCTGAAAGTTTGCTCTTTACCTCCCCGCCTGTGACGTTTAGCGTGACCGCTTAGAGGTTTATTTGCTCGTATTTATCTTATAGCGGTCGAACTTCGAACATGTTTCTATTGCTGGAAATTGAAACATTTTCTTTCCGAGCAGTTTTCTTTAATAGCAAATCCTTCCCCACTCGGTTCATAACTCGTTCGGTTCACCGAAAAGGAACACATTTTGTGGTAACGCTCTTTTAACGATCTCGAATAAATAAGTCTCGAAGCGAACTTTAATGAGATAAAGAGCTCCGCTTAACGATGGTTCTCCGGCCGATGACTTGAAGGATGGAGCTGGGCAGCAAAGCTGCTTTCGACCGTGGTGGTCGTTAAAGCTACCGATGCCAACTTTCTGCCACACGCACGGCATCCGCAGGACGGTTTCGGAACACTTTTTCCTCGCTTCGATCTCTATTGATATTCAGATATTCGCTTCATCGGTGGTCATTAGGCGGGCGCGAGCGGCTGTCTTCTCTGTGCCTAATGAAGCGATAAATTGTTTTCTTCTTCCACCACTTCTCGACCATCGCTCTCGGGAGTGTTCAGTCCCACATCTCTTTCCCCACCCCCTTTTCCAACTAATAGTCGTTTGTGTTAAGCTGCGCTCGAACCATTACTTCTGAGGCGATGTTCGGGATAAAACATGACATTACCATATCAGCCTGCTGGTGTCGACGAAACACGCAAACGCCACGAGCGAAAGTCTGCCAGCGAGAGGTATCAGGTTTAGCTTTCCTCTAGGAACGATTAATGTAACTACTCACTTGGTAAAACGAACACCAGCAGTGGCAACATCCAAGCAACCGTTTAATGATTTTAGAAAAGTGTTCATTAAATTTTGCGAGCCAAGCAGCGACAGGAGCGGAAAGGGCGTGTTGTCTTCGATGTGGCTTTAAGACTGTTGCTGATGGATATTGGAAAACTTACACTCCATTAGATATTCGTTACCTTTTTATGGTGAAACTGCTTCCCCTCGTCTGTTGCGACAGTAAAGATACAAGTGTAAGTTTCGTCGGTGCATCATGCACATCGGTCACTATGGTAACTTTGTAGGTAATAAACGAAGGGGAAAAAATTGTATAGTTTTTGTATAGAATCAATTTAATGATTTTTTAAAACAAGTTTGGCATACCATTTGCATAAAACAAATATTATTAGATTTGTATTTCAAATATTCCGAACAGTTCGTGTCACATTAAATGACGCCTGCATGTATGCAATGTGGTGTTTATCAAGCGATTTTTACAGTACCATCTACCGAATTCGCTGCACCAACTGTGCGATGTTTAACTTATTTTGCTACTATAGTTTCCAATGTGTCCCAGCTGGCTAACACGATGCGGTGATGAAAATAAAGTAGTTGAAATTATGTTCTCAAAGCATACAAGAGCTGCTTTCACTTCTCACGCTATCAAACGCGTTTCATGTTTTTTTTAATCCATTTTTTTGTGCCCAAAGAGCTGTTGTTTAACTTTCCCTACTCATTCTTCAATGCGCTCCACTTCAGTTTGGTTGCAGGAAATTCGCCTTGTCGCCGTTGCTTCCGCGAGTAAACGAATAATTTCACAAAACATGAAAGCATTGTTTTAACAACAACAAAAAAACTCGAGAAACATGCTCTCCGTCGTTCGAAAGCTCCTGCAATCCTTCACTGAGGGCTTACTGGAAAGCTTGCTGAGCCGATTTGTCACAAACTGGCTCGTGCGGTGTTGCGTTGTGTTACACACGCAAATGTAGCTAGAGATGCGGGAGGTTTTTTCTCATTTACCACGCGAGGTTCTTAACGTAATTGAAGTGGCAGAAAAGGCGCCAGACCGATGGGTACTCTGTTGCTTCCATTTTCAAGGACATTCTCACAAGAGGGAGCGCTTCGCCTCGATCGCCTTCGTGTTTGTGGATCAATCCTTTTATGTTTAAAATAATGTAGGCAAAGCCGAAATCACGTTGTCAGACTAAAAGACTTTTTCGTCGTCAAAAAACTTCAAAAACTTCGTAGTATGTGTGTGTGTGTGGGTTACGCCTGACGCCGAAGGCACCGAACCGAGAAACAATGGAGCGAGACCGTTTAGCGCACGGTTCTTTGATTTTCTCGCTGACTGATCTGAGACGAAATTTGCCACCGCCACCGGTGGCTGTACGAAACAGGCGAGCCCGAAATTTTCCCACCATCAACCATGCGACGGTAAAGGTCGTTTTCGGTTTGCCTTTTGAAATCAAATAGCATCACTTGCTGCAGCTGCTGATGGTGCTCGCGAACCAACCAACCAAACCAGTCGTTGGTTCACACGAACGAGCGACTCGCTTCAGCAGCCGCTTCCAGGGGCGAAGTTTAACGGCCGTCGATGCTTGCCATAGCTGGTCGTTATTTTTCTACCGTGCTGATACGTGGAGCTAGTTTATGATTTTCCAACACCGGTTTTCTTCACACGACACCCATCGACGGTGTCGCACTGGAAAGGATTAAACGTAACGAGCTCACACGGGAAGCCTAACACATCGAAACGGAGCTAACCTTTAAACCGGCTCCATTGCTTCCGCTGCTCCTGCAGACGAAATGACCGTAAAAAACGGTGTAGGTGGTCGACTTGGGCTGGGCAACCCTAGCTCATTGCGCTGCTAACCACTCGAATGCAAATGGGACACTTTTTCCCGATGAAAGCGACGCTTACACACAGATAAGCGTTGCACTTGACATACTCACCGTACACCCCATCGGTTGCTGCGCCCATAACCTTCATGTCGTTCGCCCCTTTCATCCCCACCCACCCCCTATCTGGCCAGCTGTGATACAGAAGGCTGTACACCACGGGTTCTAACTTATCCGCTTCTTTTTCTCCTTCTCCATCGCTTGAGGTCACGGAGGTGTAAAATTAAAAGCAATCCTCCCACCGCAAGGAGTCCTCCGTTCAAGGTGTTATCATCGAGGCCCAGGTCGTACTGTAAGCCGCGTGAATAGCTCGCCCGGGCTCACCTTTGTGTTGAACATACCAGGCGTTTGTGTCTGTTGCTACAGCGTCGTAATTGCGTACGTTTACGAACGCTGGCGGTGGGTTGGCGCGTTTGCGGCCACTGACTGACGGAAGGGTAGTGGCTTAGTTTCCACCGTGCGTTAACACCAATTACACGCCTGACGGTAGGCAAACGCTACACGTCACGCGCACTTCAAATGTGATGAAATTTCGCTCGTTGTCTGTTTGAGTGACTGTCAATTTGATGTGGTGTGGAAGTGATAAAAGCCTGGCCGCTTTTAAACAGCGCACGTCATTGAAATGGGAAATTACGAGCTGTTTTTACGGGTAGGTTGATCCCAAAATGAAATAGATCGACCAAAAATATCACAGTAGGTATCAACATTCTGTAAAATGATTACATTTTTGTACTGTATCTCGGAAAGATCTGGATTTGATATCTTTAATGTTTAGTGCTTCGAAAATAATTGCTTACTTTTAGGCGCTAATTGATTTCACTCGCCCGAATGTATGCTAGCTGCAAAACAAAACTCGCACATAAGAATTAATACTAAACAATATTCAAGTATTATAGAACCGGTGTTTTTATTACAAATTAAATAAGTATGCTTTAAAGAATAACCTAAGAGCTCTCCTCTCATCAACGTTATACTTTAAACACTTTACGTAACCTTAAAGTGCTCATTTACATCACTAATCCTTCTACCTCCGCGGCACGAAAAACCGCACAGTGCCACTGAGTTGCCCCGTTAAAACGCTACCCCTCAATTTACCTGCCTTTCGATGAAGGTTCCATTTCTCTCTCGCTCTCGAGGGGACTCTTATCTAATTTATGCCAAGGACTCGTCCTAGCCCTGTCCCGAAACCTCGCGCCCGTAGCAGCAAATGGATCGTAAATCCCAGCCAACAGACACACTCATACACACGAACGTGGACAGGAATGTCTGTCGGAGCATAGACCGATAGACGCGAACGACAAACCACAGGAAGGGAAAGTTCCCGGAAAGCTTTTCGGGAGGAATTTCCCCGACGTCAAAGATTTACAAATTATTCATCCACCATCTACCGACCGCGTGGACATTAATCAACTATCATCTACCCTTAGCAGGCTGTGTGGGAAATCAAAATGGCCGTCGGTGTTGTTGTTGTGGTGGTTTGAAAGTACACAAAAGTGCGCCTGAGCTCACTGCTGGGCGAAGTTTCAAAACCCGGTCGATTCGAACGGTTAATTCGACTCGAGGACATCAACAGACGCGAGGAAGTTGGCGGGGGATATGGAGTTTTCTTACACATACACGCAACATCGCGTGCTACCGTGTACCTGTCCAGGTGATCCCGTTTCTCTGTTTCATTCCTAGCTAATTTCCTTTT
The DNA here is from genome assembly GCA_000473445.2 of Anopheles farauti. Classification (NCBI taxonomy): domain Eukaryota; kingdom Metazoa; phylum Arthropoda; class Insecta; order Diptera; family Culicidae; genus Anopheles; species Anopheles farauti. The sequence goes on from KI915045.1 coordinate 5,850,186, forward strand.
ATCCTTTTGCCATTTTTCACGCCACCCGCTGCCGGGTCGCTTCGGTTGGGTGAGTTATTGTGGTTTTCGTGGTTCGAGTACAACCGGTGGTACTATTTTTCCCACTTATCATTCTTCTCGTTCCCCAACCCCACCCGCCCAGCGGTCAACGACCACCGGAAGGAAGGGAAAATATTTGAGAAACCATCGTCTGAGTGCAACTTGTCGGAGCCAGATTCCTGGTGGGCTTTTGTCTGCAGGCGTTGCGTTCGCTTCCATGAGAAGTCGATCCAGGTTCCAAGGGATTAGTTTTATGCTTCAACACGAACCGTCAAAGGCATATGTGGCTTTTTGTGCACCACACGCGAGTGTATGTGTGCTCTGTGTAGCAACAAAAAAAAACACACACATTGGCTCTAACTGCCCAAATAAGCTCAAATTGAATACGAATTCCCTCGAAAATTCGGTGTCGGAACGATCGGAACGTGAAGATCTGACTTTTGTGTAGCTTTTCCCGAGCGCGACGTTCCAAGAAACGGCTAGTGCGTGGGCTTTCCACCAGAACAACACGCACACAAACATAAACCCATGATCCTTTCGTCGGCTGCACACCAAACACGCCGAGCCTAACTACCGGAAATCGGATCTGTATCGCATCGAATGAACATTCTGTACCGTGCCAACCTTCGATTCGTATCGATGGGCCATATTTGCTGCGTTTCTTCAAAGCGAGCGAGCTGCCCGGCATCAGCCCTGTAATCGAAAGGAAGGCTTGCGGAGAGCAGAGAGGGACAGAAAATAGCCAATAGTGACCGCACCGTGTCGTTTTCCGTGCAGGATTTTTTTGCCTCCCCAAAAGGCTCCTCCGCATACGCTTTGTGTGTGTCCTTTAGCTCGAATCCTTTCTCCGAAGGGATCGAACTGTCCGTGTGACAAAGCAAAACCAACCCAGACCGGCAGGCGTTCGTATGTTGAACCAAAAAACGTACTGTGATAAAAAAAAACAAAACCCCGAACGACAATCCCGGTCCGGCTTCCAATAAATGAAAACGAAATACTCAAATTGGTTACCGGACGAGCCGAAACCGAACGAGTGGAGAAACAGCGGGTTCGTCGGTTTATGGCTTCTAACCATGCAATTTTCATTCCATTCCGTTTATGGTGATATACGATCGTTGTTTTCGTTTCCCGCACACTCCCCGGTTCGGTTCCGTGACCGTGTCGACAGGGATCGGGAGGGGAGGGGGAAAAAAACAAGCAACTTTATGCACTTCATTTACTTACGCTCGTGGCGCCGCGCCCGAACGATTGTTCTTCTTTCCCTTCGCCCGGGGAGGGGAAGGGTTTTCGATGCCTTTCTTCGGTTAGTTCGTCCGCACAGAATGCAATTTCCTTGAACGAATTCATTTGATTGCGCGTCCTTATCAGGCACTCCTCCCAAGGCAGGACAATGGAGAAAGGGTTCGAGAATCGCATAATTCTTTTCCCTCGTTACGGGCGGTGGTTTCTCATCTTGGCACTTGCATTTCCTGTTTGCATGCCGCACGGAAGGGCTATCCCAAAATTGCAATCTTTAGTCGGGCTTATCGCTAGGCGGGATTGAAAATGCGTTCTGTGTGGGGTAAATTGTAGCGCTAATTGTTTGCTGAAAAAGTAGTGTATCGTTTTTATTTAAAGCTAGTTATTTTATGAATATAACGGGAATATTTTTTGAAGGACAATTTTACCAATATTCTTTTAATTATTTGTTAATCATGCAACTATTTCGCTCATTGACCACTGTTGAATTGAGAGAATAAAATAGCGCCACAATTTATGCAACCGGCACTACACCAAAACTTCTATATGCGTCTTTTTTAAATTATGTTTTAATTTTTTTTTCAGAATAAATTTTACATTCATTCAACCAAAAAAAGACTAAAATTCTTGTGCATTGCTTACCACACAATCACATCCTGCTTCAAACTGCAGTTGTGAACGTATAGCTATTAATTCACGCCATCAAACAATTTTAGGACGTAATTTGCCAGAGAAAATGAATTCCAAACCTCTTCAAATCAATTACTGATTTTCAATCACCCATCCCACCTAATGAGTTCCTCATCAGAAAGCTACCCATCAGCCAAAAACCCTATGATAATTAAGATAATTAGATAAAAAGCTCTCTCCGGGGCGACTGCAACAGCAGCCCGCCTGTCAACACCTCAAAATCCCTAATCAAATTATCAGCCAAGATCAAATGGCTCAACCCTGCAGCTCAACCTCAAGCGGGAGAGAGAGCAAAAGCATCTGTTTCGCTTCCGGAGCGGTGCTTGCAGTTTGAACTAAAATTGATAACCTGCATCCGGTGCGACGGAAGATCTGTTTTGATGTTAGAGCTCGGCGAAGAGCGTTTGATGTGCAGCAGGACTTTTAACGATCGCTTCGGGCACCGAAAGAAAGCTGCCTGCACGGTTCGGACAGGAAAGTTATGTTCCAGTCGTAAGATAAGAAATTATCCAATTAGCAATGGTTCCGGGGCGGGCGTGAGTGGGTAATCGTCATCAAGAGACACATTTCCGGTGGATGCCTTTACTTCCTGCTCACCGAGAGACAGTGAGTGAAAACCGCAACAACGCATTTGTTTGCTTCGCAAACCTCCTTACGACTTTTTGGCCGGAAAATCTAATTAACTTTTCCGTCGCTATACTTGCTGATAGGTCGCGAACGAATTTAGATTCGTCTTCCGAAACTTTTGCACGGGTCGGTTTGCTCAGACGTATTTAGCTTCCGCTAATCAGCAGGTATATCTTCAGCGCGGAACGGATTAAAATCGCGAACGGACTGGACCGCCTTCGCCGTTACCTAAGCAAACAAGCGCCGAAAGATCCACAAACTGGCGTCTGTAGCGGTAAAATACCCTCCTGGGGATGTTCGTTCTATTCCCGAACCCCCAAAACCGGCGCAACCAATTGTTGCCGAGTCGTCTGGTCGTCTGCTCGGTCGTGATGCGACTTTTCGCAGCTGTTTCGCCCGGTTGGAGCCATTGTCTGGAGCTTAAGCACCCGGGGTGGGCTGGAATAACATGGGCTGTATTGTGTTTCTCTGGGGATGAGCTCACTTTCGTCTAATCTCTTCCGAAAAATCGAAACAAACGAAAAGAAAATCATATAATAGAACTCGACTTTTACGTACCGCGAATGACGAACGGACAAAGTTTCGGAGTCGAAAGCAAGGCACACCTGGCATGAACTGGTGTCGCAGGAAAAGGTTTCCAAAGAAGCGAAAAGAAGCCTAAATTTAGTGTTACCCCACCGAGAGGGTCACGATCACAGAAAAGCTTCAAAGCGATCTTATCGTTCCGCGTCACTTCTAAGGAAGGAAAAGCATTCGCCTCGGCTTTTATACGTCTTTCACTTGTTTTTGGTGCGACCAGTAGGTGCGACGGGGGCAATATCTTCGGGGTGGCCCGACAAGATAAATTACCACCTTCCATTTGCGCTCGGTCGGTCAGTAAAAGTCGCCGGCCGTCGCCGCCCGTTCGCTAAAAGCATCCCGCCCCTCGGAAAGCCAACATGCGCCCTCGTCTCAACTTTATCGCTCAACTTTGGGGACATACAAATTGCAAACTGTGCCGCCCAAAGCCCAAGCCCCAACGTACCAACGTGAACCCCTTTACGTTGCTGGATAGTGCAATTTCAGTGTCCGGAATCGTTCCGGGGCGGCGAAAGCAAGAACAAAAAAAAGCTGGAGCTCAACCCACCGAAATGAGGTTTTTGGGACGCAAAACGCCCGTGTGGCAAGGGAATGCTCAGGACGAAACCGTTGACGAGGTGGAGTAAAACCGCACGTCTTGAAATTTATCGACAGCCGACATTTATGCTTCACAGGAAAGGGTGTTTTTTTTGTCGGCTGGGCTCAGGGCCAACTACGACGGCTCTGTACTGTACCGTTTTTATATGCACTACTCTTCGATGCGAGAATAAACACTTTCCTCCCTTGGGGAAGGGGAACGGGATAAACGAGATCGAGGGGTGGATAGGCGACCAGATGAATGACGATTAGTATTCCCCTCGTGTATTCTAGCAGCGTCTGGAAGCCGAAACAGTTTCCCTTTGATCGTTTGTTATGGCTTATCGAAATGGTGGTGCGCTTTTTTGTTGCGTTTGGCAAAGCTGAAAGATAATAGTTTCGTTTTATTATCAGCATATCTGGTTGTACAGAAGCTTATTGGTTATGATGTTTCAGACAAAACATTGTTCAATGTTTGAAAAAATAAGTAAAATATGGTTTAAATATTAGGACTATAACTAGTTTTTAGGACCATAACACACAAGCATACGCCTAAAATCATGCAAAAATACATTCAAAATTTATTTTTCAATTTAAATAACTATTTTTCAAGGCCTTCTTTGAGTATACAAGGACTGGTACGAAATAATTTTTAAACATTCCCCACCATTACCATCGCTTATTTCCTCGCTTCGTTCCGTTTCATTTTTTTTCCATGACTTTTCAAAACCAATTCAAAACTAGAACCAAACTGCAATTGAATAGCCCGATGGTAAATAGCGTGCCAAGAAAATTTAAAATGAACCACCGCGCGATCACTTCACTTCGTTCGCTCTCGACGCTGGAACCATGCTCCAAGTCGCGGCGTGCCAAAGAGCGTGGCATTAAAAATCCAAAATGAGCGATACAACCGAAGCTGCCTTCCTGAATGCCTTTTCATGACAGTGACATTGCCACTGAAGAAGCTGCTTCACAATGCAGCTAAAAGTCATCCACGCGGGTGGTGGCTGCAAATGCTCGCAGCATTATCGCGACTGGAATGTCTTGCCTTGTCTCGGTGTACGATTTCCCGTCGCACTCGCTTTCTGTATCTGTAGAGCGAGTCCATTAATATCTTGGCTCGCAGGCGGTACCATTGTACAAGGGGAACATTGTAAGAAATGGATAAAAAGAACCTCAAACCAGTGGCTGCGTGAAGGTCCTATTGACACAGGAGGTAAGCGAAAGGAAACGAAGCGTATCTTCCTTCAGAAAGAGTTAAAATATGCAAAAAATGCTCCTGAGACAGCGTGAAAACTTAACGACCTCTATCGAAGTATATCATCAAGAAATGTTAAATCAATTTAATTGCTATTTATCACACCCACTGTCTACGGAAACTCTCAACCCATTTGCTTGCTCAAAAAAAAATAATCCACCAAAGACATTAATTACATTTTGATCCACAAAAAAACCAAGCCAATCGGTGGAAAGCCATTACTCAAAACGCATTGTTCAATTTTCGGGGCCAAACTGTGCGAAACGCAATCCCGGGACGATATTGCAACGCGCTCCAGGAAATCGTTCCCGTGCGCTCTAGGACCATCCGAAAGAATAAAGCGAAACGTCTTCCAGTCCTGTCCTCCCCGAACGCGAAAAAGGACCGGCGAATTCCCAGTGTCTCTGAAAGATAACAACGATAATGATGATGAAAATAACGATAATGTTTCTCCGTCCGTCCGGTGTCCTTTCGCTTTGCCCTCTCCCAGCCACAGCATGCCTCGGGATGTCGGAATTACTTTGATCCGTTTGGATGGGTAGGATGTTAGTCTCCTTGCTTGTGTCACTTTTTTCAAACAAAACACGCTTAAAAACAAAAAAGGAAAACTTACTTGAGAAAATGTGTGTGCGACTAGGAGAAAAAGAGAGAGAGAGAGAGAGAGAGAGAGAGAGAGAGTTTTCCCGAGATGGAGCATAATTTTCACCCTTCGGCTGGCATTTGTGCTCGCGAAGCCGCTCGATCCCGGGAGTGCCGGGCTCGCCCAGCTCGGACATTTAATTTAAAACTTAATTGAATTGAATTTTATCCACTTCAGCTGGCAGTGCGGGGAAAATAAAATGCTTACCGTACCCGAGGGAGAAGGGAAAAGGGTCGAAGGTTTTGGCGGCCACGCGGCTACACGGCAAGAATGTTACTAATCCCCACCGGTCGGTCGTCTGAGCTGACCGCTAACAAAACCACCCTCGGTTTGGCTGAAACCGAGGGGCCAGCTGGTAGCAATTTTCCCCGCCAGCTGTGCAGGAATGTAGTTCGCAACTGGGTGCTGGAATTCACTGCAAGAGTTTGCGAGCGCAGAGGGGAGTGAACGGGTGATTTTTATAGCTTAAAGTGTTGTTTCAAGTGTCGCCTTATAGCACGGGCTCCCGCTCATCTTGGCAGCGAGTGGTCTCACTCCTTTCCGTAATTATGAGGTGGAAGGCTCACAGCTGGAAGCTCAAATTGAGTGGAGCCCTCTCGCGGGCAGTTTAGAGTAAGGGCGAGCACAAATTGCCGATTAAAGTAGTCGGTCTCTACCGAGGGCTTTCGATGGGAAATGGAAAACTTCCCTCAAACTTGAGGTACAAGTGGAGCCATTGTGCGGTTGATTTACACACGACTGTGTTTGTGTGTGGTTGAAAGCCATAAAGATGTGCGACTCGGAGTAACTCTTTTGTATGTACAATTTTGCTAAATGAGATTACTTTCGTACTTTGGGAGGCGATGAAGTGCCGCTTAATGGTGCTTTTATGGAGTGAGTGTAAACTGTTATTCGATGCAATTTTTTGGGAGCCTTGCCATAATGTGAAGTATCTTTGAATAATGAAAATAAACAAAATCCAACCAAGCAAATGTTTATCAAGCGAAGGTTAGTGGCCTGGGAAGCTTTGCTCCTAAATGTATGCAATGTTCTGGGTTTTTCCTTTTTTTGTAGACTCCAGTCTTTCCTAACAATATGCAATCTTCTTCACAAACGATTTATATGTGTATTATTAAATTTATCTTTTCCAAACCCAAATGAAAACCAATATAAATATCAAATAACATGCCTTTCAAATAAATTTAAATTTTGTTCTTCTTTCTTCTTTTGTTCTTTTTTTATAATAATCAAATGAAACTGCTGTTCAACAAAACCCTATATGCAAAGAAAGAGCAGCATAAATTTTTTACTCAGTTCCGTTGATTGCGGGATTTCCTGCTCCTTTTCTAACATAAACACTCTTCACCTTTTTTTCTGGGTTTAGCTTTACACTGTCCGTTGAACCATTATCATCCTTTGCCGAAGAATGAAACACTCCAACTTTCACATGTACCGCAGTAATCATGCGCGGCTCTCCAATGCACCAAACCAGCGAACTTTCGATGTCACTGAACCGGTTGCGGTAACGCCAAACGTTGTTGGCACGAGCCATGCAAGGGGGGATATGGAAAAACTCCTCTTCACTCCCCTGCAAGCGGCCGTTATTTATCACAGGGGTTGACATTTGAACGGCTGTATTTTAGGCATTTTGTTGCTTCGGTTGAAATATTTAATGGTGGAATGTAAAGCATTATGCCTCGATTGTCAGAACCGACTAGTCCGGTCTATAAAGAGCGTGCATGACAAAAATAAATCGAATGTTTTGTTGGGAAGAAAAAAATGCATGCAATTGTGCGAGCTTGAACGCGAATGAAATAAACATTCAATTTTGCTTCCGCGGAAATTATGCTCTATAAAAAGACACAAAAATTCTTTTCCGTTTTTTTGTTTTGCTTTTTCACCGAATCTCAGGTGAGTTGGTGGGTTCCAATGTTGGTTCATTCCATTGCCGGATCTACGGAACGGCGATGAATTATTCATAACGCTCTATTCGCGAACAGCGTTTCGTCGGTCGTAATGGAAAGCGTATAGACGCAAATCGACTGCAGTATAATATTGCAATAAATGGAACCGAGAAGAGCGAGTTTAGAGTTTCAGTTCTAACAAAATGTCCAACCAAGCCCATTCCGGCGTCCGATAAAGTTGCTCCCTGCTCGCATCCCAGTCGAAAACAAAACACTCCACCAGTTCATTATATGGACCACATTTAGGCTCTCGTGGTACCACGAGGACAGCCGGAGTAGCTTGAACAAGAGTGGGAGCGACACGTCTCCTTTACATTTAAAACGATCCAAACGATTATCAGCCGCTCGTCTCGAAAACTTTCCTACCTTTGTCTACCGATTAAGCAGTTTACCCCAGTGGTAGGTGAACTTGCTGCGAGATACAGAAATGAAAGTCGGATCCAAGTTCTCGCCGTTCCCAACCGAAAGATAAAGCTACCAGATAAAGCCGCTTTAGAGCCGCCCAGCTTTTCCGTGCTCCTGCTTGGATCATTGTTAGAACCCCTATTTACCACTGTCAACAACCGCTTTATGGAGTTCTCTCTCTCTCTCTCTCTCTCTCTCTCTCTCTTTCTCTATCTCTCTCGCTGGAATCGCAAAGCACCTTGTTGCGAGCGGTTGCGACAAGCTGACAAAATTAAATCTGATTTATCTTCATGAACGATGAGCTCCGAAAATGCAATCCTTCGGTTCCGTGATTCGCTGCAGTGAAGCTCGTGGGCGAATCGCAAAGCCAAGCCCGACACGAACTTATCCGGTCTATTTTAAGTGATTCCAGCACAATGTACTTACCTGGCATTGGCGTTGGTTTGCTGGACGAGTTTCTTGAGCGCTTCATTTCCAAGAAATCACCTCAGACATTGTCCTCCAGCAAACGCTCTTGAACGGTGTTCAGACTTGCAGGAGATGGATGGATAGGTTCGGACGACCGGTGAATGCCGGTGCAATCATGACCATCGTCGGCTATCATGGTGTAGATAAAGCACCGACGATGATGCATTCCGTTCAGCGTGGTAATTCATCCTTTCACCGGGTCGGTGCATATGGACCAACGTTGACATATTACTTCCGGGCACGCCGTTACTTCCATCCATCCTACACCCACTCACAGCCGTCGGTTCCGGTCGCACAAAGCACTGGAAGATGTAAATTACACACACACACGAATACGTTGTCCATGCGAATGGATAAATGTAATCAGCGCCACAAAATGAATGAACGGCTCGTCATCATCGTCCCCGGATCCTCCCGAACCTAGCAACCAGCTTTAAAATGTTTTCATTCCGTGGCAGCTTCTGGCGTACGCTTCCGTCCGCTTGTGAGCGCTCAGGTGGTGAAGAATTTGCTAGCCCGACAACAGCGGAACCGACACTTTTACCCCGTGTCCCACAAGACCCACATGAACACGAAGCGGCTCGTTTGTGCTCGAGTTTACCACGTGCAAACAAAAAAGTGCCAACTTTGATGATGAACGATTGCTGGACGGTAACGGATTTCAGGGAAGTTTGACAGCTCCATCCATGATGGTGGTGGTCCTCTTCAAACATACCGCACCGCCTACTGGGAACGAACGATTTGCTCGCTCGGATCGTTCGTGATTTCAAGTGGCAACAGTGTAGTGGCATCTTCCTAGCCTCTCGGGGAACGAGAGATACAGCTCATCAAGCACAAGAGTGCTGAGTTCAATGTGCGTATGTCCGGCATGAAATATTATGCTTCACCACCTTCCATGAGTGTTTGTCTTTAAAATATTTACCATATAAATACAAACTACTCCGTTGCATCCGCGTTTGGTTAAATTTGGTTGGATCCCCGATCGAACAAGTTCGTCTCGAAACACGTTCCTCAAACATTCGTTAATAAGCGATTGGATTTGCTTGTTGCTGTTAAATTTTACGAATCCAAAGTCCACATCCGGTCGGTCGTTTGTCGCCCCGGGATTACGGTCTCAACCGGTACCGGACACCGAGACGGCACCCGAATGGAAATCCGAAAAGTTGCGTCCTGCAAATTTGACTTTCGTTGCTGGGCGTCCCGGGACTCTATTGTCCTGATTTGACCCTTCGCTTTTATTGGTCGTCACTGCGGGAGGCGGAACGTAAAATGAACAAACCGAAAAGAACCTGGTCGACAAAATTCCGAATCCCGCGGTGAAGCTCCCCGAGAAAGGCCAAAAAAAAAATACACCTCCCCTGCACCAAGAACCTTCCGATACGCAAATGGTGTAAAGTGTTCGTTGCGAAGTAACGCCGCTCGGTGTCGAACGTTTTGTTGACGGTTTCGAGTGCGGGTTTCGAACCGCATCCAAAACAGGGAATGGTCGCGGCACGGAACGCTGCTGCCGGAGTGCTGACAGCCGGAAATCGGTAACAGTTTGGTCCCGTTCACACCGTCGGGCGTGTTTTGCCGTCGTCAGCAGTCGTTCGTCCCTTTGTCGTCCGGGACTCCATTCGCTGGACTTAATTTGTGTACAAATAGACCATCGGTTTGCGATCGTGCTCGGAATCGGTAAATCGCTGATCCGTGCGAACGCTCGCCTGCTGCCAAAGGACCCGGGGAAAGGTTTTCGCTTCGATGCTGATTAAAATTCCGGACGATCCGGGGAGATAAAATTTATGATACCTTTTGCAAGCGATTACTCATGCCCCGACAGCCGAGAGTGCTAGGAATCTTGGAAACCTCCAACCCGCGACGGGTGTGGAATGCAAAGAACCTTTTCGGAAAAAGACGGCAGTGTTTATCTATTAGCACTGGGTGCTTGGATTACAGAATCCGATCCGGCGCTTCGCCCGTTGCCGTCCTTTACATTCATCAAAATGGTACATCATCGGGATTATTATCTGAGTAGGCCACAATGTATGAACAAGATGGTGAATTCACACACCGCGCCTCACACGCCTTTTCGGAAGCCTTTCTCGATAGGATTAGAAATTTCACCAACACGACAAGCATTGTCTTGAACATTGTGTTTGATAAATTGTGTGCGTTACCGGTATTAAATTAAAGAAAAAAAACCAACCACACAAACTGCAAACCATTTCCCTAGAGTACGCTTCTTGCTTCTTTTTTGTTACTAGAGCTATTTTACGGTTAACCTTTTCCTTGGCGGTCCATTTTCTATTCGTGTGAAAGCGCGGAAAAGTCACGATTCTGGCGTCTTGCATGCCCAAGCTTCCCTCGACGATGCCACGATCGCTTCCTTTTTCTATCCAATTTATCACAAGCACGCACTCCATCCAATACAGCAAATAAGAAGGGAAAGAAAACACTCTCATCTCATCTTGAAGTACCCCCGAAGAACAAGAGTGCGCCGACAAAAGCGGTGCCGACGAAGCGCAAAAAAAAGAAAAGAAAGATTGTTTGAAAGCTGAACCGGTTTTGCATGGGCAAACAGAACCGAAAGCAACAGTGACATATTGAACGATGTAACCGGAGGCGTAACGCCGATACTAAGGGTAGACCGTGATAAAACATTACGACATGCGCTAACGCTAGACGGCGTATCATTACCGATAGTACAGCGCTTAAAACGAGCACACTGTGGGAAAGAAATGGGCGAGAAAGTACATTTTGAAATTTTTATATAAAAATAAGCCGAATGCGCCTAAATGTATGCAATCGAATCTAAAAAAAACTAAAATAAATCTAATAAATCTAATCTAAATATATTTTTTAACACCCAAGCAAAGCATACTGTATGAGTTGTGCTGGTTAATCTTTAAATCTTTTTCACTCACCCAAGCCCATAGTGCCTCCGTGAAGGTTCGAAAAGGTTTGACGTTAAAACAACATCATAGCACGCGGTTTAAAATTCATAGCACCAAGAATCGACCGCTTTGGGATCGGATTCAGCGTATTCTCGATTTCGTTTCGTTCTGTTTTTTTATCCATTCCATCCCATCATTTTCATCCCCGGATCCTGTCGGACGTTAACCGCTGTACTGCGGATTTCGGTTTATGGCGAAGTCCGTATCAGCTTTACGGTGGGCAAGAAAGACGATTTATTTTTATGCCTCTCATTTTTTTTTTTCGCACTCCTTGTGCGACGAGGAGTCTTTTGTCTAGGTTGTAGAATATTATCAACTGCCTTTTCGCTCGGTGCGGCTGAGGGAATAGGCTCAGAAGACAAATTTATATGACCTGTAGAATGTGAGCTTTGTCTAGAAGGCGGCAAGTATTTCGTACGTTTTTTGTGCTAAAATCGACGTACTAAAATTTAAGCGCCTCTTGTGCCACCCATGAAGATAAAACGAATTATCACGACCTCACTTACAATGCATGATTAATGTCGGTTTTGAAAATCACGCTTGTAACGTTGTTTTCACCACAATGGAATGAACGGATCGTTTGGCGTCGATAGCGTTTTTTTCTTTGTGCTTTTAGTTCTTAGATGACATTTTCATTCACTACAAAGAAAAGTAAGCACCATATCATGTTGAATTTCCACCAGATCAGAAGGGCAGGAGAAAATAGGCCCTCTCAAAATGTGTTTCCATGTTCTTCTCTATTCTTTCGACTGGTAGCCGACAATCAAACCCCATCAGAGCGACACTTACTCAAACAAAACTCAACACATCTTATCTCGTTTTGACACAATTTCAGCTCGCTCATTCGTTCTCCGAGGATGAGAAAACCGAACACATACAACCCAACCTGTCTGGCTGGATTCGATTACACTAGACCTCTTAAATTGAATCTAATCTTTCGTTCAGCCGGCACTCGTTACACCCTACAATGAGAGTGACAAAGAAACACGGCGGAAACTGAACAAGTGAAACGTTGTTTGTAAACTTTTACTTTGGCATCTCGAAAGCAGGTAGCTTCCTTTTCTTGGACCAAAAAAAAGTAAATGTATCCACATTACATGCGCTCTAGTGGCTTTAGAAGTGTAAAAGTTTTGGCGGAAGTGTGCGGAGGAAAACTTCGTGGCGAAAAGTTATTTGCGTTGCTGTTTTCGCAAGTCGAGAAATTTGATTTGCTAGCCACTTCCGGCTTGGGAGTCAACATTTAAGAATCCAAAATTCCTGCCAGACAGGTATTTGTGCGGAATTTATCGTCGCTAGTCAATCGGAATGAAATTTATAACCGAATCAAATTTACGATACCGATCGTGTCAGTTTCGGAATTGTGTTTTTATAAGTCTAATTCACCGTGCACTTGTGAGTTGAAGCTGACAAATGAGCAAGAAGTGATCGACAAGAATTTCTCAACCAAGCTGCCTCGATTGATTACCTTCGTGCAACAGCAGCTCCTAAATGAGATTTATTTAACACCGGAAAAAATATACCTTCTCTTGGGTATTTACCTCCGTTACGGTTCTCGGAGCTCGTGGAAGAATTAATCAAAATTAAATGCGAAATTTGACAACAAAATCGCTTCAAATGAGCCCTGCTCGGCAGCAAAGCCTGTCAGCCTGCAGGAAAATGCTGTTATTATTGGATCTCTCTTCTTTTCCCGGAAACGCGCTCCGATTCCGGGCCGCTTTATGCTTTGGCCTTGAGCTGGGGAAGTTCATTGTTCCCGTATGAAAAGCGAGCTTCCGGTCAATGTTCATTCGAGCTTTATCTGTTCCTTCGCGCTTAAAACCATTTCTGTTTTTCCCAGTCAGCAAGCAATTTTCAGCAACAACACAACGGGGTTAAAATAAGTTAAATCGTTTAAAATTTTGCCTTTGTTTCTTTCAATGTTCAATTGTTCGATTCCGTTTCGGAAAATGAAAATCACATTTTCCTATGTGCAATGGCGTCACTGTCAATTATCAGTCATTAGTGTTTGTTCAAACTGTGAACACGAGGACGTAACATACAATCAAAAATAGTTAATTTCCCTGAATCGAAAATCCTTCCACCAAGAGCAATATCGCGCAATTTCATAAATTAAATAAAGGATTTTTCCGATTTTAAAATAGACCAAACGTATAGAAATTTTCGTTCTGCCTCCCCTCTCTTTTAATGCCTTATCTTCTTTGAATATTTCGTAATCAGCCTGGTCTGACAGACCACACTGGTGGGGAAGACAAAATTAGCTGACGCCAATTTGATAGAAGCTTATTTTGAGGTTTTCGAGGAATAATGTCGCTATTCACCGCCGGAACCATCGCAAAGCACGCTGTGTGCACGGGGCGAGGTTTTCTATAGCCTTAATTAAAATAATAACACTCGTATCGACAGGGCTCGATAACTGCGAGCCAGCAACGTGCGCTGGAAATATCTTTTAATGACGTTAAATAAGTTCAAATTGATGCGGCTTACGCCAAAATGGGAATTATTCAACTGTTCTATCATTTTTTTTGCCGTGCAACGTGTAATAGAGCAATTTACAATGAAATCTACCCGCGAGAAAGCAAAATTCACAGCAATTTAAATTGCGGAGCACTGTAACTTCGTATAATGCTATTATTGTACTAATAAATGAAAGATTTTCTGATTCCTAATAGGCTGAGTATTTATCAACCATGGGTAGGAAATGAATTCACGAAACATTGATAATGAATACAAGTTCATGAAACAAAACAAAATAATACTACTGCCACGGTTATGCTGTTAAACCGAAATCAATTTGTTGATCTAAAATCAAAGCACACTTTGCGCCTAAAAGTATGCAAATCCTTGCCTAGGAGACAGTCAATATGCCTATTACGATATATTTTATCATCAGCATGCATTCTCGCCCGAAAAACTTTCCCAAATAATCTTGGCAGAACGTAACTTATCCCCCGTACTAAATACGAAAACCTCATTTATCTTTGCTTTACTCACCATACGCTAATCGTCTGTCCCCGGCAGCGGCGGTCACCACGAAACGAGCCTAAAGCATTCGAAAATGCGCACGAAAGTGCTCGTAAGTGCAAACTACTAAAAACATGGATTGGGAAATAAATCAGCAGAGCGGCTGGGGGGGCTACGAAATGCGCAATACAAATCACCCAACCAACCGACAATGTTGCTTCGACACATGAACGACGAGTGCGCAAAGCTGAACGTACCTTTTTTGCTTCACCTGCCCCAGCGTGTCACTCGATTTGCCCGAGTCCGTTCGGATGTCACAGACAAATTTTGTAATCGGACAGGATAAATTCGATCTCAAAACAGCTGCTGCTGGCGAAGCGTGCATTAGTTACCACCGCAGACTAGCGAAGCGAATGGAAGCCACATGGTTGTGTTTCTCATGCTATAAAAAGTCATGCCGATTTGAATATCTACCGGTGAGCCTCGAACGTTCGGTTGACCTAATACTAACTGTGTGACATATTGTGCCCGGGAAGGGGTCCTGGAAAATCGTGCGGGCAAACTTTATCATCTAAAACACAACCCTTCCAACAATACACCTAGTGCCTGGTGGCAATGGAAATCGATGAAAATTTCATCATTCCACTCACGCCACAGAACTCGATCGAGCAGCTTTCCCCCCGAAACGCAAACGCAACACGAGTTTTGGCCTGTGGTGTGGAAAACAAAAAACCATTCCCTACACACTCACCTATCTCTGTACAGCACACACTCGAGCGCCTTTTATGCCCACTGGATAGTCGCTTCGAAAACCATTCGGAATGCGAATGAAATCGTTTTTATTTTAATGAAAAGCAAACACCTCCATCTTCGCCGCGCACATAAAACCATTTGCCGGCACGGAGTGTGCCAGCGAGCGGGCGATTCGAAATTCGTTAAAATACAACCATCGGCGCCGCGTGAATATTGTGGTAAATATTTGAACGTGCCCGCAGTGGCCGTGCACGTGCTGTCCGTGGAGTGCCAGCGGGCGGTTGAGTGTATTACGCTTATCTGCAAAGCCCGGCGCATCGATTCCGGCCAAACTACCGAATCGTTCCGAAACACACTCCAGTGGTAGGGCAACAATAAAAAAAAAAGAAAACTTCTCCTTCGCACGCCCGAACCTCTCAAGAAAGTCGGAACGTAAAGGGGGGAGGAAAAAGCTTATTACTGTAATTGGGTCAAGCTGGGAGTCGTTAGCAGTTATTTTCGGTGTATTATTTTGCGCGCCATCAACTCGAACGACGACGGCGACGACGTGCTGTATGCTGCTGCTACTGCTGCTCATTTGCAACTTCCGCCCCGTACCGAGATGTATGATAACAGTGAAGCGAAATCCCAAGGAAACGATTAAAAACATTGCGCAGTAAACCTTGAGCGAGTTGACGGGCAAGGTCGCGTGGTGGTTTAAAATTTAAATAGAAAAGCCATCGCATTGTACCGAACACGAAAAAAAAAATTAACTTCCATCGTGGCCGTCCGCCAGGAGTAGAGGGAGCGTGGGAAGCGCAACGCGCGGCTCGTGTTACGCTTTCCGGGAAAGTGGGAATAACATGTCAGCAGATCCATTTACCGGTGACTCACGCGCTTGACATGGTGGAAGATCTGTGCGGAAAATGGTAAATAATAGTGAGCTGGCGTCATGTGAGGCAGTGGGCACGTTGGTCTGTTTCTTGCAGGATAATATTAAAATAAAGTAAACATCATCTGTCATACATATTTTAGTCTTTCTGGTGAAATTCTGGTGAAATTACTCCAATGGCTACCTTTTATCTCCGCGGTGAATTTTGTTTTAATTTATTTAATTATTTCTTTCTTTATTTCTACTGTGAATTTTTGAAGTAAAATAATCAGAAATGTACCAGAATTCTATAATATTCCGAACGAATATTTCGAAATTTTCATTCCGAATTTTCAATAGCATATTTGCTCCAATACTCCAATTTTCGAATCAACATTAGATGTTAAATTGTGGGCAACAAACAGTAAAAAATAACTGACATGGTACACACCATTTCTTGACGACGCAATTAAAACTCGAATTCTCCGTCAGCATATATTAAAGTTTGCCCAGTGTGTTAAATCATCCTGTCCTAAAACAGAAAATTCTAGCACGTCGAGCCTTCTCACTCAAAACTAGCTGTAAATTTAATCTTACTTCAATCTAACGGATGTATAAATATCATAATAATTATTCATAATCCACACCGCTCCTGTGTGTGTAAGGGAGAAACCCAACAACAACATCTTACCATGTATCCCATTGTGCCACTCATGTACCAGTTTATAGACTGCCGACGACGGTTGTCTTTGTACTGGGAAACTCCTCTCCTCCCATCGTCCACAACGTCCAACCTTCGACAGTAGCTCCATGTCTCGTGCATGGTGCGTGCGATAAAGGCAATATTATTTTTATACCATTTCAGCCAACGACCTCTTCGTCGGTGGCTCACCTGGAACAACAGCCCCCGATGGCACTCGCCTGACGAGTCGGTTCAGTAATCAAATTGATGTCCAACCGTCGAACTCCCCCTACCAGTCGCCTTCAAATTCTCGACCGGAAAATGCGTGTATGCGGCGACACCGGGGACTCGTTCATCAGAACATCAGTCGTGCGTGCTGGGCGCTTGGGGAGGACGAACGAGTTAGGGAGGTTGATTCCATGAAGGTGACGCACCTAATGCGCTCCGGGTTGTTTTGTTCCTCCGTTTGTTGGCTCGCTCGGTTGAGCCTATCGTTACGCCATTGTCACACCTAATAACTTGCCAGTTACCGAAGGTCCGCAGCCGTGGACACGAGACAACTCCTTCCCGCCGGAATAGAGGCGGGAGGCGTCTTGTTCCCTTCCGCACGGTTATGCGTGCCGCTGTTCGTAGGTGGGTAAATAGAAAAGCCATAACGTGGGTCGTTTGTCGACTATAACGATGGCGCAGTAGCCTGGGTGGTCAGGGATGTTGATGGTGTGCTGTAAATATAGCGTATGCCTCAATTTATTATTCATGAACTTGGTCAATCCCGTCCCCAGCGGACGCAGGTGGAAGGGTGTGAAAACGGGTTGGGTTGGCGGTAAAATAAAAACATGGCACACCGGACATGGCACTAGTGCTTTCCACTGCGAAGCAAGAGGGAGAGAGCGTTAGAGAAAGAGAGACAGAAAGCATACCGGCTATATGCTGGGCAAGGAGAGAGTTATGGTTCATGATCCTCGTTCCGTTTCTGTCAACAACATAATTAGAAAGTTGTACTCGAGCAGTTTTCTTCTGCTTCCTTCCCCTTTTTATCGCCACCGCTGGTCATTATCTGTAGTTTCATACACGAAAGAGAATTAGTTTTCCTTCGGGATGATTAAAAAAAAAGGTTATTTTCATCGGGAATTCGCTTCCAGATGGTATTTATCGGTAGATGGAAAACAAAAACTTCAAAGACTGTTCCAGAGATTAATTAAATGCACCGGGCAGGTTGAAAGGAGCGGTTGTGAAAAGAAGCAAAAGAAGTTCGATTTCAATAGCGGAAGCTGGAGATTGAAAAAGAATTATTGGAATTGTAACATAAATAAGTATCGTGGGACGATGTTGGAGTGAAACTCATTAAAAAAGGAACGAAGGAACGAAACAAAACTGAACTTCCTTTTTAAGATATTTCGTTTACTTTTCCATGCTCTTGGGTTGTTGTATTTTTCGATCCAATTATATTTTATTTTATTTATTTTTTTTTCCTACGATAGTTTCAACATACAAATAATGGTCATAAATCTCCCTCAGACAATACAATTTTATTTGTTTTGTAATTGTCTTATACAACAAAATACTGCATCTTTTTTGCAACCAAATTTCTCATATACCCTTCCCTAATGCTAAGCTCACATTCATAATCACTCCGAAACACATTGTGATTTTTCTCGTTATGCTTCCTTTACTGCCCCGTTGGTTCGTTGGTGGTGGACCTACCCCATAAGGGGTCACGCACGCTATGGTACGGCATCGCAACCTCAACGACATCCCTTTAATTAGCCATGAATGATTTAAGTTGCGCCATCGTAATCCATCCCTCACACGCTGCCCATGCAGCAGCAGACAAACGGTGGGGCAAAATAAATCAGCCCACACGGAGCAAACGGGCACCGTTGCCATTACAACATTACACCGTGACCAATCACGACCGGGTGACGCATCAAATCTTCGCTCACTCCCACCCGGACACTGCGGTGGTTCTTAGCTGGTTATTAAAATTCATGACAACTCACTGCCACTGGGTTTGGAGAAGAAACCCCGTGCGCAACGCAAACGCAAAACCGACCCTTTAATGACGTGCGCAACGTGTGCTCCCATAAAGCATTGCTTGTTTTCCGCACTTTAGCGTGACACTTGCGTATGGGGTTGAATTTTTCATTTTAATCACTAGCCCGCGCGTTAATGCGGTAAGCGGCGAGGCACGACATCACGTGCCTGGTGGAAAAATTGACATTTTTATCAAACGACCAGGCGCCTCCATCGGTCCGCTTGGTTGAACTTTTGCGAGTTGATAGAGACCAAGAAACACACGACACGCAGATAGTAATTGATATCGTTGGAGGGAAACAACACACACTACCGAAACGATAAGAAAGGCCACCACATGTGGCCTATGTGCGCTATTCGCTTCTGCACACTAAAGCCGAAACCACGGTGGGAAATAGAAAATCACTCGACCGTAAATTAATTTCACCACAGTGAGCTAAAATTAAGCGCGCCTTGGGTGAGAGTAGGATAAGAAGCAATTCGATCGGAGACACCAGGCAATGGACAGAAAGTGCGTATGGTGGTGAAAGAAAACTTCCGAAAATTGACCCAACTTTGGTCCTTTACGAAAGTGACACAGTATGATCGTTTTGTCTGGAATTTCGGTTAACTTTCACTTTCCGCCGGGTTTCACTTTCCAGCAGCTTCTCTTTTCAACCTCCCGTACCCTTTGCGACATAAGCTTCTCCTTCTCCGCTAGCCCAAAACGAGGGGAAGAGAAAACGAGAGGAAATGACAAACAATATACCGATGATGCTCCCGGTGACGCTTACGAACCTTTGTGCTTAGTGGAGCGAAAAAATGGGACTCACTCGGCGGTGGCGGTGGCATGTTTGCTCACGAAAGCCTCCAGCACGACCCGGTTTCCGGTCAGATGAACTGTCTCGATTACAATGGTTTCGAAACGTAAAGCAACCCCCGTAAACGACCATCACGATTTTTCGGCAGGCTCCGAAGTTCAGCTAAGCTACTCATTGTGCGAACTTTCAAGCGTGACATTTACCACCGTTTGCGTCTTGACGGACGGTGAAATGAGACGAACTGCTGGCCGAGCTGCTCATTTCGTACGCCAGGCACGTCGGGGTCATGTGTATCTTTCACGAGGAAATGGCATCAGCATCAGCAACTGTTACAACAAAAAAAAGACAACACATCAAAGCTAGAACTTTTGTTCACTCGACCGCTTGCGGAAGGATGTGATAAATTCCCCAGCCAGCCAATCCATCCATCCAAACCGATGGGAACGGCCGGTTTCCCGATGACAATGATTGATGACCACCGTCGGGGTCACGGGGGGAAGGTGCAAAGCGCACGACAATCGCCTGTTGGTTGGACAGCCTTTCCAAGACTCGCAACATATGCTCTGAAGCATTCGGCGGCTGCACCATGGTCACATGATAATTGCGTTAAATGCAATGCTCAATCATCATTATCAAATGAACATATCATCAGTGTGGCTGGGTGGGTGGGTGTGAGTATCGCTGACGGAATAAGCGTGCAAGTAGTACGTTTGAAATGGGTTGGCTCACTGTAAAACATCGAGGGCCGTTTGATATCGAACGGAGGGTGGAGAGAATGGCAATTAAAAACAAAAATAACTTAATTTCTAAGGAATTTTTCAAAAAGCTTTTTATGTTGTTTTTGTTTCTTAAACATAGATACTTGTACCTTTTGTACCTCAAATGAAAAATTCTTTCGGATGAACTTGACAAACTATTTCTTCAAAGTATGCCATTTCTATTTTATTGTTCTCAATAGGTTTTTAAGTAAAAAGATTCCTCGTCTGCAACTTGTTTAAAATTGAGGCCCTTAAAAAACAAAATTACTATTACTATCTCTTGATTGTTTGTACATTAAAAGGCCAAAAAGGTGATTTACGGAATTCGAATCCTTATATAAATTAAGCGACGAACTACAAACATAGAAATACAAAACAAATCTGGAATTAATACATCCACTCACACCGACTCCGAATGATTGATTCATTCAACTAACCTTTTCATTACGGATAAACAATCTTTCCATTCGGTGACGGTAAAATCATGGCATGCCATTTGCGATGTAAAACACCCGAGATGTAAGTTCACCTTTCCCCGTTCATATTCGTCGAACGGCCCGGAGCGAGTAGACGTTTTTCCCACCCGCATCGACCTTTTATCATCTTTTATCGCACGGGACGGCGTGAATCAATTTGCTTTTATTAGCAAATCAGATCCCAACGCCGGGACCGTAAAGGTTGTGTCGTTCCCCGTTGGGGAGCGGTGAATATTTGCAAGATATCCATGCGGCCCGGATGCTTTTGTCTGCCGACGCTGTCTGTGGGAACGCTTTCACACCCGTTTCGTGTGCGCTGCGAAAGGTTGAAGGTTGAGCGAGAGAAAGCGAACAGATAAACACATCCGATTGTATTTTGTAATTTAGCAGAAATCGGGTGCTAAATGAGACGAGTCCGGAGCGGAGGGCTTGCTATCGGTCCGGTATCGAATGTGGCAGTCCGTGTATGTGTGAAGGCGCGCTGCAGAGAAGGTGAATTTCTTTAATTCATTCCACGAACCGTATGGTTTTGAGAAAGAAGAAACCAATTGCTTCACAATGGAGAACGAAGGACGATCAAGCTGGCGGGTGTTTGTAGAACGAACCGTTCTATGGAACGGAAAGTGTGCGCATTTTCTGCGATTGCTCAGCGGAAATGGGCTCGGCTCGGGATCGATGAACGGGAGGAGAGGTGATGAAAATTCCCCAAAGCAAAGATGCCGGTTTTTCTTTAACTCAAATCACACAAGACACTGCGGTTCGCCGTGGGGTCATGGGCACCATGTTCATTTGTGTGTAATTATTTCAACGAATTTATGCCTCCGCCGACATGATGACAACGAGGTGCTGGCTTCGTTTTGTGGTAGAACTCGAGTTTTCGTTCTTGGCTTTGTTTGTGGCGATGTGTAGTGGTAAATAATACAAACGGGAGCGACAATGGAGGCAGGTCTTTGGAAGTTTCCTCACAGCTTGCTTTGATGCCGATTGCACGTCGAAGGTGGCGTTGTTTTTTATAGTTTTGCTTGGAAATACGTTCATAAATAAATATGAGGTTAGTAAAATCACCACTGTTAGTGGATTATATAAATAAAAATAAGCTGAAAGCAGATTAAATTGTCTAATGTTTTTTTTTATTTAATTATTTTAATTGGAAATAAATATTGACTCTAAAATGCCCTGTTTGATTGCATCTATTATTATTTATTATGATTGCTTTTTTTAGTTTTTTTTACTCGTTCCCATGCTAAAATAAACTTCAATCCAACACATTCCCGTTCACTTTTCTTCAGCGTCCCATCACAACGAGGTGAAATTCATCGTAATTATTCCCTTCCGCGCTGTGCTGCAGATTAAAATTATGAAACCCCTTTCTTTACTCGTGTCACAAGCATCGTAACATGTGAATCTTTCGAGGCGTCTTAAACATTACCATACCATCTTTGAGGTTGATGATGATGATGATGATGATGATTTTTCGGTAAACTGATGCCTGCCACGGTGAAGGTCATGCAGAAGCACTCACATTCGTCACGGCACAAGACGCTTGGGTTGCGGTGACGATTGAAGAAGGTAAATAACTTTTCACAAACATTACCTTCCAAGCCATCTGCTCGCACGGGCAAGTGCGCGAGTAACTGGACGTGCGGGCGGAAGGGTGTCCCTCCGCCGCCCGAAACCCACAGAACCCAACGTGCCATGAAGCATTTATAGCTTCCAGCTGGGGGTCATAAAATGATAAAAAGTAAATAGTTGGGCTCGCTTCAATGGGCCGAGCTTGAGGATGGATAAGTGGTGGCAGCCTCGGCTAGCTCGAGTCTGTTGGACGTTGGAGGCGAGAGGCAGTGGGAGGGGTGTGTATGTGCGAACGTAAAGTAAACGGAGCGCCGGGATTTACTATTCCGTAATCCTTTATTTTTCTTGTGACGACCGTGGAATGAATTCTCGGAAAATTTGAGCCACAGTGTTTTAGAATTACGTTAGCCGTTCCCGCGTTTGAATACCGTAGCTTTTCTTCCTCTCCGCCATAAAGCACCACCGAAACAGTGCGGAGGGAAGACTTATGAATATTAATCTAATATCTTTGTGTTTTTGTTTCAGCTGCGAAAGAAACAAACTTTCGTCGCTGGTTTTTACGACAGTTGGTTTATTTGTTGTTTGGCCGGTTTTCGGCCGAGGATGAGGCAGCATTTCCTTCGGCTCATTTGCAATCCAACCTTGCGTGGATCAGCGTGACGAGCGGTGGCCGTGTTTGTGATGTTTTGGTGTTTCGATGCATTAGGTTTTCGTTTTAATGACGTTGGCGTTAAAAATTGCGACTACTTATGAGCACTTTCTGTCCGGCGCACCTGGCTTTGGGGTTCGCTGTAAGGTCTGCTCTCATCCTGGGAGGGCGTCCTAGCCGTTGTGAGAGCTTCTTCAATTTTCAATCTGCTTTTTTAATCATTTTTTGGTATGAATATTTAACACTGTTTGTTTGGGCTGTTTGTTGGAGCAGGAGAAGCATTGTTTCGCGATTTTCGGGAAAAATCAACAGATTGTAGGAAAGCAAACAAGATATTAATTATAGAGTTAAGATTTGACGTGGTGAGAGAGGGTGAGCTACTCGAATGAAAGAAGATACGTTTTCAGACATTTTATTTGATTTTTAAAAGAGTTTATGATAAAAAACGATACATTTAAGTCGATTTATAATTGAATATCTAATGACTCGTATGATAAATAGTACATCGTAGCCAGCAGCACACGGAAGAAATATGAGTCTGCAGCATAATTCATCTTTATGATTTGCATTTGGCAAACGTACGAATGTGCTAAATCTTGTATCCTTTCCAATAGTTGATTTTTTTTGTCTAACACCAACAAACTTCTTTCTTCTTCATTTTCCTTCTATTTGTAAGTAGCGTCACGACCGTCAGACTGTCGCCAACATTTTTTTCCATCTTTACGCCTTTCATACCCACTCGGAAATCATCCACAGCCTTCGCTCATTAGTGCAAATGCACTTTAAATTGAAATTGTATAGCAATTTTTATAAGTTTTTCTCTATTTGGCTCATGCAAACTGCATTTTGTTCCGAGTCAGGAAGTATGAAATAGAGAACTCGAGACAGCACTCTACCGGTTCTGACTAATGCGAAACGGTTTCAAATCGGCTTCGTTCGTTTCCACTTTTTTTTTTTTTTGCTTTTTATATGCGTTCTAACCGATTCCATTTATCACCACCATTCAAACGGTGGCAAAAAGCGTATGGGTAGGAGGAAGAAAAATTGTTCCATTATTTTTGTTGCTTCCTTGCACCTTGCCTCAGCGCCAGCAGCCAATTTCACTACGCGAAGTAAAAGGATAAAAATGTGTCCGAGTCATTTTTTTTTTCGTTTTCTTTCCTTTGCTACAGAAAGTTTTGACACCGCTTGTCTGCGAACTTGTTCAAGCTGCAATTACAGAAAAAAAAATTATGAAAGGTACGTTGGACATTGTTGCATGTGGCGCAAAATGAGTTTTATTTTTGCCGGTGTTGCGTTTGTTGGAGAGCTATTTGAACTATTTAAATGTTATTTTATATCCTTTTAATTGCAAACTAAAGCTGTTTTTATACATTTTTATTTAAATTACCATTACAACTTTAATATGAAACCGAAAAACAAAGAAAATTGAAGAAAAAAAATTTTTAATTAAAGCACATGATTTTACACTCAAGCGCTGTTAAAAATCCCCGCTTTAATACTTACAAAATGCTTTAAGTAGCTTCATTCCATAAAAAATGCACAACGCAGACGAAGCGAGCTGAAAGAGGATGGTATAGACTCATAATTCATATAGCACTGAAAAGTTTGCACGAAGAACAAAATCAAACAAAAAATCTCTTCGCTGTCACCGAAACCTATCGGAGCGCTTTACTCTCTGTGACCGTGAAGATTGGAACCTGAAAAAAAAGCCTCACAACCGACAGCGAAAAACATTATTTTTCGAAGGTTCGAAGGTTCGAAGTTTCGGTGCGGACCAATAAAAAATCGGCATGATTAAAGCACCAACCGAAACACATTCGAGAACTGTTCACCAGCCTGGACTCCTGGACGCCAAATTGCCCATAATGTTCGCTCATTTACATCTCACCAGCGGGTCACTTCACCGTTCCGCGGCACCATGTCATTGACATCTTGCCCGAAAGGCCACGGGGAAAAACTGTTTCCTGATAGTTGCGTTAAAACGCTCGCCGGCACAAGCAAAACTGCACCCAGAATTTCACTTCATTAAGCCGATGAATTATTGAGCATTTGTTTTATCGCCACTTTTCCGGGCTCGCAGGCCGCTGCCAATGGCAGGGACGGGAAGGAACCATCGTCCCAGGAGTGTGTGTGTGTGTTCCTAATGTCGATTACTTTTTCTGCACCAACCGCACCAACTGATGCCTCGGGGCATAAACGCCACGAACAGATAGACCGGCAAGAAAGTTCGCGGAGCAGCGAAAACTATGCTCGAGCAGAAGCGAATCGGCTGGTGGACTATTCACCCCACGGGCCATAATGCGAGCGCCCCGTTCGAACTGCGTTCGAGTTGATCGGTCGCAAACGCAACGCTCGAATTAGTTCTACACCATCAAACAACGCGGTCTGTTCTAACTGACGCGTGAGGTTATGGCTGCCACGCCGCCGTACCACCCGGAGGACACAAATTGATGAGGCATTAAGATGAGGCCTCCCTGCTGGAATTGGTTTCGTGCTGTGGTCGTGACGTTGACACCGTAGTGATGCCCCCGTGGTGGGCTACCACACGAGACGGTAAATAATGATTGAAGCTGATGGACGTGCGGTGCACTAGGCAGTAACGCCACCGTATCGTGGTTTAATCGTGAAGTATTACCTCCCGTTACGGCTCCGCTGTGGTGCGTTCGGTTGATGGAGACCTTGTAGTTAAGTTTCAGTTGATAAACGACAAGGATTAGGGTGTTTGCAGAGAAGGAGGAGAGAGTGGAAAGAGTTGCTCAAATCATACACAAGTAGCTCATAAAACGAGTGTTATGCTGAAGGACGCTAAAAAAACTAATTTATGTGCGTCCAATCTGATACATTTTCGTGAGATATTAGAACGTCGGCTAATAAAAGCGAAAAAAGCGTTGCATGGGTGATATCAAACCTGTTAAACAACTCATTTAATGAACAATAAAATGCATGAAAAAATATTCATTTAAAACATTTTCAGGGCTACATGAATTGTGAATTTATAAAATCCTCTTTCAGCTCGCTTCGTTTACGTTGTGCTTTTTTAAAGTGGGATTTTCAACAGTGCTTCATGATAAAACCATGGACTTTTTGATACATTTTTATTTGCTACATATGATATGCTTGCAACTATAATAAGATATAATAAGTAAAAGCATCTCCTCTAAATCATTTATTTTCCATTTCACTATGTATCTGCTTAAGCAAAACCAAATGTTGTTTCCCAAATTCCCTGATAGCAGTTGTCATAAAATTCCTTTTAAAAAGGCATGCTATTTATTGCCAAATACACTACAACACCCCGTACGGCTGTTGTAACAACCGCTTTAATTAAACTTCATCGCATGAAGTAGTACGCCGCATTCGTTACTTCCTTCGCAAGATTTATAGCACAATTTGCTAGCCAGTTTTCGCCGCAAGTATGCCGCAGCCGCCGATGCGATTATGCAAATTGCCCGCGATTGCAGTAACGCTAATGAATGAGCAAATAAATTTTAACCATTTTGAAACCCTCTTTTTCCGTCGCGGGCGTAACTTAGTCCATCCTTCCCCGAGCGACGCTGGGTTACTGCTGATAACTCACTTAAAGTGATATGCAACCGGCAAGATGGGGGCGCGTAGGGATGAAGTTTTCCATATTCGAACCACCAACAACAATTAACCTACATCCGCTGTTTCGTTAGCAGAAAACCTCACCCCAGCTGGCATTTAAAAATGATTTAAAAAAATGGAAAGAAAAATTTACAAGGATGAACGCGGCCTCCCCCAAAAAAACATCCGTACTATTCATTATCACCAATTTGCGCTTGACCGGCGTACGGTGGTGACTGCGGCAAAGCATCTCACAAACGCCACGAGCCCTCGCCCGATCGTTTCGTAGGTTTGTTTTTTCTTTTGCTGTATGTGCTTCACTTGTTTCCGCCATCGGATTCAATAAAATCCGGTTTTATGATGCCGCCCGGCCCGCAGCGAGCGTAATGGGTGTACGGCTTTTCGTGACCGTGTCCTTTCGTATCCTTCCGGTTTTTGCGCAGAGATAATAGCCCGGCTTTAACCCGGCTCACCCGACGACAATGACCAGGTCAAGAGGGGGAGGGAGTCAGGGTCAGTGATATATAAACGATGATGAACACATTATCATCATTGATTTAGCGCATCAAGCGCTTAACAGTGTTGGAACGCTAACGCGCCGCTGTGCGATGGTGTGAATTGGCGTGAGAGTTAAGACCGAACGCGTGTGGAAATTGGATTTGCTCAACCAAGTGCAGGGGGTTGGTGATAACATTGATAAGCCTTTGAAATCATGTTTTGAGCTAGAGAAAGCTTTATAAATGTATGATTAATGTTACAATTAAACAATTTTTAATAGTTTATCAGCTACTTGAAAGTATTTTATATCCAGTACCTTTCATCTCGAGAAAAATGTTTCACAAACTCTCGAGAGCACTTTAACGTTATAACAAATTAAATAACAAAGTTTGTAACAACATTGGGCTGACAAAACTATCATTTAACATAAATGCAGACCTAATTGCATTCAAACTTATTAACAGCAATTAAATAAAAAATATAGTTTACCACCATCTTATCTTAATGGCTCCCCTTTCTTAGCCTGAATGCTAAAAGAACTGTCATTCAACAATAGCTCAACAAAATGCACAATCCCAAACACCACCAGGCGCCTCCGTTTCCCACGCCCAAGCCCTCCCACACCCGCACGGTCGATCCACCTCCCTGGCCGGGGCCCGGTGATTTAATCAGGGGTAAAATTTTGTAACATTCTCCATCATCCCCTCGACCGCCCCCGCCGACGTTCCACGGTGCGGATCGCATTAAACTGCCATTTCAAGCTTTTAATGGCAGCGAAACACGCCGATTTACGGCACGCCAGCGGCAATGTATGACTTTGTTGGTCGAGCGCACAAAACGCTACATTGAGTAAGGTATTATAGCGAAGCCGAGGCCCTCAAGCTCACGCACTCACACACACACACACACACACACACACACACACACACACACACACACACACACACACACACACACACACACACACACACACACACACACACGCACACACACACACACACACACACGGTGGATTGTGTGTTAAAACAAAGCAGAAACCATAATTGAATCCCCTTCGGGGGGCGCGGGAGCAGGGGATCGATCGATCCCGGGCGATGAACGGAAGGAATAAAGAATGTCACGGAAGCCAACCAAAGCCACTCATACTCACGGAGGAGAAAGAAGGAGATTGTGAAAGGGCTGTGAGACGTAAAAATCCCCTCGAAAGCCACCTGTTTCACAGCGGCCCCAGTGATATAAAAGAGAAAACAAAAACACGCTCCCGTCTAAACCTGAACCATATCCTGACATATGACGATCGTCGCTGACGACGTTGATGAAGTTCGTTTAATTTCACCGTGATAGCAGTAGCAAGAATCATATTCTAAGCACTCCGCGCCACCCACCGACCCAAGCGTGCTTTCTTTTTATTTCTTATCTTAACGCTGAGCGCTTTGTTTGAGTTCTTCGCGTGGCAGGAGCCATGTATCCCTTTTTACGTACGCTCAAGGACGCTTGGAAGGGAGGGCTGTTCATCTAGGCTGGATCAGAACAACAACAAAATGACTTCTTCATTGTCTACCTCCTCCTCGTTGGCGGTACACGCATAAGCATAAGTCGCCATCGTTAGTCATTTCGCACACACTTTCGAGTCGTCGAGTCTTCCAACCATGGTGGAGTCTTTCCCGAGCATTATGTTATATTTTCGCTTGCCTTGGAAAAACTTGGTTGGCTGTTGTTTCACAAATTCCGAAACAATACACGACAACGGCAACGACGGCGACGAGGGAAGCGATGAAATAAAAACGCAAAACATACAAACAATCGGCGCTCGGCTCGGAATGAAGACGTAACGATGTATAAGCGAAGGAAGCGAAGCACTGTCAGGCTCATTGTACTTCCCGCAATGACACCTCTATTATGCCTCTGGCATCATTCTGTGTTTCGTCCGTGTTTAGGTGCATTTTTTTTTTTTCGCAGTCCTTTCTTGAGACTTGTAGTGTTGATGGAACAAGCTTTCAGTAGATTGACAACTCCTCACTCACGCTGGCGGAGCGATTGAAATGTGTTCATCCTACACATGCTTCGGGAGTATTTTTAATTCCAAACACAAAATGCTTTAGAATCCTTCCGGACCCTCGTCG
Source organism: Anopheles farauti (assembly GCA_000473445.2). Classification (NCBI taxonomy): domain Eukaryota; kingdom Metazoa; phylum Arthropoda; class Insecta; order Diptera; family Culicidae; genus Anopheles; species Anopheles farauti. Next base: position 5,879,327 of record KI915045.1, read on the forward strand.
CTCGCTCACTCATTCATTCAACGCGTCCGTGGTCTCTCGACCATGAAAAGGGCTTCCAGTGGAGCTTCAAGGGCACAGAAAGCGAACGCCTGGTGGTGGTGGTAGTTTATTGTTTGATTTCGACTACACCTGCTGGCATCCTGCCGGTGCTGCCAGGTGGATTCGATATGGCCGGATACGCCTCCCCGGCTTCCTTCACCGCACGCGTCGAGCTCGCGTGATTACAATGACGCAGCCATAAAGAATCGCTTTTACGATCCGCGTTTTCGTGCTTCGCCGGGCGCACGTTCTACAGGTTGACACTGATTGCAACCGAAATGTGATGCAGAGGGGGTTCTCATTCCCCCCCCTCCCCCCCCCCCCCCCCCCCCCCCCCCCCCCCCCGCCAGTAGCTCGGCTCAAAGGGAAGAGTGATGGGAAAATGTGAGGTTTTTATTTCCAACCTTCCTTTTTTCTTCGCTTTCCTCCCCAAAACGAACCATGAATGCTTTCATCGATTTTCTCACCCAACGGTCGGCCGTGGTGAGTAATGTGAAATGTGCGGACGAATGCAGTACGGACAGCGTGACAGCAATAGCAAAAAAAAACAAAAGCGCACTTTTATATCAACGCTCAGCCGTGGCCAGCGGAAGGCGAGACAGAAAACTAACATTAAATTACCGCTCTACGTAGCGAGTGCGACCGAGTTGTGATCGTACATACAACGGTGGTGCAAGTTCCGCGTTCGCAAGCTCCAAACATACCGATTTTATTATTATTTTTTTTGTACTCCTTTTGCCGGAACGATAAACATGCTGACTCAACGTGTCAACCCCGGGAACTCGGAACCGCCCGATATATCGCTATAATGGTGTTATTGAAATGAAGTTTTTATGCCGAAGCTGGGCGGGATGTCGAATATGTTCGTTTCGCAAATTATTCATTGCGTTTTAATGGTGAAAGAGTGAAGGTTTTGGAAGGGATGGGGAGTTTTGTGCATTTCATGTCTGTGAGTAGCTTTCTTTTGCTATAGTCAAACGAGACGGGTGAACATACGAAACAGTCTGGCACGGTTGAATAAGTCTAGAGCAGCTCATGAACAGTCACGATAGAATTTTTTATTACTTGCATATTGAGAAAATTTCATGAACTTGGATGCATAAAAATAAAGACACAGCAAGTATTATTTTTTAACGAAAACTTTGTGTTTTATTTTAGGATTCGACTGATTCATTTTATACCTAATTATTAGCTTGTTTTAAACTATTTGAGCAGTTACTTTTGTCGAAGATTGTATTTAACGATGTCGATGATTGTACGATGTATTCTAAGGTGACATTTTTAAAATGTTATTCTAGAAAAAAAATTAATTTGTATGATGTTACATCATTAAAAAATAATAATTTTCCTACATAAAACAACCTCAAATTAATGAGTAACGCTTCCACGCTACAGAAATCCTTTAACTTAGCCCTTGAGTTGAGTTTTAAATCAATACAAACAAGAACAATAACAAGAAACAAGCTTCTCACACCGCTTCCTTTATTTATAACGCTCACATAATCCTACCCATATGCAAACCGCTCCTGCCATTGAAAAGTGCAATTTATCGAATTGCAGCTACCGCTCCACACAAAACACTCACTCCGGTACAACTTTCCGCCCGAAGATGGTGGAAAAAGGATGCTGCGCACCACCGCTCAGAACCAGAACCGGAGCAGCTGCTACCGAACGAGCGAGCGTATTTATTTATGGCGTGCTTTTCCCACTACACTTCCGATCAATTTATCCAACCTCCTGCGCTGGCGGATTGCGACTTGAAGCGTCATCATTTCGTATTCTTCCCGCACGGTGCCCGGTGCCGATGCCGGTCGTAACGGTGTGAGGGAAATGCAGTAGCAAAGAAAAAAAAATCTACACAGACAAGCCAACTACACCGGAAAGCCGAATAGGAAGTCTAATAACTTTATCGGATCGAAAGCCCCGACACCGCACAGACACACACACAATAGGAACACGAGATGCATGCAGGATGTGACGGGCAGCAAACACACACATACACAGCTCCTTGCAGTACTGCAGCAATAACAAAATTCGAACCGCATTCCCCTTGTCAATATGCTGACCGGGAGAAGCTCTTGCTGGGCCAAAATTCAATATCCTGCTTTAAGAACGGGTGGGGAGGGGTTTTTTGGCACACTTCCTGTGGGATTTTTTACCACCCGCCCGATACTCGACAAGAAGCACGTTCTTGGGCTTTCTATTACGGACTGCATCTAGGCCACTTGCGTGTTTGCTCGCTTGATTTGCACTAAATATTTTCATAAATCACTCACGGCTTCGATCTACGGGCCTCTCACAGTCTACTATGATGCTCGAACAAGCAGTCGAGCTAAGCCCACGGGAGTCAGTAGAACAGCAGATGTCACCACATAGTCGTTCCGAATTCCCTCCGGAGGGGAAGCAGATCAAAAACAGCTACATCAGCTGCAGGTTCACGGCAACTGTTACGGTCAATATTTTGCATACTCGTGTCCTTTTCGGGTCCTTGTTTTCGGCAAACCACGTTCCCGAGCGGTAGGAGCAGCTTCACTTCTACATTAACCATCAATAATCCAAAACATATACATCCACCCGAAGCTAACCCGCTTTTATTCGTCTCGTTGCAGCACGAACCGCCCAAGGTGCCAGCCAGGGTTCAGCTTCCGGTTGTTGATGACGTGGCAAAACTCGTAGCAAAAAACATCGGTTGGGGATGAAAACATTGATTGAATTCGTACACCGACAGCAACAGGATGCAGGTGAGTTTGCCGGAATGCCGGGGTTTGGTACACTATTTTCGTGCCCGATGTTGATAGGTTCCGCAGTTCCGCTGATAGTGGCAGTAGCATTTCAATCGTTTTTTTTTCCTCATCCATCGTTACTCGTTGCTCTTGAGGAAAGATTGATTGTTACAGAGTGAGTGGGTGAAAGTTTGAGGAAGAAAATAGGAAAACTAGTTTGCTATAGATCGAGAGATTTTATTTTATTTATTTATTTTTCTAGCACAGAATGAACTCTCAGGTGTGAAAACATAAGGCAAAAATTATTAAGCTTGCAAGCTTGAAAAATCGATCTAAATAAACGTAAAATAAACCAAAACATTCAGTTTAGGAATAAACATTACGTAAAAATAAACACATTTTAATGGATAAGTTGAATTAATAATTTAAATGTTTATTTCCTACGTTATCACTTCCATCATGTTGATTAAATTGAAAAAGGAATTCAAATTTATATTATAAAGAAGGGATTTATTCTTATTGACTTAATTTTAGTCCCCAGTATCTTAACTTTCCACTAAAATATTTCGAAAATCTTGGAATGTGATTGGGTTTACCAAAGTTATGAGAGCCGATGGTTTGGAATTAAATACCCTCATCACAAAATTCCTTCAAAACGCTATTAAATCAATAGCGTCGTTTTGAATAAATGAATCATGTTTGCAAAGCTTGCCAATATTTAACACCATCCGGTGGAATTGAATCTAATCAACTTTCCTGAAACCTGAGTGTGTTTGGGGTATGAATGAATAAACTGAATTCACAGCAATGTTTCTCTGACCACTGGCACCTCTGACCAGTTTCGAAACTAGTTGCACAAATTTCGTGTCCTCTTCAGCTGCAACTCAACCTTCCGTTTGCCAACAACTTTACCATGACACGACACTGCGTGTCTTGTGCCGGTCTCGGATCGTCTTTTCCTTGGGGCGAGCAGAGAAAAAAGCACGTACTCTAAAAAAAAAGTAGCTTGAAATAGCCTTGCGGGCAAAGTTGTACGTCAAACGAAAATCGCTCGAAACTAAATTAACAAAAACAAATGCTTTCGCAAGCCCACTTTGCTCCGGTGGCGATGGGTTTTTGCCGTGATTTCCGTCTCAACATCATCATCCTCAGCGTCGTCGTCGTCATCGTCGTCGTGGTCGTGATGATCGTGCCGGACGAAGAAAGTGGATCGCCGTTTGCTACACACAATCTTTGCCCTCAAACTTTCACTACAATCTTAGGACTGAACTGAGCTTCAACTGGAGCGACGGTTTTTTGGGGAATGTGTTTCAAATTCCCATCCCGGCTGCGGAGCGGTGGGAATGAAATATGAACGCATTCTACCCGCATACCCCCGCATACACGCACACACACACACACACCCTCAAAAGCGCGCACAAATTGTTCCTAGTTCTGCACAAACAACAAGCGTTTTTGGAAGCATAAAACTGGGTGGATAAAAATCACTACCCATTCCCGACGCCGGAACGCCGTCGGAAACGACGCGAAGCGGGTCTTGGTGAGCACTTGCGAAAACTAGATAAATAATTCAGATGCCATTCCGGAAGCTCACGCCGAGCTTCCCGTATCGAGGCAGCCACCCCAGCGTTTGCCCGGGAACTGTTAAATTTTAAGTTATGCTGCTTTGTTCCACGGTCGGTTTTTGGTGCCGCGTGTTCTGACGGTAACTGTCACATAACTGTCTCCTTCTTCGAGCGGCTGATAAATCACGCCGATAAACTAAACCCATACCGAATGTGCGTGTATGCGCAGCTGTACGCTTTCCTTTATCCTTGCCTCGTCACCAGGTCAAGGATGAGTTAAGCCTGATGAAAAGCCATATACATCCACTTCGCACACTTTGGACACGTTTCGTAACGCAAAAGCGAGTAATATACACCCCCATAATCGCGCGCACACACACACATGCTCGCACAGAAACATTAAGCCGATGTTGATGGAAATTAAATTACAAAATAATCACGGCTGCCGGAAAGGGTTATTTTTTGCGACTACCAGCATGCCTCACAACAACCCGGAAGCGCTAACAACCCCGAACGCGCTATTTACCTTCCATCGAAACAGTAGGCGTTGGGGTTGGTTCGAAAAGTTTTCGCAAGAATTTGACAGGCAGTATAAAAATTGTTGAATAAAATGTCTTTTGAATTTTGAACTTTAATTTTATTTTCATACTTTATTAAAAAAAATGTATCTACTTTGAATTGTTCTCCACATTACTCACCATTATTTATACCTTACCAATGCGAACGTAACTTTCAATTCAACCTAACAAAAAGCCTACACAGCAATACCCGAGTAAAATAATTCCTGCTGCTCCGAACACAACGCACGGATGTAGTTAAGCGTACAAACTGCAACATAGCACGGACTCATTTCTTCTTTCCTTCCCGGCACAATGAGCAGCGCAAAATGGTAGCCGGAAATAAACACACACACCCGCTCCCGCCCTCTCTCTCTCTCTCTCTCTCTCTCTCTCTCTCTCTCTCTCTCTCTTGCTCTTAGCGTCCCATAATCACTTGTACATTCCGTCCGTATCCCCTTAGAGAATGGGGATCCAAAATTTTGGCCTCCGATGATGACGACGCTGATGGTGAAGTGATTGAATTTTCAAAACTCAATCATCATTAGCGTTCAATCGTGAACGGTTGGTCCACCGTGTTGGCGGTTGGTGGATATAATTCGTAATCAATTCATGAGCCCATTGCAGGGCAACGGGTTGTGCAAGCAAGAGCGGCCCTGCATACGTGACATCTGCGTCTGCCGAAGAAAGCTACACCAGCCAACGGAAGCGGGCAAGATTGATTGTACCATCCGATGCGAACGATGCAAACATTCTTCCCACGCAACATGAGTCAATTTTGAAATTCGCCATCCTCCGCCATCGACACGGAAATGCAGGAAACTCAATTTTTAATGTCTACCAGCAGTGGGTGCGGTGTGTCATGCTTTATCCATATCAAACACCGCAACACGTTGTTTTGTTGAGGTGAAAGCGACGGCGACGATTCCTCACTATGCGCACAACATTTGCGGTGCACCAGCATTGAAGTACCGGCTTCAGAAGAAGAACATGTTCTCGGGAGCTGTTAATGTTTCAGTAGCTAATGTTTACCACCCTTCTAAAAGCATGATTCAACGGGGATTGTACCGTGCAGGCTACAAAATGTGGTGCTAGTTTAAAGCGATACAAAGCGTTCGAAGAAAAGCACACTTTAAACGAATGGGAAATGGGTAAAGAATATTTTATTCTAGTTTTGTTCATTGCTTTCCATTAAATCTTTATGAGAATTTAAATCTATATTTAAGACTCTTTACTTAAATATTTAATAAATCTTTATTTTGCGCCTAAAGGTATGCAATCCTGCAAATAGTTCATTCATGTGCTTTTAGCGAATACCCGAAATATTCCGGTGTTATATCACACTAGTTCAAAACTTAATTTGTCATGAAACCGAACTTAATTATACACAAAATTTTATAAACAATTTTTTCTTTTAAAAATCATAAGACAACTAACAAGGGAGGCTTTCTACAACACCAATAAAGATCGACAAAATAGCCTTCAATTTTTCATTTTAACACCCTTCCATTACTTGTAATTATTTCCCATAATTAGCATCAAATCATCACGTTAACTACCCGTTTGATAGCAAACAGGCAAACATTATCCGTGGAAATTTTAATACAAACAATTCCAAACTCGCTATTCCGCGAACGATTTCGTTAAGCGGTCGTTTATCGTCAGCTAGCAGCGCAAATGCTCGATTCACGTTAACATAGCGAACCCATTTGCAAAATTAAATGATCATCTCACAACACACACACTCATACACACCCCTAGAAATGGTTGCAAATTTCAGCAAATAGTAGATAAACTTCAAAGACATAGCCCGCTCGGGGTAGTGTAGAGAATTAATTTAATTCACCCGATTACCGTTGTCCAATGTTAAATACCTCAATTTATTTACTAGCTCAACAGTTGTGCCACCGGCGGCATACAATGTTTCCCGCCGGCATTCGGCTGCAGTTAAACGAATCTGTTCATTAGCCAGCAGTTTCCCGCACCCGCACTGGCCATTCCCGGGCCGGGGTTTTGGTTGAGCTTCGTGCAGGAGATGCAATCTCACTGCATCCGACCGCATGTGCCGAAAGAGTTGGAGCGGGGGAAAAAATGACATCAAAGTGGGATTCGGAGCGGATGTGGTTCTGGTGGAAAACGTATCACAGCAAGCGGCCGCATATTTGCATTGCAATCGGTGCACTACCGCTACCGGGGATGGATAATATTTCTCCCGGCAATTAGACTTCCGCATTCCGTGCCGGATGTGCGTGTGGTGCAATGCAACCCGAACAAGGGCATGCGTCGAATGCAGTTCATTAACTGGCTCTAGCCATGGATCGAACGAGCCACAAATGTGGGACCGTATGCGTTCGCATGAATGAAAATGTAAATATGGCACTCGTATTGACTGTATTGCACCATGAAAGGAATGCAATTTTGCGAGATATTTCCTCTACTTGAAGAAAAAGCTCACAGTAGGCTCTATTCTTCCCCTATTCAAAATCATCCACCACCAAGTTCGATTTCTACGGTGCGACTATCATGTGCGGAAAACCCGGAGACAGGTAAAAAAACCGTTCGTTATTACAAACCACCATTGGTCCTGTTGCTCCTCACGCCCGTGCGGCTCGAATTAAGCGCAAATAATCGCGATAATCATCAACTGCTGCCAATATTCTCGATACTCCCTCCGGTGGCTGCCGTTTACCGGAATTAATTTCCCAAGCGACACATATTTTCACTTTCATTCCGACGGCACGGCGTTTCGGAAACGGGAAACACTTCAGACCCGGGTCCGGTTCGCGATGAAAGCTGAGGGAAAGAAAAAGGAAACCCATCGCGCGTAAGCGATATTACACGACCGTTTCACCTCCTCCCCAGCTTCCCGACGGCGACAATGGGGCGTTTGAAAACCGAACACTCCTGAATCCTGGGGCTCGCTGGGACAATTGACGCCGTCGAGTGGCGATTGGGGGTGGCTTCCTAAGTGGGTAAAAAAAAAAGATCCCATACCCATCCGCCCGTCGGATATTGAATTTCGCATGCAAATGAGGAAACGTGAGCAGTAGATAGTGGCAGTCGAGGGAAAAGAGACTAATAAGCGATAGGATGGTTAGGATTTCGAAACAATTGAACCGAAAATGTGTTTATAGAGTCCGTTTTAGTTTATAAATGGTGAATGTTCCAAGTTTTATTGTTTATTATTAAAAAATAATTTTATTTTTTTTATTGAAAACATTAAAATTAAAGCCGCATAATTTATATTTTCGGATAGCCAATATTTTATTAGTTTTATTTTTATTATCATTAGTTTAATTATTATTTGATAATTTTAAACACTTATTTGCTTTAATACTCCACTCGTAAATAATCAATTTTATTGGATTTCATTTCGAGTTATTGTTAAATGACAATTATTTCTTTAAAAAAATTAAAATGAAATATTTCATAAAGGCTTTTCTCCATAAAGCATACCTTTAACAGTATGTTCCAACAGTAATTTAACCATTTCACATTTCCACGATTTTCCATCCATTAAATTATTCGTGGAAGCTAACTATTTCATCGAACGCAAGCGAAGCTCCCTTTAAAGGCTATATAATCGTTACTCGAGCTTTTACTCGCCTCCGGACGAGTAAAGCGTCCAGCGGAGGTAAAAAAAATCACGCACTGTAGCGAGGAGGGAAAAGAAATTAAAATGAAAAAAAAACTGTCCAACCCACGGACAAACGGGCAGCATCACGGGATAATAGAGTTATTTATAAGACCCGCTTTCCCGCACCCACACGCCAGACGCATGTCGCTATTATCGTCGCAATTCTTCCACAAGAACGATCCCCGGGAATGGACCTGTGAGCGAGTAATTTTCAACGAACGAAAGCGAGCGAAAAAAAGAAACAGCACACACTGGAATGCAATTCCCCCCGCTCGCTGGCCGAATGATCCCATCTTGACCTCACGGGACGCAGCTTCGCAGGGTCGGCTCCGGTGAGCAGCGCTACTATTTTATGCCCGCGTGTTAGGATACACCTTTGGTTCGTTAGCGAGGCAATTCATAATTCATAATCAAAGCACACAGTACACCCGGCGGCCTGGGAGACTCATCCGGGAGACTCACCGAGCTCCCCGTATGTCCCCGTGTCCTCTGATGCAGCCGCCGCAACGAACTTCCTTCCCGAGGGAATGGGGGGAGCACCGTCACTACCGTGCGAGCGCGAGCCAGCGTGCAGATGAGATGCATTAAAAATTCTGGACAAAAATTTCGCTCTCAGCGTTCGGCGTTGTCATTTCCCGGTTCGGTTCGGTTTGGTTGCTCGGGTGCGCAAACAGACGACGAAAAAAGCGGTGCCATCATCTTTCGCAGATAGCTTGATAACACTCTAGATAAAAGAAACAACATGAACATCCATCACGGTGGCGGCCTGCCGGATCAGCAGGCTCAGAAACTCGTGCGATAAAAGCGGCTGGAAAAAAAACGGCATGGAAAGGAAAGCGAAAAACGCATCCCACGGAGCAGCACGAGCGAATTTCCACGTGAAAGCTTAGTCGCTTTGACGTCACCACTTAGCTATTTGGTAGGCTGACCCGCGCGGGGTTTGTTGCTGCTTTTTTTGTCTTAAGTTTTGGTTTTATTTGGTGCTCCAAAGCACACCCCTCACTCACCTTCACCTGACGGAGCAATAAAATGTTTTCCATTTGCCGGGTCCCGTAGACGAGTGCGCCCGTGGTTCCGTGGATTCCCGTGAGAAATAAAAGTTGAGCACACGGGCGGGGTGTGACGCTTATGATGTATCGCTGGCACACACGTGTTTCCGAGCCTCACGAGCCGCTCGAGTGCCTCGTCTTGAGCCCCGTCGTGCAAGGAATAAAGTTAAAAATTTTGAAAAAAAGTTTTACTATGAAATTCGTGCAATAAAGCTCATTTTACAGTGAGAATTTTTTCTTAAATTCTGACCAAGGTTCAAACCGCCTTAAAGTATGCAATCAGTTTAAAAAATGGTGTAAAATCAATGACTATTATTGCCGCACAATTTCACTCCACTCAAGTTTTCTTGAATTGAAGTTGGAAGGATTCAAAATAGCATCGCTTGATTATCTAATTCACTGACAAATCTTGTTCCAGAAGCAATCAAGAAATCGAGATTAATCTTCACACTCACATGGTAAAATATTATGATTATTTTGCATCCCTTCCTATCTTGCTGGAAATGCAGCAACCTCGACAAATCCCATAAAATTCCTTCCATACAACCGCTACCGACGATTGTGACAATTTAATTTTATGAACCGTACTCAAACCATTTTCCGTTGCTCACTCCTCCAAAACAGGTCCCTTTCGACATCAACAACGGCTCCACAAACTGATCTCCACATCGTCGCCATATAAACACGATTGGTTAAGGCAACGGGCATGTTCGATTGCAGGTCAATTCTACTGCAATGCACCGTGCGAATGGAAACGGCCAGCTGCATCCGGCACAACACGGCCACCGGAATGCACGAAGCGATCCCCGTGGGAAGAGCGCACGGGAAAGACATAGCATTCAATATTAATTAAATTTAATACTTTATGCAAATCGTTCGTCTCGCTGCACTTCGCCGATTGTCGAACGTTGGCCAACCGGTGGTGGCTTTGGAATGCATGCAGTGGTTCCACCTTGCAAAGCTCATCGTCACCTTCACATTAAAGCGAAGCGAATGGCATTAACACCAACCAGATGCAGGCCGGCTGCAGTGTTCGGTGCCCGGAACCGAATGGGGATGAAAATTAAAAACATATTTACCCGTTAAATCTATCGCTCGGAAGAGTTATTTTATTGCAAATTCATGTTGCATTCCTGTCGAAACAAAAACGCACCTTGTGTTCGTGTGTTTTGTTAACATTTTTCTACCGGTCCTAGCGCCGACCGGTTGGAAAGGTCAACTACGGTGGAAAAAGATTTATGATGATGAGCTTTGGCGCTCGCCAAAGTCGCAGAGGAGCCGACCGGTCGGCACCGTTACCGTTTTGGTCCCTTTTTATGGGGACGCTTACCTTTTTCGCGCATTGGTGACCGTGTATCGTGCGAGCGGTGGCTTAGGCGCCGGAATGCAAAACGTCACAGAATTGAGGGCTTAAGATTTGGTACGATTTTTTTTTTTTTTGTTGACTTTTTACATGCCAAGTGAAACTTGCACGGTCTCCACGGTCGTAAAGATCCATCAGCGTGGTCCGATGGTATGATTTTTTTTGTTCGCTATTTGCCTCGGCGATGAAAAATGCCACGGGTTAGCGATGAATTTTGTGCTCCGTTTATCTTCGCTCGCGGGTAGGTGTCTCGAACCGAGGGTCGAGACCAATTTTAGACTCTTGTTGAAGTTTAACCCCAGCGGAGCCATTTAGCGGGTAACTTTCCATGTGGATTGCGGAGGCACCGGCAGTGTACGGTGGCAGTTAATCACCGCGAAATTGACAGCTGTGCAAGGGAGCGTACGGTGGAGTCGGAGTTTGCTCGCGTCGCAGAGGTGGCGTCTGGGCTGATTATGGAATGTATTGAAGCTGTTTTGGGATATTTTGACCAATTTTTTTTATTCTAAATATTATTTGTTAGCGTTCAACATAAAAACGTTCAGTATTTTTAAATCTATCAGTCTAAGGATCGTCCGATAATATTGTGCAAGGAAATCTACTTTACGCCTGAATGTATGCAATACATGTATTCGTTTGTATGTATTGACATTGCATACATTTAGGCGCTCTATGCTCTTCTCCAGCATACGGAACCTAAAAGTAAATATATTTTAATAATAGATTACTGCTATTTGTGAGCTATTCTAAATAACTTATCAATGAATTTTGACCATTCGAAATCTTTCGTAATTTCATACTAATTATTCCTTCCACCCAAATCTCTCCGGCAGCAACAGGAAAAGCGACGCGAGCTGCGTTTGAAACGATTCTGGCGCACCACAACCAAACCGCCGACGTCCTCCGAGGAGTCCGGCGGCTGCGAAAGTCCTACAAAACTCGGACGAAAGGCGTTCCAGCAGCCGGGCGGTGGCGGCAGCAGCAGCAGCGATAGTCCGCCGAAGCACCCGACCTGCTCGCTGCCGCTGCTGCAGGTCTGGCCCAGCCAGGATTCACCGCGGGGTGAAGCGGACGGGCAGAGCTTCGTCTTTCCCATCGTAGCGGACGATCAGGTAGGCCAGGCACAGGACCAGGCACAGCCTCGGTGAAAGTGTTCCATCCGTCAATACACGCCCTCCTTCCTTCCCTCACCTTTCCAGCAACAAAGCTCCAATGGCCGGCGGCATTCGCTGTTCGTGGATCAGCTGCAGGCGGGCGACTCCGGGATCGATTCGGTGCAGGCGTCCCCGTCCCCGATCGCCATGCCCTGCCATCCGCTCGTCGTGTCCAACGCCATCTCACCAAGTGCATCACCAACGGCCGGTTCGCCGACGCCGTCGGTCGATCGGACGGCGCGACGACCGTCGACCTCGCTGCTGCATCCGGACCACGCACGGATCTTCGCGCTCCGGGCGCCCGCCTCCCCGGACCAAGTGAGCCTGGCCAGCCTGCCGCTGTTCGACAATCATCACAGGACCTCTTCCACTCCTCCCCATCCATTGCAGACTTCCCTCGAGGACAACACGGAGTTCAACGGGGGAGCGACCACCAGCAATCATCTCTGCACCGCCAGCTCCAGCACGACCTCTTCGCTGACGTCGGTTGCCGTCGCCACCCTCGGGCACCATCCGCAACGGTGAGTCGATAAAACCGAGGCTATTCTTCATTGTTTGGCATCCCTAAAAATCCTTTCTTCCGTACCTCGGCAGCTCGTCCGATCCGTGGCTGCGACCGGAACGCGATAAGGACAATCCCGAGCTGGACCAGCGGCGAGCCTCCACCATGACCGCCCGACTCTCGCTGTTCGACGCCCTAGACCTCGAGTACGCGCTGCTCCGGGCGGCCGCCCGCGGTTCCGTCGGACCGTACTCGCTCAGCGAGTCCCTGCACAAGCTCACCTTCACCCAGTCGCTTGCCTTCCCGGCGTTGGCCCGCGGTCTCGCCACCAAGCGCCGGAACTCGACCGAACAGAGCTCATCCCGGCCGCTCAACCCGAACGAGTCGGGGCTGAACACGTTCGCGAAGGTCGTGACGGCGTGCGTGCTCGTGATGGTGAGCTTTCTCGTGTTTCTGGTCGTGTACAAGTACGTACGGACGTGAGGGTTGCTCCTGGCCCCGACCGAGGTCGCCACCGTGCAGGCGACCACAACCATCGCCACGACGTTCCACCAGCACGTCGTGAACAAGACGATGGTGTCGGGGTTCAGGAAGCTCTTCAACATTGAAACGTAACGTAACGTGTGCTGTGCTGTGTGTGTCTGTGTGTGTGAGTGTGTGTAATTCGTGCTGCAACTTTGTGCTGTGTGCTGACGGCCGGTTGCTCGAGACGAGACGAGCAAACGCCCCGAACGAAGAAGAAAATCCCGTACCGAATCCAAATCCGTTCCCCGCAGACCGTGAGTGAAGTGAGTCAAGGAAGAAGCAAACGGTTTCCGTAGTGCACAACGGCCAACCGTCCCTCCAACATACTAATACCCTCGTGCGAGCGGCGGAACACAATCACATAAAACCATACCATTTTTAAAGCAGTGCCGTTTGTTAGTGCGTTCGTTTTTTGTTTTATGTTTTTTTTTTTTTTATTAGATCTCGTTCACTGTAGAGGCAAATTCCAATTAATCTACGATTAAGCAAACCACTGGTGGGTAGCCGCGCGTGCCGCTGAAGCATATCAATTTCAAGGATGAGTTGGTACGGTGCAAATTGATCGAGAAGAGGCATTTAATTAGATTTTCTTTAATGACATGTTCCACACTTTTCGCCCATAGCGCAAACTAATCAGGTGCGAAATGGCGAACTGGGAAATGTAATCAAACTGCAAAAAGCAAGCAGTTTGGAACAAACAACTGGTGCGCCTAATTGTATGCAATTTATGATTACAAATTACATTATCATTATCATAAAGCTAATTGTGTTGCCGTTGACCTTGATCCATTTAAAGCGGATTTATATTTAAGTGCAATACCTTTAGGCGTAAACTTATCCAAGACACAAACCTGATTTGACGTAGGCCATGATCCAAACGTTCTTAGGGAAGCCTAAAATATTGTTCAAAATGTTTGTTTAATTATGTAAAATACATTCAACGTTTTCAATGTTATTAATTTAATTTTTATTTATTTTCTTTAGGGTGTTGAATATTCTGATTTTCTTAGTCAAATTCCTAAATAAAATAGTTAAACCAATCACATCAGTTTACGCTCAAACGCTCAAATCGCTTTCAACTCCTCACCCAATGGTAGATTTATCCACATGATACATTCCCTCGATTACCCTTACACGTGACTAAGTCAGAGGAGAATATTAAACGCATATAGAATCGTTCGAAAAACGTTCAAATGCACTCCAAAAAAACGTTCGCGGTCCGATTCGCTGTAAATAGGCTGTAAGAGGATTTAAATAGGATGTATGTTAAAGAAATGAAAGGAAAACAATGAATAACAATTAGCATATACACATATTCTAAGCGAAACTGTGCGCGCGGTGACGCTACCGAGCGAAGCCCGAGGCCGGCAGTTACACGCGAAAGCAACTCTACTCTGTGATCAATACACGCTAAAACATGGGAGGAAAAAAATGAAACAAAATCATGCGATCGAGAACGTACAATCGAAGCGTATTGCACAAAAAACAACCACGCAACACATCCTCCCTGTTCCATGGAACCGAATGCGCTGGAGTGAACAAGAAACGTGCAGAAGAAATAAAAAAAATCCAATTTATTATGAAGCTTACTCCAGATCGAACCAAATGAAACCTTAGAATTATTCTATCCACTAATCCACCCGTTACTGGGGACAATTGTTAAACATTCATTTCTCTCTATTAGCCCTTAATAATTAATTGTTTACCTTATCGTAACATTTTTCATCTCAACCGTGCTACCATCGTGCTCAAGGAGCAGCATTTATTTGATATCTGCTAGAAAACAATTAAATCGGATTTTAGGATCTTTTTATAAAGCATGTTATCGACAATATGTATTAATGAAGAAGAATAAGAATGGGAGTGTGTGAAGATTATTGCGATTATTATATTTCTATCACTTAATACTGTAATTTCGTGGATGAAAAGAAAAACACGAAACCAAAACCATGCTTAGATGGCGGCGAGAGTCAGCTTAGAAAGGTACATTCCAGTAGTCACGTAATTCCATTTTACAAAAACATAAGTGCTGTACATTTGATTCGCTACACTACATAACGAACAATTCATTTTATCCATTCCCTCTCTTTCGATATTTTCAACAGCAAGCTTGGTCGATCCACACTTATACTATAAGAAGAGGAAAAACAACATTGTGCATCGATGGTGTTGGTACTTGAAGCAAACCTCCCTCCACCGGAGAGGCGATTATTATCAAAAAGAGCGTTAATAATGCGGATTGAAGTGTGGATTCGAATGTTTCCATTTCGCTAGAATTTAGGCAATCTGCTGTACAACACGTTTTGTTAAAACAACATCAAGTTTTATTAAATCATTGATTTACAATTTTATTTATCTGATAGCCAATTTTTGCAAATACAGTCCGTGCTTTATTAACGCTTTATTTGGTCCATCTCAATCAAACTTGCCTAGTGGAATATTTCGCATGGTGAAGTAAAATTTCACGCGGAAGCTATGCAGTTTGTGTAAAATGTACTCTCCCTATGCTTTATTTATGCCATGCAAATGATTATCAAACAAGAGCCGAAATTCAGAACAGATATTGTCCCGGATGTAAGAAGAAAATACACATTAGCTTTAAATATGTACCACGGAACCGAGTGGAAATGAGATGGACGGTGATCAGACGGGGAAAGAGTGAGTGAGAGAGAGAGAGAGAGAGAGAGAGAGCGAGAAAAGCGTACAGTTGAACAGGAAAGCGAACGAACAACAATCATTAAATCGAAGTAGGCAGTCAGAGATGGCTGAAATAAAATACATTAAACAAAAAAAGAAAACAGAAAACCACATGTCGGGGTTGTGCTTACACGATATATTTCCACGGATTGAAGGAAGAAAAGTACGTTTAAAAGCGAAAATAAAATTACAAATTCTACCAAAACTTACGTGTACTCTCGTCTACCGATAATGTATGCCTATTTACATATTCCTATCGCGTGTGCGAAACACTCACTAGAAACGCCCCAGCCCGCTGCACGTCTTCCGCTAGCTGCCGTTTACAGGCAACCGCAGCTTTTAACGACCATGTTTTTGTACTTTTTCAGATTGATGTTAGCGTCGTCGATGTGGTACAGGACGGAGATCGGATTCAGTTTGGTCGGTGCGCAGCAGGGTTTCGGGACGCGTGTCGGATGCATCAGGTGAACGAGCGTCTGGATGAGTGCGTGGTTCGTCGCGTTCATGTGCGTGTTCAGCGGGAAGTTGCACTCCCCGAAGCAGAAGAACGCACCGAACCCATCCGGTGCGATGATCCAATCCTGCCAGTTCAGATCGCGGAAGCTCACGTACAGCGTCTGTATCTGGCAGCTTTTCAGACGCTCCGAACCGGCGCCGAACCGTTCGAGGAAAGGATTCCGTGGCCGATCGGTACGCTTGGAGGAACCCGGTCCTTTGCTGCGTCGAACGCTACGTTTCGAGCGATGTCCAAGAGTGGCACCAACGGCTGCCGTAGGTTTCACCAGTTCCGGGCCTTTGCAGTAACCGACCAGGAACGGTTGGTAACGACCGAAACGATTCGACAGAATCAACCCAACCTCATGCGGTAGCACCTCCTTCCGGGGACTCTCGGCGTAAAACACCTCGACGAAGATGCCCTTGTTGGCGACCCGTTCTACCACCCATCGTTGCATCGCCTGTGTCGCGTTTATCTCCACCCAACCCTCGTAGTTGTACGGTACCGCCTGTTCCGCGACATACTCCAACCGATGCCCATCCTTGACCGCGTCGTATCCACCGATCAGGGATGCCCGCACCACGATCTGCCTGCCGCGAACGATCGCATCCCACGGACGTTCGGTGGTACGGTTTTTGTACATGCGCAGACTCGCGTACAGCAGCTGATTGTTACTGTCCGAACCGATCTCCGTCGTATCGAACCACAGCCGATGTCCTCCGCGATGGTGCCGGATCTTGGGCAGATGCCGGTTGGCTTTATTTAGGAACGACATGATCACGTCACTCTCCCCGATCGCACGTTCGTCGGCGATCGTGAAGAGATTGCTCCCATCCGTGAACCGCTTCCGTCGCTGACGGCCTCCGTTCACCTCCTCCGTGAACTTGTGGTAGATGTTCAACAGGAACTGGGGTGCAGACTTTCTGTAGGAAATAAATAAAAAACGTACGTTCATCGTTAAACTCACGAAAATATCACAATCTACACGCTTTCCTACCTTAAAGACGGATGGACGTGCTGCTTATTCGGGCGATCTGGCAAACCCAGTAGCTCCAGTATCTCGTGTTCGATCTCCTGACGCTCTTGCAGATCGACACTCTTCTCCCGCACGGTTTGATCCACACCGTTGTCTATGTAGAATCCGGTTGCGATAACCATACCGGTAAGAAGCGATAGCGCCAAAACGTCGCAAATGACGTTAGACATTGCTTGGTGTTTTTGGAAAGAAACCTCTTACCAGCTACTCAAGGAAAGTCTCGTTCGATCTGGTTCGATCCTCGTTTGAAATGTAACTGACATCAACCTGCAAGCGAGTGGATAGTTTTTATAACAAGCCCATAAATTTGCCGTTCCAATAGGAGGGTATCTGGAAGAGCAGGAGGTAAACAGGCCAAGAAGAACACCCACCGTTGGCCCTGGCGCTACAGGCACACGAAGCGAGGTAGAAAATCCTGTAAACAACGCCCTTTTCTGATGCCCGTGGAAAAATTCTAGCTGTAATTTTTATTTCTTTACCCGTAATTTTGGCGTTAGTGGCACAGTCGGCACTGCAATGGGCACCATGGTCAGAAACGTTCAAACCGGGAGCCGGCCGAATTTGGCCACGGCCCCAAGGTCCATAGTGAGGCCCGGTTTTTCGAAGCATCGCGCGACAGAGATGCCAAATTTCCGAATTTCGAACAAACGTCCATTTGGATCGCCGGCGAGGATAGGCAGCTCGAATAGTGCGAGCGAGATGCGAGACGAACTGCTCGAGTCCGAATCGGCCGCATGGTGGGAGTTTTTGACACGCGACGCGGCCATGGTCATTTTTGATGCATAGTGACCACGACGGACGACACCAATTGACGGCAAAATTTCAAACGAAGAGCTCTAGGACAGCAAGTTTAACACGGCGAGTGCCAATGCGGTTGAATTTGGCGCCATTCGCATGCCGTTGAAGTTAAAACCGTTGTAACTTATCGTTAGAGATATCGTTATCATCTGCCAAAGCATTTCAGACCAGCTCGATGGCGACGAAAAGAACCACAAACGGTTAACGTGCAACTGTAACGTATTACAACAGCATCTCAAGAGCTATAGCACACGTACTGATGCAGTCGGTAATAAGCACAAGCGGTGTTTGTTCAAAAAGACATCTAGAATGTGGTGTATATGCAAGCAGCTCGTCGCTTGGTCCACATTCGCGGCTCCTCGGCGTCACAAAATGTGTTTAGGCTCTGCAACGTTCATAAACAACAACCAGTTACACTACCCAGATTGCTCAGAAATCTCCAAACGTTCCGCCCAAATGTGGCCGCCGGCGCCGCGTTTCGGCCCAGTGTGCAGCAAATTGCGTCGAAAACGCCCCTGAAAGAGATGCAAAATCTCCGAATCTCGAACAAACGTCCATTTGGATCGCCGGCGAGGATAGGCAGCTCGAAATGCGCGAGCGAGAGTGGTTTTTCGATATCTAGATATCATACTAGATACTAGATATCATAGCTTAAGACGATAAAATAAAAGAACTGTATAAAAATGCTCAGCACTGTATTAGCCCGGTGAAAAGTTTATAGCATATATGTTCACGTAGAACGAGATCGCACAGCGTAATCAGTTGTCTCGCTCACTCTAGTTACGACCATTCTAGTACAGCGTATATTGTTTTTATTTAGTTTTCATACATTTCTGTGATTAATTTAATTAATTATTTGTCCATTTAACAAGATAAATACGAGTAGAACTATCAATAATAGGCATCATACGAAAACAACGAGGAACAGATACACGTTCGTTGATTGTGAAGTACCAAATGCAGCGTTATAAACGACTTACCATCACACGTTTTTCACTGGACTTAACAACAGCTGTCGTGATGTGGAGCTTATAAAAAAGACGCCATCGAGCTGGTAAATGCGTAAAATAAATAAACAATCTTAGTTTTACAATCGATTCCCTTCATTATCTCGATTGTCCCGCATTTCATATTTGCTAAAGCACCCGAACGCTGTATGTGTTGTTACTATCGCCATAACTTTTTCACCGGCTGCTATGTTTACCGTTTTCAGAGAGGAAAACGAGAGAAAAAAATGCAAATGGCGTACGAGGGAAGGCTGTAGTGAATTTTTCTTCGTCACCCGTTTTTCGTGCTTTGCGATAGTTTACGTGATGTTTTGGCGGTGGTTTCGCGTGCGAAAGTGAAGTGTAGCCGATGAGGTACGCGTGTGTGGTGGAGTACACCGGTTTGGACGAGGTTTGCAGCCCGAAAACGCCAGTGCATCATTTTCCCTGCGACCGACTGACTCCCCGAGGTGCAGAAGCTACTGGCTGCCTGTACTGCAGTCTGCGTAATTGCCAGTGTGTGTTCGGTTTCGCATCAAAACAAGAGCCCCGGTCGGTTAGTTTGTGGTAGTGGGGTAGGTGGTGATCGCTGACTAACGCAGTGAATATATACACGCGCCTTCGGAGTGGGGAGGAAGTGCTGCTGTTACCCCCGCCCAGGCCCTAGCCTTCGTGGAAAACAGATTGAATCTTCCGCTGGCGTGCAAACAAGTGCCATATCGAACGACGAGGACGGGGACACCAGATTGAGCGTGATTTTGGCGGTCTTTCATTCTCGTCGCAAGATTCTTCCCGTGTGACCGTATCAACGCCTACGTTTGTTTTTTCTCGTTCGTGAAGAAAAGCGCGCCTTTTTCCCCAACACAAATCCCCCGCCTCCACACCAGCCCCCAGTGTGAGTATCATAGTCATTAGCATAAATGCACCACCACATAGCTTCCTCCAGTTGCGGTTCTTGAGTTCGCAGTGACGATTTGTTGGTAAAGAAAAGGAAACGAAAAACACAACAAACCCCCTCGCAGCCGCCACCCCCAACGCTAATCTGGTGACGCGCTCGCAAGATGCGCGACGGGGGTGCGAAGCGCGAGCGCGCGTTTTGGTGGTGGTTTGCCTAGCGAATGTAGTTCCACTTTGCGTGCGGCGCTGTTTCCCGCACGCTGCTGTAGACGAAACAGCCGACGACGGTCTCCTGTCAGTCGCTCGCGAACTGTCGGTGGTGGTTGAAGCAACTCTCGGACGGGAGCTCTATCGGAACCGGTCGCAAGAATGCGGATGCCATGTGACACCTCGGGCTCTTCCGAACCGTGCACGAAACGGGGCCAGACCCTCCTACCCTGACGAGAAATGTAGTTTTATTTTTTTATTGCCGTCACCGTTTTAGGATGAGGGTTTGATTTTTTACTTTCGGGAAGCTGATTTCTGAGAAGAAAAATAGTTGTTGGACGAAAATTAAATATTATAATTTTAGATAGGATATTTTAAATGAATTATTTTTTCGAGGCGTAAAATTGAAGTTAATATTGAAAAATATATCATAGCAACAGGCAAGCTACTACGATCTACCATGTATCCAAAAGACGAACAAAAACCTACCTTACCTGTTGGAAACAATATTCCAAACACTAAGTGGAGTTTTTTTTAGTGCGCATTTATACATTTGCTGATTTGGCACATTTTGCATTAATCGCTGTGTATGCAGATTTTTTTTCTTAATACCACTCCCTTCTTTACCAGTTGCGCATAGGAATCTTTAGTCATCTTCGCCCTTATCTCTTTTTAGAATCAATAGCTCCACCATGAACGAAGTCGGTTTGAATAGTAAACCCGAGAATATGCTTCCGGCCACACCTTCCGCTTGGGATCAGCTAACGAATCCCGCCCTAGCCGATCAGCAGCAACAACACCAACACCAACAGCAACAGCAGCAGCAGCAGCAGCAGCAGCAGCAGCAACAGCACCAGCCACATGCGCATCAGCAAAATCTAGCCCAGTCCCCGCAGCAGCCGCAAGCATCGAGCCCGACGACGTTCAGTGCACCGCTGCTAACGCCCACCAAAACAACTCCACCCGACATGGCGCACACACCCTCCGTAGCGGCTCCGGCCGCCGGCGGACCGGGTACCCTCGGAGCCAACTTCCACGAGGAACTGTCGCCCGAGTTGACGCAGCAGGGTTGGCGTAAGTTTTGGTCCAAACGCGAGGGCCGCCCGTACTACTGGAATAAAACGACGGGGGAATCGCTTTGGGAGCCACCGTCGCTAAACCGTGGACCGCAACAGTTCGATCCACTGACGGATCCACTCGGTATCTGCAGTCCCAGCCATCCGTTGATGGGCGGTGGCCCAAATGGACCGTTGCCACATCACCCGCACAACAACAGCAGTAGCAGCAGCAGTAGCGGTAGCGGTAGCTATGGTAACCATTCGCACCCTTCGCCCCACAACCACCACCACATCAACACGCTGAAACGGCGTGCCTCGGAGGACGCGCAGCACATGGCACCGGGTGGTGGAGGGACGGGTGGGCCACCACCGCTGAAGAAGTACGTCCTGCCCGGGCCCTGGGATCTGGAGATACCGACGAACGTGCTCATCTACGAGCGGCTACCGACGACCTTCCTGCAGCCCTACCCGGAGGTGGAAGCATTTCGCGGTTCCCTCACGCTCCGGTTGGCCAAAACGTACGAGGATCTGTGCAATAAGCGCGAATCGATCGCACCGCCGAAAGATTCTTTCCAGCGGTGGCTGATGGAGCGACGAATCATCGACCAGGGCGTGGATCCGCTGCTCCCGAGCCAGTGTACGCCGGAAATATCGACCCAGATGTACCGCGAGATCCTGCGCGACATCCCGATCAAGATCGTGAAACCGAAGTTTACGGGGGACGCGCGGAAGCAACTGTCGCGGTACTGTGACGCGGCGAAAAAGATCGTCGAGCGGCGCGGTGCCAGCGAGGAGAGCAAAAAGATCGTGAAATGGAATGCGGACGAAGCGTACGAGTGGCTGCGGCGGACGGTGGGCGCCAGCTACGAAGACTTCCAGGACCGGTTGATGCACCTGCAGCGCCAGTGTGAACCGCACATCATAGCGACGGTGCGCGTGAGCGTGGAGCAGCTTTGCACGAAGTTGTACCATCTGTCGGCCCAGCACGCACGCAACATCCGCGAACGGCACGTGCAAATCCTGAAGGAGAACGGAATCGCGGAGCCTGTTCCAACGTTGCAGCCGCCGGTCACGCGCAAGGTGTGGTGCTATCCGATACAGTTCGGGTTACCCTCGCCGCGCATGCCGCAGATCGATTACAGCAACGATCGCGACCACATGGTGATCAAGTACACGAACGCGGCCGTTATGGCGGCACCGGACACGCACGTGGTGAACATCTCGCACCTGCAGAAGCTCGAACAGCTGTACCGGTACAACTGCTTCGACGACAAGAAGTTCGACTTCTTCATCGGCCGCGCGTACTGCATGCTGAAGCGGTACGCGACCTTTCTCGGCAACAATGCGAACCCGAACCAGCAGGAACCGGAGCTGACGCAGTCGGCCCTGCCGGCGGTGGTGTTCGAATGTTTGCATCAGCACTTTGGCGTGACGTTCGAGTGCTTTGCCAGTCCGCTCAACTGCTACTTCCGCCAGTACTGTTCGGCGTTCGGCGACACGGACTCGTACTTCGGGTCGCGGGGCTCCTTTCTGGACTTTAAGCCCGTGTCCGGCTCGTTCCAGGTGAATCCACCGTACTGCGAGGAGCTGATCGAAGCGAGCCTGCAGCACATCGATCGTTTGCTGACCGATTCGGTGGAACCGCTGAGGTGAGCTCTGGTGAAAAGAGGACTGGAAAGAGGCAGTGAAAATGATGCCAATCATTTTTTTTTGTTTTCGCCTTCCAGCTTCATTGTGTTTCTGCAGGAATGGAAAGATCCACCGTTGAAATGTCTGTCGAAGATCGAGGACAGTCCGTACAAGCGGAAGCAGGTGGTGGTGATGGCGATGGAGCATGAGTATCGGCATGGATTGCAGCACTGCATACCGAAGTAAGTTACAAGAGCGATTTATTTCACAACATTCGTAACTAAAACATGTATTATTTTTTCAAAAAAGCGCATTTTCCCTTTTCATTTTCGCATTCGCAAGTGCATGTTATATCATCCCTATGGAAGAGAACATTTATGTTATAGCAAGCTATGAATTTTTATTTTTTAAATATTTACTTATAATTCATAGCAAAAATTGTTGTTATTCATTTTGTTCGATCATTTTACTCTACAAGTTACCAGTGTTTGCTTCATCAGTGTGAATGAGTTAAATGTTGATAATTTTAGAGTTTATCTTCAAGCACGTTATTCATACAAACTTTCGCCAATTTTATTCCACAGATCGGAGGTAAACTACAAGAGCATCGTCGGCACGATGGTGGTGTGGTTGCAGAATGCGGCCGGCTTCGCCCGTTGGGCTCCGACTGAGTCACGTGTCGACGCACTGCTGGAAGCATTCCGTCCGGGACGTGAGCGAGACCGGGACAAGCTAACGATCACCACTAGCAGCTCCAACTCCACCACCGTACCTGTCCAGCCTGGTTGTTCCGCTAGCGCTAGCTCGCCCGATGCGATACCGACCGGCAGCAATAATGCCGGCAGTAACATCAACAACAGCAGTGAAATCTCGATACCCGGACACGGCAAGCCTTCAACGCCGGGCATAGTTTGAGATGATGCGGCCGCCATGCGTATACTATATTCGGGTTAGCAGGATGCATGAGTAATCAATAAGTCATTTGATCGAAAAACAAAACACAAACAACATAGCACCAATGCTAAGCAATAATCATGCAGAGCAACCAATGCTTAGCAATGTTTTAACGAAACATCATAGGCTAGCGTAAATAGTCACTCACACATCAACAATTTCTTTAATAGTAATAACCCAGCCCTACACTATTCGCATCTCCATAGCAACCAGATCCACTACCGGAACACCTGATGTGTTCTGTGTGTGTACAGTCTTTCGTTTTCAGCGTCTCTCGTAGAGCGAGAACGCGCGTTAGCATCGAATGTGGACGGTAGTTTGGTAAGGCGAATGAATCATGCAATATTTTCCTAGAACAAAACACAACCGGCGTGCTCAGCGGCACCGCTGGCTGGTGGGATTATGCGTAGTGCGTGTAATCGGACGGAATTGGATAGCCGCGATCTCTTCAACTTGTGTCAGGATACGCACGGCCGCCGTGTGTGGCGCATGGCTCGGCCTGGGGCAAAGCTTCGACCGGGCCAAATGCAATCGAAACGCAGGGGGTGGCGTTAATGTACAGAGCAAAGTTATCTTATATTATCTTAAATTAATTGATTGTACGATCTGTGCGTGAGCGAAAAGCAACGCAAAGCCGAGTCACTGTAAAAATTTGTTGTTGTCGAATTTCTATATTTCTCGTGCCGGGGAAAAATAGGACGGAGCGCGTGGATGCCACCCTACCCATTTTCTCTCCGGCCCATAGTTGATCAAGGTGTAGGAAAATATAATAGTATGTATCCAATCGATGCGTCTGTATGCTTATATATTTATTATACACAGAAAGTACATTCAATTTGTCGATTTAAGCTTGCTTGTTTGTTAGCGAAAAAAGGGTAAAAAACAACAGATTACTTCGATTGTATGCATGTACGTGCGGGACCGTAATTTACCGTTTTCCATTGTTTTAGACCTATATGCTAGAGTGAAACAAACACAGGGCGACAACTGTTGTGCTAAGTCCTGAGTAATGGTGGCAATTTTATGTTTAATTATTGTACTTTGTAAGAGAACGTACAAACTTTTACTTCCAACCTTTTTGTTTGTTTTTTTTTTTACACAATGGCTATAACAGGCAGCGACTAGAGGTAAATAGTGCGTATGCTACTTGTGCATACACCATCAGTTGTTTTAAGAGAAGTGTGAAGGGAAGTTTTGTTGTTCAATTAGTTGTAATCTTGGAGGAAAAAAAACACTCACAAATCATTCACGTTAAACAATTGAAGCACGTCTTACCGCGCAGCCCCAAATCACTGGTTTTGTGCAATTGCAATGCAACCGCTGCAAATTTAATCGTCAAACATACGGGAAAATTCGACCAAGGACGCAATGCCGTCCGTTCATCGTCATTTTAAAGAAGCAATGTACAAAACAACAAGCACACGAACACACATTCTCTCTTCATCGTTCTTCTCGTAGGAAAAGATTTCGATCCTAGTATAACCCACGGAAGGGATTAGGAAGAAATGGTCACATGCGCGGAGCAGTGTAATAAGCTTACTATATAATAAATTCGGTTTTACATCGGGTCACAGAACGTTACACATTGAACAAATAAACTAAACTACGGCTATTCGAAGTTGTATTCGAAAGAATATCCGAGTAGAGGGAAGTATTTTTTGCTTTCTGTGTTGTAGGATTCTTTATTCTTGATTCTTGGTCAGCTAAACTAATAAAAAGTATGTTGAAGGAGTAAAACTATTTGAATTGAATAACGCTAGTGCGTTCACAGTAAAAACACGGTTAATCACACTTCGACATGATGCAGCTACCGGATAACCCGAATCGGGAACGATCAGCTGCACTACTGAAAACCCGTTTCAAATAACTTTATGTTGTGTGGATACTGCATTACGGAATGGAAAGTTTTTAATAAATGATCATAATTTTTGATTTGGTTCAAAAAGGCTCTGATAAATGTATTCAAAGTTTATAATCCCAAGCCTGTTTCGAAAATGTATCCAAACTTCGATTTTTCGAACACGCTCGACATCTTTCGCACTGGAAAGCGGTGGTGTACCAACATGTTTTTGGTTTTGGGGAAGTTTTTCGTGAAAACTGTAAGGCATAGAATTAATGAACTATTTTGCATTTACTATTTTGCAATCGTAACAAATAGAAATAAACGAATGTTTTATATAATAATATATTTACATATTATTTAGTACAATATTTATCCAGACTACATCACTGCTTCCCTCCAGACAACCTTTGTATTTTTTTCTTCAACTTTTTTTCAGAACACGATGACAAACCTGCAGTAGTGCAATAGTTTACGCTCCATAATTTTAGAGAAAAATCCCTCTAAAACACGACTTAACATGGAATAAGCAAGAGTTGGATTGTAAAACTAGTGCAATAAGTGAATAGAGTGCAAAGCGAAATCTCGTTTACGGTGGTACGGGGAGGGGACGATTCCCTTCGCACACAATTTAGGTTTTCTGTTCGGTTTGTTGCGTTTGACACTGTTTTCTTTCCCGGAGAAAGTTTGCAGTGCCTTGTGTCGATTAGAATAAACAGTGAGAAAAGCAACGGTGCGTGTGAATTGTCCACCCTTAAACAGTCCTCCGCGTAGGGTGCGGTGCGGATTACGATAGATCATCACCCGGATTGTGACACACGGAATTCCGATGTGCTGGTGGATGTAATGGCATGCGCTAGTACATCATCGTCAGCATCAGCAGCAGCAGCGACCACCAGCATGGACGTGGTCGGAACGGCGCCAACGAACGTAGCGGCCGCGGCACGACCTTCACGGTTTACGATGGAAGGCGTCGGATCGCGGGTCATACGCGGGCCGGACTGGAAGTGGGGCAAACAGGTGAGAGAGCGCGGTCGCAATGAAAACTATTCGCCCTTCGTATCCGTAGTACTCGCAGCAGTTCCAGAAGGAAGGAAATGTGTGGAACGTTCGCGGCGATTACGGGTCATAAAGGGCAAGACAGGACGAGACGAGACGGAATCGACTCATGCAGATGTGTGTGTCGTTAGCTCCGAAAAATAGGGAAACATCACTTTATTGATGACGGTGAAACGTAAAAGCACATCCAGAAAAAGGCAACATCAGGTAGTGAAATTAAATCCCAGAGATTTGGTACGTCCCGGGAAGCACCGCATCTTCCCAACATCCCTCGGATTTGAAGAAGGCTCAGCAGAAAACAAAAGGGAAGAAAAGCATTACCGAAAGTGTACAAGAACCGACGGTAGCAGGAAGGCAAAGAAGGCCATGAGAAAACTTCGCACACATGTACGGCGGTGTGTGCGTGTGTTGGTGTGTGCGTGTAAGAGATCGAGACGGAAAAACACCGATTGCAGTAATGCACACCACACCACCACAATTGCGACGGGAGTGGAGGGTTGCTATGGTGAAGTGTGTTAATTTAAAATTTATTATTTCATCAATCAACCAACCTCACCGGGGACGTAGACGTAGATGAACGAACAAGTGGTGGTGGTGGTGGGGGATGGAAAACAATTGACCAAAACCTGAGACCTTTGCGGACATTTCTTTCGTACGATTGAATGGGGATCGTTTTGTGGTGGTCCCCTTCGTCTCCCTTTCCTCCATCACGTTTTCGCGTAACACCCGAGGCTGAGTAATGGACGTGTTTAATTACGACAAAACTGAAAGGTGCTTCTCAAGGAAGGGGGTTGGTTTGTTCAGGTCGTGGATGATGCGGCTTTACAATGTGACTTTAGTAGAAATGGAAATGATTGCCCGCTGTCCGCCCGCTTACCCACTGGCATCCTGGCGAGGGGGAAATAGAAATCAACAAACATGCGGGAGGCGTCATGATCGATCGTACGTTGATAACTACATTATCAACTGCCACCGAAGATGGGGAAGATTTCCGCCTTCGATTGCGCTTCGGCGTCATCTTACAAGTTCACGTGTTAATCATTCCAGTTCGGTCAACGTCTTCCGGTAATCGGCAAATGAATTATTATTACTAATGTTTTTGTTTCACCTTTCGATCTTTTTCTTTTCGGTCTGATGCGCACTTTGCGCTCCACGCAGGACGGTGGCGAAGGGCACGTCGGGACGGTGCGCAACTTCGAGTCGCAGGAGGAGGTGGTGGTGGTGTGGGACAATGGAACGGCGGCCAACTATCGGTGTGCCGGTGCGTACGATCTGCGCATCCTGGACAGTGCACCGACCGGCATTAAACACGAGGGCACAATGTGCGACACCTGCCGGCAGCAGCCCATCTTCGGCATCCGCTGGAAGTGTGCCGAGTGCAACAACTACGATCTATGCTCGATCTGCTATCACAGCGACAAGCACCATCTGCGGCACCGGTTCCATCGCATCACGACGCCGGGTGGCGAAAAAACGCTACTGGAACCGCGCCGGAAGACGAAAAAGATCGCCGTGAGGGGTATTTTTCCGAGCTCGCGGGTGGTGCGCGGTGTCGACTGGCAGTGGGAGGATCAGGACGGTGGCAATGGGCGGCGGGGCAAGGTGAACGAAATACAGGACTGGTCGTCGGCATCGCCCCGCTCGGCCGCGTACGTCGTGTGGGACAATGGGGCGAAGAATCTGTACCGCGTCGGGTTCGAGGGTATGGCCGATCTGAAGGTGGTGAACGATGCCAAGGGCATGACGGTCTACCGGGACCATCTGCCGCTTCTCGGAGAGTACGGCCCGGGCCGCGGACCGCACAACTTCCAGATCGGCGATCAGGTGACGGTGGATTTGGACATTGAGATTGTGCAGTCGCTGCAGCACGGACACGGCGGGTGGACGGACGGGATGTACGAGTGTCTAAGCACAACGGGCACGGTGGTCGGAATCGACGAGGATCACGACATTGTGGTGGCGTACCCGAGCTCACACCGCTGGACGTTCAATCCGACGGTGCTGACGATCGTTTCGTCGCCCGTCTCGCTGCTAACCGACAATCAGCCGCAGCAGTTTGCGGTGGGCGATTTCGTGAAGATCTGCAGCGACCTGGAGCGCATCAAGATACTGCAGCGCGGACATGGCGAGTGGGCGGAAGCGATGGTGCCGGTAAGTGAGGTTGATTTGCTTGATGATGTCTCAAGCTCGAGAAGATGAGTGATCTTCATGTACTCTTGCTTTCTAAAATCGATCACTAGCCTCTAGCAATGGAATTGTAATGTTATTAACGAAACGAAGAGCGAAACCCCTTGCTAAATTATTTCCAATCTCGCTTTGCAGACCCTTGGGAAGGTTGGACGCGTGCAGCAGGTGTATCATGATAACGATCTGAAGGTAGAAGTTTGCAACACATCCTGGACGTACAACCCGCTCGCTGTGACGAAAGTGGTAAGAGAATGGAAACATAATAATGATCCCTTCCAAATCGCTCTGTGCTAATGCGCTGCGTTCTCTAATCCCTCGCTTTTCGTTAGGCTTCCTCCTCCGATGGTGCGACCGCTGTCACAACGAACGGTGAACGGCTGTCGGCCATACTGAAGAAACTCTTCGAACCGCACGCGTCCGGTGATACCACCGAAGAGCTGGTAAAAGCCGCCGCCAATGGGGATAAATCGAAGGTGGAAGAATTTCTCGCCGGTACGACGGGCCGGGAACAGAACGTACCGCCCTCGTCCTCGTCGTCGACCACCAGCATGGGTGAAACGGCCGGTGGTGGTGGTTCGATCGTGAAGGTGGATGTGAACGGCGTGTTCGCAGGTCATACGGCGCTGCAGGCGGCAAGCCAGAACGGGCATCTGGAGGTGATAGAGGTGCTGCTGCGGTACAACGCGGACGTTGAGATCGAGGATAAGGACGGTGACCGGGCGGTACATCATGCCGCGTTCGGCGATGAACCGGGCGTGATGGGAATGCTGGCGAAGGCGGGTGCGGATTTGAACGCGCGCAACAAACGGCGCCAGACGGCACTGCACATTGCCGTGAACAAGGGACACTTTAACGTGGTGAAAACGCTGCTCGAGCTGAGCTGCCATCCGAGTCTGCAGGACTCGGAGGGTGACACACCGCTGCACGATGCGATCTCGAAGGAGCACGACAACATGCTGTCGCTGTTGCTCGACAACGGGGCGGACATAACGCTCACCAACAACAACGGCTTCAACGCGCTGCACCACGCCGCACTGAAGGGCAATCCGAGTGCGATGAAGATTTTGCTCACCAAAACGAACCGCCTGTGGATCGTGGAGGAGAAGAAGGACGATGGCTACACGGCGCTGCATCTGGCCGCGTTGAACAATCACGTGGAGATTGCGGAGCTGCTGGTGCGCATGGGGAAGGCCAACATGGACTGCCAGAATGTGAACCTGCAGACGGCGCTGCATCTGGCGGTCGAGCGGCAGCACGTGCAGATCGTGAAGCTGCTGGTGCGCGAGGGCGCCAATCTGAACATTCCGGATAAGGATGGCGATACGCCGTTGCACGAGGCGCTGCGGCACCATACGCTGTCGCAGCTGCGCCAGCTGCAGGACGTGGAAGGATTCGGCAAGATACTGATGGGGTTGAGGAATGTAAGTGAAGCTTTTGCGTGTGTGAGCAGTAGGAGGATGTATTTTAATGAATTTACCTGAATTTACAGAACACCGATAAGAAAGCATCGGCATCGATCGCTTGCTTCCTAGCGGCGAATGGGGCGGATCTGACGATAAAGAATCGAAAGCTGCAGACACCGCTCGACCTGTGCCCCGATCCGAATCTCTGCAAGACGCTCATCAAGTGCTACAACGAACGTAAGACGGACGATATGGATATGGCGGCGGCAAGCGGTGTGGCGACCGCCGTCGGACCAAACATGCAATCGGCGCTGGTGCGCCCGAGTGGCAGCAGATCGGGTGAACCGACCGCATCCACGTCCTCCTCGTGCCTGCCGAGCACCAGTGGGTCCAGTGGGCTTACTCACGCCCAGATCGATGCGAACCTGCTGATGGGACTGAGCAAAATGTCCATCCAACCGAACGTAACGGGCGAACCGAACGCGAACGTGAGCGTCAATCACAACGCATCCGGTGGAAGTGGTGGTAGCGGCAGTGGTGGAGGTGGAAGCCTTGCCCTTGCCGTCGGTGTCTCTGCTGGTGGCACCAACGGTGGCGGCCCACTTGACGAGTGTCTCCTCTGCTCGGACCAGAAGCGTGACACGGTGTTCAAACCGTGCGGACACGTTGCGTGCTGCGAAAACTGCGGGCCACGCATCAAGAAGTGTCTCATCTGCCGCGAATCGGTGCTGTCGCGGGAAAAGATCGACGAGTGTCTCGTGTGCTCGGACCGGAAGGCGTCCGTGTTTTTCAAACCGTGCGGCCATATGGTCGCGTGCGAACACTGCGCACCGATCATGAAGAAGTGCGTCCAGTGTCGGACGCAGCTCGAGCAGATGGTACCGCTGTCGGTGTGCAGCGGGGGC
This sequence comes from Anopheles farauti, assembly GCA_000473445.2. Lineage (NCBI taxonomy): Eukaryota > Metazoa > Arthropoda > Insecta > Diptera > Culicidae > Anopheles > Anopheles farauti. Next base: position 5,910,593 of record KI915045.1, read on the forward strand.
CCGGGCAGTGTCATCAACATACAGCATCACGCTGAGGATGGCAAGAAGGATCATCTGCACAATCACAACGCATCGCAGCTGCAACAGCACCAGCTGCAGCATCATCAGCAACAGCAGCAGCAGCAGCAGCAACAGTTGCTGCAGGGCACGAACAAGGCAGGCCTTGGCGTTGCTATGAACAACACGATGTCACCGAACACGACCGGCTCGCTCGGGGGTTCGTCGAGCGGCGGTGGCATGATGGGAAACAATGGACTGATGGCGGGCGTGCCCGGTAGCTCGGGCGGCAACAACACAACTCCACTTACGACCACAAACAACACCGGTGCGTCGGGCATTGCGCCAAACAATCTCAACCTCGTGGACGACTTCCAAAAGCTGCAGCAACAGCTGCAGGACATTAAGGAACAGGTGAGTTATAGCAATGAGACGACAGGGTTTTTTTGCCTTGATTGGTAGAATAGGGAATTGCTGATTTTCTAATATATTGCTCGAGAATTTAAAACATGTTTAGAAAAAAAAATAATTAACATTCTTGTCCTTCTCGACACAACCACAGACGATGTGCCCGGTGTGCTTCGATCGGATCAAGAATATGGTGTTCCTGTGCGGTCACGGTACGTGCCAGATGTGTGGCGACCAGATCGACGGCTGCCCGATCTGCCGCAAGACGGTGGAGAAACGTATTCTGCTATTCTAAGACATCCCCGACCCGAGCCTGTCTGGCAGCATCTCCCGCATTCCAATAGAGAACTTAGTGTATAAGCTCCGACGGATCAACTGGTGGAACAGCTCAAAAAAACAGAAAAGCCACACACACACAGATAAATAAGCGCACGTGTTGGAATTAGCTTAAGTTTTACGATGATATTGCTTTCCCAGCACCTTTCTCTGTTTCTCACTACAGCAAGCATAATCTATCGTTTTCGTCTTCCTGATTTGCAAAAAAACAAGCTTTAGCATCCGCTGGTGGAAAACGCGGAACTTTTCTTTTTCTTCGACAAGCTTTAGCTTTGATTTTTGTTTCGGCGCGTTTTTTTTCCCTCTATTTAATTTCTATTTACTCCTGCGCACTCATTTTGTGTGTGTTTCGTGATCCGTGGCGGTAGGATTTTGTTACTCATAATTAGTTGTAGTTAAGGTTAACTAACCGGCACAGAAGCATAGGCTGTTGTTACAGAAAAATCTGTATCCATGCCCAGGGGGTGAGGCAGGAGAAGGGGAGGGGGAGCCATTCACGCCGAGCAAATCACGCTCGCATTTATTGTATGTTGACCGTATATTGCTTTCACGCGCCCGTATTCGCTGTTTCGGTTCGAATATTGTCCCACGACGCAAAATACAGACGTTGAAAATCATTAGGAAATAAACACAAAAACACATCGATCGATTTTCACGAACGCTCTCGAAGTTTCACTACGTAAACACACACATACTTATCGATTTATTGTTCCAATTCCTTCGACTTACCACTAGCACTGGCCTCCGTTACGATGATGTCCTTCAGCAGGTCCTTCTTCTGCTCGAAGTAATCTCGGAACCAGTGGATGTGTTCGCGCTTTTCCTGCGCGGTAATGTAATGGTTCTTCGATAGGCCAACGCACACCAGCTCCATAAAGTGTCGCACCGGGCCCTTCGTCGGGCACCACGGTTCGAGGTGCTCCTCGAGGAAGATGTGCTCGGTGAAAGGAACCTTCGCCTCCTCGTCCCGGCCCTGCTCGTTGTTGATCGGGAACTGCCACAGCTTGCCCTGTTCCGTCCAGAGGGCCATCTTTTGGAAGTAGTTCGCCGGTGGGTGTGTCACCGCGAGCCGTAATTCGCGTTCATTTAGCTTCTGCCACGTTCGGAGCATGTCGGGACTTTCCTTGAGTGCTGCCGGATCGGTGAAAATGCCCAACGGTTCTTCGGTGAACAGTTTCACGCTGCCCGGACCACCGGGAGTTTGTGGTGGTTGTCTCGGACTGGCACGCCTTCGCTCGTACCGTTCTTTGGGGGCCATTGAGCCGGTTCCTTGTTCACCTTCCTCCACCGGACGTTTCTGTTGTTTGGAGCGTTTCGATTCGATCGATTTCTTCACCAAGGTGCTACGCGTGGGATCTCCCTTTTCCTTTGCAGCACTTTTTGCGCTTCGGTCTACCGCCATGCCGGTGATGATGTCGTTCAGGCTATTCTCACCGCCAGGCGCAGATGTACCGAGCAGCTTCGACAGCAGCTCATTCTCCGTTTGCTTCGCGTCACCACCCAGTGCGGTGGCAACATTGCGTGTGGCCTGTGCGAGATCCTTCGGTCGTTCGTCCTCGCCATCGGAATCCGAATCCGAGTCCTCTTTATTTTGTTTCGATTTCTTCGACTTAGGACGCGGCAGATCGACCTTTTTCACCAGTTTCGTCTCACTTTCGGTGCTCATCATGGCGAGCAGCTCATTCAACCGGTTCAGGGCGGCGGATGATTTCTTTCCCTCATCTTCAGCATCAACGGGCTTGCGGGCGTTTGGCGGTGACTTCAGTTTATCGTTGTTTCCACCGTCTCCCGGTGTGCCGGAAGAATCGGATGAAAATCCGCCGCTGGAAAGCACCACCCGTAGGCTTCGTAGCTTATGTAACCTGCAACAACAAACGGTTTCAATAACGGTAAGCGTTAGTTAAACAATAAAAATAACATGATTTGGAAAGCCTTACCGAAATAAAGGTGCACGAGCTATTTGGAACATCGCGATTATTTGCGTATGAGTTCAACTTAGTCTAGATTAATTTCGCCGGCCGCCGAAAAAATGCTTCAACACAACTCGTGGATTTGTTTACAACTTTCGACGATGTTGTCAGTATGCTGTGACTTTGGACAATTGTCAAAGTGAGTGCTGGCAGATGCATACTGTCATTTTCTGTTTAAAAAACCCGTTAGATGAGAAAGAGCACACAATGAGCCCCAATCTTCTGCGTTGCATTTGTTGATGAAAGCTTTAAAGCTTTAAAGTAAACTTGTTCGCTGATTTAGTATAGACCAAGAACAGCAATAGATGCCTGTATGAGAACACAATCACATTATATTTACCCATTCTACTTCCTTCTCAACACAACAATTTGACTCATGTGTAACAAGTCCTCGCGTGAAGCTGAGTTGTTGTTTTCACTACATGTCTAACGAAAGGTGCGTGTAACCTGCGCCAACGCCAATACACTCTGCCCCACCCGGGGCCACCGTTTAAAATGATCGAAAGCTACTTTTCGATCTTTTTTCTTGGCAACGTTTCATGCGAAACTTACTCATCTGCTCACTGCGTCGCTTTCGGATGTTTGTCTTCATCAGCGTTCCGTTTTCGCCGGTTTATTTTTAATTCGTCGGGATCTGCTAGCTTCCGACATGAAAGCGATCTCTAAGAAGCCAGCGCAACAGTCAGCTGAGTGAGTTGTTACGGTTAAGACGGTTCCTGAAGCGAACGTCGTCAGCGGAGACATTACCAACCCAGTGCGTACAAAATGATGGATTTCTTTATTGCTAAAAATCACAACATACCCGTGCAACCTCCTGCGCCCGTGGAGTTGATTACGCTGCCCTTTTCGAAGCAAGGCGAGGAGGTGAAGAATGGCATCGAACAGGTCACACAGGAGTTGCCCAAAATTGCACCACCGAAAGAACCGACACCGGAGCCGATCTATACGGGGTTCAATTATTTGCCTATGGAGGTAGGTCGTGATGGAATAACATCCTCTCGGTGCAAACTAGATTTGATTTTAATTTGTATCCTCAATGCTCTCGACAGCTGCTGCTGAAAGTGATGAAACAAATCTCGGTTGACGATCGGCTTGCCTGTGGCCAAACGTGCCACCGGTGGATGGAAGCCGCCCACTACTATCTGCCGTTCAGTAAGCGCGTCATCTACAAGTTCACCAACGTTAACTTCACCGACTACGAGCCCCCGATCAAGTCGTTTCTCGGTGCGTTTCGCATCTTCCCGAGCATCGCGATCAAATCGTGCACGTTCTACGGCAACAGTCAGTTCTGGCCGCGGTTTGGAGAGCACGTGATCGAGCTGACGATAAAGAACTGCCTGATCAAGGACACCGAGCTGCTGTACATCTTGGAGAACGTGCCAAATCTGCGCCAGCTGAAAATAGAGCAGTGCGACGAACTGTTTCGGTCGTGGTATTTCGAGAAGCGCACCAGTTGCTGCGAGTCTCACTTTGTGCTGCCGGATCTGGTGGACGTGTCGCTCACGAACAATGACTTCTTGGACGAGCTGCACTTCAACAAGCTGATGACACTCGCTCCGAATATTGCGCATTTGGATCTGTCGAACTGCTTCAAAATGATCGCCTCGCACCGGCGGGTCGCGATGGTCGAGCACATCATGCGCTTCATCAACATGCACCAGTTCCAGCTGCAAACGCTCAAGTTCAACGGGACGCTCGCGATCGACGATATCTGCCTCAGCACGCTGTCCATGATCGACGGGCTAAGCCTGGAGACGTTCAGCATGACGTTCTGTGATAAGATCCCGGCGGCGATCATCGATCTGTTGCGCCGCCAGCCGGATCTAAACATCACACAGGACCTCGAGTGGAAGGTGGGTCGCCATCCGATCAAGGCGCCCGGTTTCATCAGCTTCCTGGTGCGGCAGACCAATCTCGTGCATCTGGATCTTACCTCCTCGCTCGGCATCACCGACGAGGTAATGGAGCTGATCACGACCTGTCTGCCGAAGCTGAAAACGCTCAAACTACGCCGCTGTATTCTCGTGACGGACGAAGGCATCATAAACATCGTCAATCTCGAGCACCTGGAGGTGCTGGATCTGTCCAACTGCTACCGCATCTCCGATCGGGCCATGTACCGGGAAGTTATTGGACGGAAGGTGAAAAATCTACAGGAACTGTATCTGTGCGAGCTGCCCAACCTGAGCGACTACTCGCTGATACAGGTAACGCTCAACTACGAGATGCTGCAGGTGCTCGATCTTAGCAACAGCCCGAACGCGGCCACGGACGCCACGATGCAGTACATCAACTACTATCTGGTGTCGCTCAAGCAGCTGCATCTGTACTGCTGCACGAAGGTTTCGGACGCCGGACTGACCGGGATCGATCTGCCGGTGAAGCCGATGATCACCTGGGACCATGAGGAGGTGTTCCCGCTCGATCGGTTGTTCAAGCTGCGCGTCCTCAACCTGATCGGATGCTACCGGATCTCGGACCTATCGCTGCAGAACGCGTTCAAGCTGGCGGAGCTGAAGGAACTTCATCTGGCGCGTTGTTATCAGGTACGGGGAGGGAAGCGAACTGTGGCGATCCAGCAATACTGTGTAAATTACGCGTTTCTTTAGTGTATTGTGAAGCTTGTTTTGTGATCTCCACATTAAGTTACGAAACTGTTTTTTACGCTGCCGTTTGCAGATCTCCGAAGCTGGCATAAGTGTTCTCAGCCAAACGGCAAAGGCGCTCGAATTCATCGACATCAGCGAGTGCCCGTGCGTGAACGATAACTGCATCGAGATGCTCACCGCCAACCTGAAGCGGCTCCGCACGCTCAAGGTGAACAAGTGCGCGCTGCTGACGAACGCCTGCCTGGAGATCATCGGGCGTAACTGTAGCTACTTGAAGGTAAGCTTCGTTCCCGTCTAGCACCCTAGTGTTGTCGTCCTTGCGTCCACGCGTGTCCATCCACCACACCAGCACCAACGTTGCTCTCATGCGCTTGAAGTTTTCCTACAGTTCCTTCACATCAGCGGGTGTCCGCGGCTGAAAAAACCCAAGAAGCGCCTGGCGCACCTTTCCTCGCTGAAGGCGATCTACGTTGAGTGGTAGGCAGGACAGTGTCTACGCCGTCAGCTGTTACTATTAAGCACAATAAAACCGATAATGGGTGATAGCTATTTTGAATCCCTTCGCTTGCGTTGGAATGTTGCGCGTTACGAAATCGAGGTGGTCGCCCGACCAAAACGATGACACAATGGCCGAGAACCGCACCGTATTGTTTGTAAACAAATCGCGAGGATCGTTTGCGCGCGGCGTCGCGTCCCGTGGGCTGGCGTCTGCGCATGCGCCCTTTCCCCTTTCACTGCCAATGCCAAGGGCTCCCCCCTCCTCCCCCCCTCCCGTCCCCTCGAAAGCTCACACGATCGTGGGCGTGCGATGTTTAATAATAGTGTCGAAACCGAACGATCACGCGAACACGCGTCGAAGGCGGAAATGAATGATGGGTTTGTCTCGAGGTTGATCCGGCGGCCAGTGACCATTGTGACTTCCACCGCGATCGCTGAGCGGCTGCCGAGATGGAGATGTCAATCGAGAGTTGGTTCAATCTGCACTACTACGGGTTCGGGCACGGTGCGGACGAGGAAGAGGACGAGGAGGAAAGCGAGGAGGAGCTGGCAGTGCCGGCGGAACCGATCGAAGAAGTCGATGATCGCGTGTTTCCCTTTCACGACGATGTGTTCTACATCAACCTGAAGGGATCGCGTGTTCGCACCGGATTTGACAATCTTCCAATGGAGGTAAGCTTTGATCCTTTAGCTTCGAACTCTCTCGCTCCCGTGCACTCTCTCTCTCTCTCTCTCTCTCTCTCTCTCTCTCTCGATAGATCCTGCTCAACATCTTTCGCTTTCTCAACTCGGTGGATCGCGATTCGGCGGCCCTCACCTGCAAGCGGTGGTTCGATGCGATGGGCCACCGGGACTTTCTAGACGAGGTGTGCTTCCACTTCGAGGAGGTGTGCATCTGCGACGGTACGCCCCCGATCGGGCTGTTCCTGCGCAGCTTTCGCCACTTCTCCAACATCAAGCTGACGCGCGTCCAGTTCAATGGGTACAGCGAGTTTTGGGACGTGTTCGGGGAGAACCTGCGCGAGATCACGTTCTGCAACTGTGTGACGCTGACGAAATCGAAGCTGACGATGATCCTGAAACGGTTGCCCTTCCTCGAGTGTCTCGTGCTGGAGGAGGCGGACGAGTTCTTCCAAACCTGGGCGCCGGTCGAGATGAAGCGCATCGAGCCGGTTTGTCGGTGTCTGCGGAAGCTGGCGCTACGGAAGAGCAACGCGTTCACGGTCGAACATCTGTACTATCTGATCGCGATGGGTCCGAACATCGGTGCGCTCGAGATTTCCAAGTGCCTGAAGCAGATCGATGCACCGACGCGCGTCAAGATACTCACCACCATCCTGGCGATCATGAAGCTGCGCAAGAAGAAGCTCCAATCGGTCGACTTCAGCTACACCATGTACGACGATCTGTTTCTGAAGCAGTTTGCCGAGATCGAAAACATGTCCCTGAGCCAGATCAGCCTGTCGTTCTTCGAGCGCGCACCGATCAAGGATCCGGGCATCATCGACATACTGCGCTGCCAGTCGGCGATCGTGCATCTGGATCTGTCGTCGTTCCTGAACCTCACCGACTTTGCGCTGATCGAAATATCGAGCTCGCTGCGGCTGCTGAAGACGCTCAAGCTGAACGGATGCTGGCTGCTGACGGACTTCGGCGTGGAGTCGATCTACAAGCTCGAACGGCTGCAGGTGCTCGATCTCTCCGATTGCGATAAGATCAGCGACCGGGGGTTCATGAAAGCGATCGTCGATCGCAGACGCGACCGGATGAGCCAGCTGTATCTGAGCATGCTGCCCGGGCTGACGGACAGTGTGATACTGAAGATCTGCTTAACGCTGCTCAACCTCACGGTGATCGATTTCTGCGGATCGGATTGCATGAACGACACCTCGGTACAGTTCCTTTTCTGCTATCTAAAGTGTCTTCGCACGCTCAGACTGAACGGATGCGTGAAGGTGGGTATCGTCGGTTTGTTTTGATTGAGTGAAGTGGTTTTCATGCGTTTGAATTGTTTTAAAGATCTCAGACGCGGGATTGACGGGCGAGAACCTTGCGGTGGCGGTGATAGAGATCTGGGACGTGCAGACGACCTTCTCCGTGAGCGAGCTGCGCAGTCTGCAGGAGCTGCAGCTGTCCGGGTGCTTCAAAGTGACCGATTTCACGCTGACACATTCGTTCCGGTTTCGGGAGCTGCGCGAACTTAACCTAGCGCACTGCGTTCAGGTGAGCTGAGTTGAATGTGGGTGGGATCAGCCAAAAAGAAGATCATTCTTTTAATGCTTCACATTCGTTTCAGATATCGGAGCTGGGTATCGAGGCAATGTCCCGGAACTGTCCCGCACTGGAGCAGATCGATCTGAGCGACTGTTTTCACGTGAACGATCGGTGCGTGGAAGCGATGGCAAAGAACCTGGTGCGGCTTCGCTCGCTGAAGCTGGTCCGGTTGCCCCTGCTTACCGGTGCGAGTGTCGATGCGCTCGTGCTGTATGCAAAGGTGATCCGGTACATCTACATTCGCGGGTGCTGCAAAATTCCGAAGGATGCACCGGAGCGATTGAGGAAAATCGGCACACTACGTAATATACCCAAGTGTTAGCTTGTTTGTGATGTCCCTGCGTCGAAGTGTGGTTTATGTCCCCAGGTGTCCGGTGTTTCTCAGTGTGCTTTGTTTGACTTTGTTGATTGTGTATAAAACCAGTTGAACTGCTCTTATTACAGGTACGTCGGAGTAAAAGCTACCAGCATCCTAGAAGGCGGCAAAAAACTGAAAATTATATTTACGACAACGTTACGGCAATAGATTTAAGAGAGAAAGTTATACTAATCCTTACCGATTAAGTAGTTTTAACTGTTTCTTTGTGGAACTGCTAAACGCACCACAGTACAGTAGTAAACAAACAGTACGTTAAACTAAAATAAAACTTCGTTTACTGCGTCCGATTGAATACTTACATTCACCAATTTATGGTGAATAGCCCAAAATTGGTTTTTGATATTATTTTTAATCCGACCTGCCTTGTCTGAACGAATGAACTTAACATATTTCGAAGCTGTAATGTGTGCGAAGGTAAAAAAGGGAATGGAAAACTCTTTTGTTAGTGCATAATGCATCGTTCCACCCATTTTACCCCTGAAAGTTTGCAATTATGTGTCCACTTGACTTAATTAAACCTTAAGCGACTCGACACGCTTTGGGATCAGATCACGCCAAACCCGATCATGCTTTCTTCGGGTGTGCCTTTCCCTTTCGTTCGGCAAATCATTATCAATAGAATTCGCTACCGAAAGCAAGGCAAATTGCATAACGTACACTGCACTGGTTCGGATCCGATCGGGAGGCGGATAAATATACCCGATCGATCGAGCTCGGCGGAATCCGCGGAAGGGCAGCAAGAAGGATCTAAACGAATCCCAATCCCCACTGGCCGGCTTACGCCCCGGGGAAGTCGTAGGCACGTTCAGTTCAGCCTTGCCGTTCAGTTCGTCGTTACCATCCGGCAGGCATGCATCGAGACGCGATGGATTTTGTGTGCCCAGTGAGTGAGCTGCTGCTGCCTGCGCGTAAACCCCCCGCACGGGTGGCCCTACCACAACGATCAAGATCGCTCGATCAACCGATGACCAGTGCGGAGGAGACAGCGGGGGTGTTGAACGATGGTGGCAAATCAAAACCTACTTCCTCCAAACCACCAGCGTCTACGTCGTCGAGCAGGAGGAAATCGTCCGATACGAAAAAGGATCGAGCGGCGGAGCAGGAGGAGAAACGGAAGAGGGATAGCATCTTTACGCTCTTCCCGGACCTGCAGTGGAAACCGACGGTCGAGGAGAACGTGAGTGTGCCGGTGGAGTACTGCGACTGGATGGCACCGTTCAGCTGCGATGGCCGATTTACTGCGCGCTTCGATCTTCTGCCGATGGAGCTAATCCTGAAGGTGTTCAAGCAGCTGAACGCGAGCGATCGCCTTGCGGCCAGCGAAACGTGCCGGCGGTGGTTGGAAGCGGCACACTACTACGAACCGTTCCAGCGCCAGATGTACTTCAACTTCGATCGGATCGAGTTCAACGACGAGGATGGGCCGATCAAGTACTTTTCGCAGCCGTTGCGAACGTATCCCTACCTGACGTTCACGTTCGTCGAGTTTACCAGGCACAGCGACTTCTGGCTGAACAACGGTATGTACATCAAGGAGCTGACGCTCCGCTGTTGCCTGATACGGAAGAAGAAGTTCATCACGATCATGAAGCACCTGCCGGCGCTCGAGCGGCTCGAGCTGATGCAGTGCGACGAGCTGTTCAAGCACTGGACGCTCGACTACAGCACGGACGAGCCGATGTTTCCGTTCACGCTGCCCCGCCTGAAGCATCTGTCGCTGGCGGCGTGCGACTACTACAACGAGTACCACTTCGAGCGCTTCATCGAAGCCGCCCCGGCGCTGGAGTCGATCGACGTGTCGAACTGCTTCATCAACCTCTACCTATCGCGCCGCATGACGATGATCTCGCGCGTGCTGCGGTTGGTGAGCAAGAACCGGCACATGATGCGCGCGCTCAACATCAGCGACATCCCGTGCTTCGACGATGTCGCGTGGCACCTGCTGGCCGAGATCGGTGGACTGTTTCTGACGCACTTCACCGTCACGTACACCGATCGGATACCGCTGAAGGATCCGGGCATACTGAAGTTTTTCACCGTACAGACGAAGCTAACGCATCTGGACCTCACGTCGTCGATCGGGGTGAACGATGTGTGCCTGCAGCTGATCGTGGAGAACTGTCCCCTGCTGGAGGTGCTGAAGGTGCGCCGATGTTGGTTGCTCTCCGACGAAGGTGTGCAGGATCTGCACACGCTGCAGCATCTGCGGGTGCTGGACGTTTCTAGCTGCGATCGCATCTCCGACTACGGCATGCGCGTTGGCATACTGGGGAAGCGACCGCGACGCATGGACGCGGTGTACTTCTCGCTGCTCAACACGCTCAGCGACTACTCCATGTACTATCTCGTGCTGATGTTCAAGAACCTGCAGGTCCTGGATCTGGACAGCAATGCCACCATCACGGACACCTCGCTGCAGTATCTGTGCTGCTACTCCCAGGAGCTTCGCAATCTTAACCTACAATCGTGCGCAAAGGTGAGTGTGGGGAGGGGTGTCATTTGTTCGGCTTCGTTCGCCAACAGTGGAGGGGGAGTTGAACAGTGAAAAGGGAAAGCCACTACCGGCCATTACGGCATGCTTTAGTAGCCACCGCACCGATCAAGTGCAATGCCAAGGTTTGCCGGCTCAAAATAGGCGCCGCACCGACAGCGAAAACAAAGCACGATAAATAGATTTCAACCATCTTGGCACCCATCGCGGTTGTCGTCGTCGTCATTGCGGTTCTTCCTTGTACGAGCCGGTGGCGAGCAGCCGATCGGTGTTATTTAATCGACTATCGGACCACCGCGGTTCAGTAGCCGCCCGAGTGACGATGCGCTACCAGCACAGAAAACCGCTACCGATCTTTCGGCCCCAGTTCGAGCTGCTCCCGGTGGAAGTAAGTGTTCCAGCGGCTTGAATTGCCCGTCCCCGACTAATCGCCTCCAATCCCGTCGTCGAACAGCTGGTCGTGCAGATATTCCGGTACCTAACACCGGGCGATCGACGGTCGGCGTGCTTCGTGTGCCGGCGATGGTACGAGGCGTCCAAGTACTGCCGCTTCGCGGAGCAGATGGTGCTGCATCTGGTCGGTGTGGATTTCGACGATTTCAAGCCGCCGGTACGCAATCTCATACTGGCCGATCGGAAGTACCCGCTGATCAAGCTGTCGCGCGTGAAGCTGAACGTGCACAGCAAGTTCTGGCTCAACTACGGTGTGTTCGTGCGCGAGATCACCTTCGAGAAGTGTATGATCTGGCGGGAGCGGGTGATCTCGCTGTTCAAGCACATGCCGAACCTGCGCGTCGCCCGGTTCGTCGAGTGCGACCTGCTGCGTGACGATCTGTTCCGCACGTGGAAGTTCTTCGACAACGGGCTGTACACGATCGACTTCCCGCGCGTGGAGACGCTCTCGCTCGCGAAGAACAACTTCAGCCAGCTGCAGTTCGAGTCGATGGTGGAGATGATGCCGAACCTGACGCGTGTCGATTTCTCGCACTGCTTCCGGCAGGTGGAAACCTCCCGGAAGATGTTCCTGCTCAGCTGCATCCAGAAGTTTATCGTACGCCGGCAGCACGTGCTGCGCTCGGTTAACATCAGCGGCATTCCGGTGGATGATATCTTTCTGCGGGGTCTAGCGGACGCCACAGGGCTCGTGCTGGACGAGCTGAGTCTTACGTACCACGAGAAGATTCCTGCCCGTGAGCCCGCCATCGTTGATCTGTTCCGACGGCAGACGTCCCTCCGTCTGCTGGACGTAACGGGCTCGACCGGGATCACCGATTTCTGCTTGGATCAGATCGTGCGACATATCGGCGACCTCCAGATGCTGGTCATGACCGGTTGCTGGGGAATCTCGGACTACGGCATCAAGCAGATCTTTCGGCTGCAGCATCTCGCCACGCTCAACCTCTCGAACTGCATTCGAATGTCCAAACGCGGCATCATGGACGGGGCCGCCTTTGCTAACCGTGCGATTCTGCGGGAACTGCACCTGGAGCTGCTGGACACGCTGGACGAGGAGTGTGTGGTGAAGATCGGCGCTAACTTTCCCAACCTCGCCGTGCTCAACATTGGCGGCTCGTCCACCTGCATGACCGACTGGTCGGCCCAGTACATTTTCTGTAATCTCGTAAATCTGGAGCATTTAAACATCGAGCGGAGCACGAAGGTTTGTGCTGGTGGTGAAGGGGAAGAGAACGTGATCACGATCACGCACAGTAATTAACACTTTGCCGCGGGGACGCGAGGGACCTTTTGCGGGCGCTTCTTCTTAAGTCATACCATAAAGCTCAGTTCGTTCGTTTACTCCCTGCTCCATCTCCACAGCTCACCGACGCCGGTTTCACCGGTATCGATCTGCCGGAGAAAACGTTCTCGATCTGGGACGTGGAGGAAACGTTCGCGATCGATCGGCTGAAGAAGCTGCGCGTACTCAAGGTGTCCGGTTGCTATCGGATGACGGACTTTGCGCTGCGCTATGGTTTCCGCTTCACCGAGCTGAAGGAGCTCAGCCTGTCGCGGTGTCATCAGGTGGGTTACGGTGCAGTATTTCAGTTTCTTCCTCATTTTCTGACGCGATCGCTTCGTTTGCCATCAGATATCGGAAGCCGGCATCGAACGGCTCGTAGCGACCTGTCCGGCCTTGGAATATCTCGACCTAAGCGAGTGTCCCAACATCAACGACAGCTGCGTGAAGATGATCGCGATCCAGCTGAAGCGCATCGGCACCCTCAAGCTGGCCAACTGTCCACTGCTGACGGAAGCGTGTCTCGAGTTTTTGGTGACATTTTGCAAAAACTTAAAGGTAGTTTTGCGTTCGCGTTTGTTTACGACCTTTTGTTTTAGTAACACCTTTTCGTTCTCTTTTATTCACTAGTACCTGTACGTGAGGGGATGCTTCAAGCTGCCACCGGACATTGCGGAGCGTCTAGCGAAAATTCCTACCCTTCGGCAGGTGTACAAATCATAGGACGCAACGGTGGGATGAGGATTTTGTACAGCGATATTATAACGATTGTTTTAAGAAACTATTTTTAAAGAAATATATTTTTATACATATTTTAATGTAAGAATGGAGTGGATGTTCTGTTTTGTTCTCGAAAGAATGTTCAATAATACTATTTAATTTGATGCATCTTAAGTCGATAATGGCGTTCCTTGAAGTTTTTTAAACTACCAACAAAATGATCTACTAAATGCTTACTATGTAGCCAAATCCTTTCCTAACCTATCGTGTGTACTCTTCCCTCTGCAAAGAGCACATAACAGAACGCTTTCCCATGCGCAATAGCTCCGTTGGCACGCGGTAGACCGAATCTGGCATTCTAACCAACGCCCATTCCTAGCACCTTGACTCACTCGCGTCACCAAGTCACCGGTCCTTTATGTCATCGCATGCCAGAATGCGGTCTATTTTCTCTCGGTTAACGTAACGTATCGTGAACGTGTCGTTCTTACTAGTGTAGCAGGAAGTAGTATCGCCTAGATCACTCTCAGTTTTAGTCGATCCACAGCAACGGGCGCGTCTGGTTCTTGGGCACTGCAAGCACCGAAAGCGTTGGCATCGAAAGTTTGTTCTGTTTTTTTTGAGTGCAAGTGATTTTGTTTATGTGTGAGCGAAGGTGATCGTAACATCCTCATTCCCTGGCACGATGGCACTAGCCCGACTGGTGGAACGAATCGAACGAACGCTGTATGTGCACTATGAGGACAGTTTTGTGTACTTCTTCGAACCAAACTTTGAGTCATTGCCACCGGAGGTTCGTAGTGTTAAGAAGAAGTAGTTAACAAAGAGATAGTTATAAAGATCCAATATTGCGATTTGATTCCCTTTGGTTAGTCCATAGCTAGGGCAGGTCTTAGGATCTTTAGTCCGCTCCCCAACCGTTCTATTTCCTGCTGCTTTCGTAGTCATTCTACTTTAAGCATCTTTTAGGACTTCGATAGATCAATATTCCTTCTTCCCTTCCTCCCACAGCTACTCATCCATCTGTTTCGGTACCTCAATCCAAGTGATCGGTGTGCGGCCTCCCTAGTATGCCGCACCTGGTACGATGCCTTCCGATATCTCGAGTTCCAGCGTGCCGTTCGACTTCACATCCACGATATCGAGTTCGTCGATAATGGACATCCACTGAAAGGCCTCATGACATCGTTTCGCTACTTCACGGACGTTCGCATCACGAAGGTGGTGTTCGGCAACAAAAGCGACTTCTGGAGCGAGTTCGGCGATGGCATCGAGGAGCTAACGTTCGACAACTGCGTTATTTGGAAGCATAAGCTAGCGTCGATCCTCAAGTACCTCCCGCGACTAGCCCGCCTGAATATCTACAACTGCCCGGATCTGTTCAAAACCTGGAAACTGATGGAGAATCTTACCGTCTCGTGGAATCTGCTCCTGCCCGAGCTGCGCCATTTGAGTCTCGCACGCAACAATCGCTTCCAGGACTTTCACTTCGACTATCTGGTCCAGCTGGCACCGAATCTCGATTCGCTCGATCTGTCCGATTGTTTTAGCAGCATCGAAGCCCGCCAGCGGGTGCTCATGCTCAATCACATCCTGGCGTATGTCCGGACGAACAGCGCCCGGTTGCGACACTTCTTCCTCAACGGCACCCCGATCGATAACGTGTTCCTGCGTGGGTTAGCGGACGTGAAGGATCTCTCGCTCCGCAGTTTGGGGCTGATGGTGTGCGAAAAGATTCCCACCAACGAGCCCGGCATCATCGATCTGTTGCGAGCGCAGACGAGTCTCACCCATCTCGACCTATCGAAATCACTTTCCCTTAATGATTACGCCCTGATTCAGATCTCCCAATCGATACCGCAGCTGGAAACGCTCATCCTCAACCGCTGCTGGATGATCACCGACTACGGCATAACGGCGATCAAGAGTTTGATCAAACTGCGGCACATCGATCTCACCAACTGCGAGCGGATCACGGACGCGGGGCTGGTGGGCGGCCTGTTCACCCACAATCGACGCAATGTGCGCAAACTTTATCTCGGTCTGCTGACGAACATGAGCGACGCGGCGCTTACGAAGGTGTCGTTCGAGTTCTGCGACCTGGTCGTGCTCGATCTTGGCGGCTGCTCGAACAGCATCAACGACCTGTCGATACAGTACATTTTCTACCACATGACAAAGCTGCAGGAGCTAAATTTAGACTGCTGCGCGAAGGTGAGTGATTGTGGCGCGTGGGTGGGTGATAATTGGGGAGCTTTCCCACCTCTCCTTCGCTTCCTTTTGCGGCAATGCGTAGGGAGGCGAAACTGTAGCTCGTAAAGGGATTATGGGTGTCATTTTTTTTCGATAGCATTCTACATGAACAAGAATTTATTTCTAAAGAGAGATCATACGTATCATTCAAAGAGAGCTTCCCTCTAACGTCTCTACTCTACTTGGGTCAGTTAGTTTTAGCTACCAAATGTGTTATATAAAGCATTAAATTTTACTCAAAATTAAATGATTAGCTGCAATTTTCATCCTTTACAAATAATAATTTATCATTAAAATCATAATTTAATTTTACATCGTAATTTTTGTCTCATAAATTTATACTCTTACCTCAACAATAAGCAACTCGTAATATCATTGTTGAGCATATAGTTTTTAGATTAAAAATTAAAAATTTATTCTTTTTAAAATCTTCCCTTTTATGTACCAATCCTCATTCTCAGATCTTCATCAGTCTTACGTTCATGATGCAAAAAAGCCGACGGCAAAAAGTGTATATCGTAATAAAGTTATCACCTACATGTTATTTTGTACTGGAAACAAATCTACACACTGGAATAATCTTCAATCATGTCTGAAAATATCAATCTAGTGCAAGAATGCATTTGAAAGCA
This sequence comes from Anopheles farauti, assembly GCA_000473445.2. Classification (NCBI taxonomy): domain Eukaryota; kingdom Metazoa; phylum Arthropoda; class Insecta; order Diptera; family Culicidae; genus Anopheles; species Anopheles farauti. Next base: position 5,926,898 of record KI915045.1, read on the forward strand.
AGCAACAAAATAGTTAACAAACATACAGTAAAAAGGTTTTTAAGTAATTCAATTAGTGTTGAAATGAAATAGTTTATAATGCACATACAAAAGCCATGATTTGAACTAGAACTGAACTGAAATTAATAAAAATATCCTTTTCGAAAACAAATCTTACTCTACGCACCCACCAGATCTCGGACGCCGGCATCACGGGCGTCAACCTCGAGGAGAAAGCGTTCGCCATCTGGGACATTGAGCTGTCGTTTTCGATCGCCGACCTGGCCGGGCTGCGATCGCTGAAGCTGTCCGGGTGCTACAAAATCACGGACGTCTCGTTCGAGCGGTGCTTCCGCTTCCGGGAGCTGAAGGAGCTGAGTCTCGCCCGGCTGCTGCAGATCACCGATCGCGGCATCGAGCGGCTCGTCCTCGGCTGTCCGGCGCTGGAGGTGATCGATTTCAGCGAATGTCGCACGATCACCGATCGCTGCATCGAGATCGTCACCAAGTGCGAACCGCGACTGACGACACTGAAGCTGCAGAACTGTGCGCTCATCACGGACCGAGCGATCCGCGCGATCGTGGCAAACTGTACCGTTCTGCGCGTGCTAAACATACGTGGCTGCATTAATATCTCGTCGTACGCGGAGCGGAAGCTGTCGGCGGTGAAGTCACTGCGGCACCTGCACGGCTGCACACCGGAAGTCATCTAACAGTCTCGGGCTGTGTTTGTTTTCGAATAAACGTATGTATATTTCGCTCGAGGCCGCTCTCTTCCTTCCTACCACCCTCAAAACCTGCTCAAGGTCAATCGCGTCGAAGGAATTTAAAGAAAAAAGTATTCTCTCCACACTCACACCGCTCAGGAAGTGCAGCCACCAGCGACCCACCCACCGTTCGACCACCCCTAAAGCGTTCGGTTCCACCCGAAGCAGCCGGTTCAGAGTGGGCCCGGTTGTTTCTTCTTCTTTCTTCGGTTTTGGTTAATTAGTCGGCGATGCTTGGGCGATGAAAGATCAAAGCCGAAAGACCGACCGACGGGCCGGGGACGCGGACAATCGGTGCTACCGCATATCGTATCACTCGAGAGCACTGCCGCCTCCACTCCTCACAGCATGGAAAGTTGTCGAAACAAAAACAAAAACCAAAACAGAAAAAAAAAACATACGAAAGAAAACACCAGAAAAAGTGCACGCACTCGAACTTACCATACACGAACCCAAAACCCTCGACCGGGAGGAGCCCGAGAAGCGGTCAAGGCAAGGGAAAAGGTAAACGTGAAGCCTACCGGGCGAGCCACCGGGCGTGCAGAAGAGTAAGATTTTATACGATTTAATAATTTTATTGCACGCACCTCGGGCGGGCGTGTTGCTTTTTTGGGGTGGGTATGCGGGGTGGGGTTTATGACCGGTACGGGACGGTTTCGTCGCCGACCGTTTCGTCAGATCTTCACTGCCGGCTACCGACCGGATCGATCCGGCTGAGATTTGGTCGTGGTTTTTTTTTTCCTGTTCCTTTTTTTTCTCTCCCCTCTGAGTGGCTTCCGTCTGCGTCGTTTTGTTTGCGTCCCTCCCGAGGGTATGCCCTTCTTGCGCCATGACCGGGAGACCGGCTTCGGTGAGGAATGGAATGCAAAAAAAGTGTTTAAAAAATGCACCATAATTGGACAATTTTTTCTCTCGTGGTCTCAAGCTAGCTCGGCTACCTTGAAGGCCTTGTTGCCTTTTGATGATGTGTAGAACCGGCGGGGCGGCTCGTGTGGATGCGGAAAAGGGTTAAAAGGTTGTCGTGTTTTTGTGCGTCTGTGCGGGAAAGAATTTGGCGTATCGAGCTGAGGAATTTTTCACCATTATCTAATTAATTTGAATGCATTTTTGTGCTGAATATGTGTAAAAGGATTATCGTTTCAACAAATTAAGGATATATTTATTTTAGATTCAATTAGAATCAATTAAATCAATTTAGAATCAATCTCGCATAAAGAACTTTGTTCTGGTATGTGGTGTTTGAATATTGGGGGGTAATCTCCTATACAAAACACCAGAAACATCCTTCGGTAGAATACCGCATCTATTTGTGAGTTTGAGAGATTACCTTTGGGAAGTACATTCTGAGTATTAAATTTCAACATGTCCACAAATACTTCGAAGTTTTTCTAATCTTTGAAGCCCCAAAATGCCACATTCAATGCGCAGCTGAAGTATTTGATGTGGTGAAAACCATCGAATTTGTTTGATTTATTCATCGTTCTAGGACATGCCATCGAAATATTTCATGATCTTCGGTACATTTAATTTTATCCGAAAAATCGCTCTCCAAAAAAGATCAAAAGAACTTAGAATACTTAGAATTAGAATGGCTAAGACCTTAGAATGGCTTGTTGCGGGAAATAAAAATTGGATGTAAAACTTCATTTAATGTTGAAGTTTTATTCCATTTCTTACTCGGCTCTGCTTACAAAATCTTTTATATACTAGATAGAAGGAAGTAGATACAAAGTCACTAATTTGAAAAACTCTCTCATGAAGTTCGATTGTCAAATGTAAGTGATTTATTTCGAGAGAGTACTTTGCATTATATCAGAATCATATTGTTGTATTCAATCATTAGAGATGGAATATTTCCTTGAACTCGTTGAAGTATTGTTAGTTACTTGCTCCATTCCCTCCATCAACACACCTAACGGCTGCCTCGTTCCACCTCCAGCCACAGCCACTCCAGCCACAGATTAAACAATTTGTGTTCCTTCGCGCGCAGGGAATGCATTAAAGCCTCGCTCACCGTACTGTTGATCTTTGCTTAAACTGGGGCACCCCGGCAAGACGGAAGGATAAATAATGCCTTTCTCGGCCGCATTCGGTCGGCCGGGAGACGTGCAGCAATAAAATCGATTTCAAACACACAACGGCGAGGGGCAGGAGGGGGTAAAATAAATCGAAAAACAAGCTCTCCCCACACCGAAACCGAGCGTAGCAACGCAGAAAAAATGAACGAAAAAAAAAATACAAACCCTTTCCAAACAATGCACTCGGCAAATAGTGGATTGTGTGCGTACCGCCAGCGATCCGAGCCAGCGAACGCACGCTGTTTTTTCGTAGCAAAACCGGAGTAGCCATCCGGAGCTCCGGATGCTGCTGCACGGCCCAAGGGGAGCGGAAGGACGGGATACTCCGTGTGGATCTGGTGAAGAAAGCAAATTCCTGCCGCTCTGCTGACGTCGTTTTCTGACTAGCGGCTGCGGCTGTATTTGTGAACCAATCCGTACTACACGGGGCTGACGTGTGTTTGCTCATGCTCAGCATAACGCAAACAATTGAACGACGACGACGACGACGACGGAGGCGGTGGCGGCGATCGACAACAAAATGGAATCGTTGCGCGACATTGACGGCGACTTTGGATGGACCTTCCGAGCGCGCGCGCACACGGCTCACTCGGCGTGGTTCGCTTGAATTAATTTCTAGTCACGCCAAAACCAAGTCTGCTCTGGCTTTTCTTTCGCTGGCGACCCGGTGCTCCATCAATCCTCACCCGTTGTTTCCGTCTCTCCTCTCCCCTTCCCTCCCTCCCTCGTCTCGTGAAGGTAGAAACAAATGTTTGCGGGAAAAATTAGTGAGGTTTAAAAAAAATAAAAACGGTATCACGACACAAACCACGGCACGACACCGGCCATCGGGTGACGGTGGATTGCCGAGGGAATGCTTTGGTCTGCTCAGGTGTTGCAATGTTGACAAGACGGATCGGCAGGAAAGCGGCGATCGGTGTGCTTGGTTTTTCTGGATCATTTATTTATTCAAATTTTGTGTTCACAAATGAACGTTTTCAAATGAAAATCAATTCATAGAAACGCGACTAACGGTAAGGTCTGAAATTTAACTCTGATAATATTTTAAAGGGATTAGCGATTGGGAACAACATTTTTATTAGTTTAAATGTAAGTAAATCATCTATTCGATGTAAAAGAATATTAATGTAAATGTTTAAAAACGAACCAATGTTTCGATCAAAAATCTGAAAAAAATTATGAATTGGAAAGAAAAAATGATAATTTAAATAAAATAGAAACAAAATTGTGCCACAAAGAGTGAACGATTATGTGTATACCGATTCCATTACTAATTATTTTTGTGTCTAAAATATGGCAAAATTAAACCTCATTTTATTTCTTTTATTACTTAACTTTAGCAATCAATACTGAAAAATGTTTTTAAAAAATGATCAGACACAAGTAAGTACAGTATAGAGCATCATAAGCTGTACGAATCATATGAAATTACTAAATAAGGAAAGAAGTGGTGCCGTTTGATGTAAATCATATTTTCCATTTGTTACAGAAAGTTCACAATTTTTTTAAATTTAGCTTTTAATGTTTTCTACAAATGTTCCATACTCTAAGAAAGTATCAAGAGAGTACGGTACTAAAACAAAGGAAGGACTCATCAAAGGACAAGTGTAGAAAAGAATCCGTTTGATAAAAAAAAGCTATATTAAAGGATAAACTAAGGATGAACCATATTAGCTTTACCTTCAGCGCACGAAATGATCATCGCAGCCGTCGGTCCGTGGCGAAGAAAACATGGAGCACAACGGAAAAAACGGAAAACAGCACTCACCGACGGTGGCCATAATGGTTTTGGGGGCTACATCATCGGGCCATTTCGCCCGGTTGCGCACGTTTCAAAACAGGGCGGAGCTATCAGGCGACGACCCACGTTACGCACGGCACAACAGGTAACTCCGATCGTACGCGAAAGAAAGACAACCAACCGATGATCAATCTTCTCTCCAGCCAGCAGCCGTTTACCTTTCCCGCTTTGTGTCATTCTTCTTGAGTGTGCGGGCCAGGCCACGGCGCACGATCGGTGGTGGCCCACACCACACGGCACAACACACATTCGACCGTCGGCCATCATCGCGTCGAGAAGGAGGACGACGACGACAACACGTTCCCGCGTGACCGCGATCGGCGACGAATGACTTGAGCGCTGCTCGCTAGTAAGTGACGAACCCGCGGGGAAGTGTTTCGAATTCCAATAAACGCACTAAAGACAAACGAAGTGGTGTCGAAGGTGAATTTTTATGATCTCCCACACGACACGAGTTCGTGCGTGTGTGTGCAAGTGCGTGTACGTGTGTGTGTGTGAAGTGTGCCAAACGCGAGCCTGAGCAATCGGTGTGTCAAGTGTCAAGTCGCGACGAAAAGCGAAAAAGAAAGGTGTTGGGAGGTGGCGCAGCGATGATGTTGATTATTTATAAAACATTTGACAAACGCGTACTAATTAATTAGTGTATATTCATAGTATTATTACAAAGATTATTATTAAAATTGTCCATATTTGTCCTCCTGTGCGGAGGTCTTCGCGTGTGATATCGGGTGTGTGTGTGTAGTTGTTTGATTGTTTTGCAACGCGTAATGCTCCATTCACCATTCTCATTACCTTGATCGATCCCCAAGGAGTGGATCTTGTGTAAGTGTGTGCTTATGTGTGTGTGCTTAGAACACAAGTGATCCTAACGAGGTGTTAAAGTGTGCCTTGAGTGTAGTATCAAATTTTCGGGGTGAGAATTGTCGCTGGTACACGCACCGGCAGCAAACTGGTAGCGCGATAATGGATTTATAGCTTCGCGAAATTCGATACATCCAGCAAAAGTGGTGTGATTTTTGTGCCATCAAAATCTGGTTGGAATTTTTGGGCCCCAACCGTTCGCGCACCTACTAAGTGAGTGCAATAAGTGACACGTTACCGGCTAGGTTTCAGCAGTTTGGCGAAATAAAAAAAAAACAGCTCCTCCGAAACACGGGGACAAGCTTGCCGATTAGCGGGTGTCAAACGGTGCTTAAAGAGGAGATAATTTTCCTAATTGCAACAAAACGCACTGCTCACAAACGGGCTGTTCGGGTGATTAACGGATTGCTGACCACCTTCTCCTCCTCCTCCACCTCCTCTCCATAGAGGGAAAGAATTGGATCGACCTGCCAGGTGGAGGAACCGGACAAACGACGAGGGTAGGTTGAATTTATTGAATTTTAAAATCAACATTAAAACACTAATCCTTCGGCATACCTTTCGCACGTATTGTGGTACCACGCGTGCACACAAACACACCCACGCCATATGGGTGGTAAGGGAAGCGTGAGAAAATTCTCCCTGTAAATAGTAAACCGTTTCCACCGTTTCGAGCCGGTAGTAAACGGCATGAGGCTTTTTGGAACACCCGCTGCGGTGGGTCTGCTGCGGCCGACCAAAATGTGACACAATTCGTGCGCGCAAACATTGTACCGAGGCGAAGGTGTGTCAACTGGTGAAACAAATGTTGTATGCGTATGCAAATGATTGAGATCACTAGCGATGTTGATAGCGAAAAAACAAAGAGGGGAGAAAAGCTCCTACGAATGGGTTTGGGGATTGGGGAAATTTCGATGCTGATGACGATGACGCCTCTTTTTCTCTTTTTTAACGACAGCAAAACGGATGTCATGGTGGAACGCAGTGATGCTGTTGTATTTATTTTATTATAATTAACTCGTGCTTGGAAATGCGTTGAGGCAGATTCATGGAGGTTTTTTATTTTAATGATTTCATAAATCATTTTTAATTTCATATATGACAATAGAGAGATACATTCCAGAGCATTCTTTTGTTGGTATTTCTCCAGCTAAGTGCGTATGTTTTACTATTAAGATTATAAACATCAGAAGAAGATGGTACACAATTAATATTGTTTCGGTTGTATCATCTATTGGATAGTTGAAACTACTTAATATAAAACCCGGTTATATTATTACAGAACAAATCAAATTTTGAACATGTTGCAAGTTATCAATCCGGTTTTGATCGCTGTATTGAAAGCGCATAGGGTTTCTCGTCATAAACACGATATTTTTTCCTCGTTTTGGTAGGCGAAAAATTTGAAAACCTGCCTTCATAATTTTATCACGTTAATTATTAACATTCAATTTAGCTTTCATTTATTGCGGCTTTCATTTCAAAGCTGTTTAAATGTAAAATGTTTAAATCATTTATACTTGTATTTATATGCAGGTAAAACTATTACGCATTTGTTTTTGTTTTTTATACATTTTGCTATCTACCGTTCCCTAGCAAAATTAAATTAAAATAAAATATTCACTAAAAATAATTGTCTTGTATTCATGAATGAAATCTAACTTAATCATCTTTCGAAAGGTTTTTTTCTATTCATCGCCAAACTCTTAAAAGAAAAAAAGAGAAAAGTCGAGTACATTGTCAATGGTTGGCTCATAAATTGTAAATTTTTGGAATTAAGTAAATATATTTAAATCGGTTTTAGATATAATAGGACAAAACAAGATGTAAACACCAATACTCACTAGTCTTAGTAAACAAGGCTTTCACACGATCGTCTGTCGATTCCACGTAGTCACCTTTACTTTACAGTGATTAAATCACCAGCTTAGTGATGAGCTAAGTATAAATTCTTGCTGCCAGCTTTCATGTTTGCCTTCTACTGACGTTTGTCGGCGCTTAAACTTGATGGCAAGGGTTTCCCAAGAACATCTTCCCATCTTGCGTAAACTACCTCCCGAACCGTATCGACTACAATTTATTTCCATGGAAAGTACGTTCTATTAATGTATTTGTGATTTGTTGCGTTTTTTTTTCGCTTCACTTCCCTACCCCGCCCTCCCACTCCCGTGTCGTTCGCTTCGTGTCGCAGACGAAAATTCGGTCCGACTGCTCACCGAACGGTCGGAAATGTATAAACACCTAATTAACACATCATGACATGTAGCTTGCCACTTAGCAACACTCGAAAGTGATACAATTCAAATTACGAGTTAATTTTTTACGACAGCGACGGCGCGGTTGTGGTGGTTTTCGGCTGCAGGGTGGAAGGGGATGGGATGGGAGTCACAAGCCGCACTCTACCAAACCGATTCTCACCTCCGGGTGGGTTGTTATTTTTTTTTTCGGTTGTTGGATTTTCTTTCCCTTCCCGCTGCTCCTCTCGCCGACCCTTGTTTCCATCCCATTTTCGCCGGAGTGTTTTATTTCGCCGGAACGGTTGAACGCTTGATCGGGTTCGTGATCGGTCGCAAGTCTCCACCACCGAACCCGAACCGTGACCGCTAAAGGACGCGGGACAACACGAGTGCGCCTTGTTTTTTTTTTTTATTCTATTGGTTTCATTCTCCAAAAGTGTTGTTTCGCGTTTGACCTCTTGCGGTTGTTTGCCGCCAAAAGCGGCTTGGCGATCGCGGATGGATTATCAAGCCGCCGGTTGCTTTTACAACCATCGGAAATGTCTTAATTATTTCAGAGCACACTGGGACCGAGGCGGGTGCCGTGAGTGTGTGCACACAAACGCGAACACAGCATCACAGAAGCGACAGGAATGGCAGCAGAACCGGTGTAGCGATCGACTCGCGTGTAAAAGAATTCCCTGCCATATTACTTTTACGACCGGCCGCGCTGTCCATCGATCGAAACGTTCTGAAGTGTGTGTGTGTGTGTGTGTGTGTGTGTGTGTGTGTGTGTGTGTGTGTGTGTGTGTGTGTGTGTGTGTGTGTGTGTGTGTGTGTGTGAGCATGTGAAGAGTGTCGGGTGCTCGCGGAACCGGGAACCCGGGTCTTCCTGCATCCCGGGCCGCTGAGGCACACCACGGGGAGTAACTCCACTCGATTGCCACTCCAGCCAACCAATATCAATATTTTATTATTTTTATCTCTTTTATTGGAAAATATCATTTAATTTTTATCGTTTTATGGCCGCTGCTGCTGCCGGCGGTGGTGGTGATGATGCTGAAGCGTGAATGCGCACCGCACAAGGGTCTAATCTCGGATCGATGTACCGCCGGAGCTTAAAATCCGATCGAGAATGACCGCGACCCAAGGGATTACAACGGTGTACCGGGCGCGCGAACAGAAGCTCGAGATGCCACTGTCCCGTACGATGGCAAGGTCAAACCGGGGCATCCGTTGGCGGGCTGTGCTAATTCTCAGGGTCGCCCTCGTCGGTTGGCAGCGGGTGAAGATGAAGTAATGAAGTTAATTATGCACTTGCAGGCGAGCATTTCACGGTTCATGCCCGTGACCCATCTGTATTAACCCGGAGAAAGGTGGGAAGGGTTTTCGATCGCAAATTCGCTAATTTGATCGCTGTGTGGGCTCACACTAACTAACGGAACGTGTGCATTTGCAGTAAAATATAATCGAACCGTACAAAGTTAAGTGTTACAGTAAAACCTCTTGACATTTAAAAGAAGTTTGGCCTAAAAAGGGTGAAAAAAGCAATCCATGCAGACCCTTTATAAGGTAAACACTTCTCCCTCGGCTTTCTGCTTCAATGACACAACAGTCCGAATGGTGTCATGGCTTGCTGTGTTTGGATTTCCTTGACTCCATTGAAATTCATTAAAAAGGATTATATGCTCTCAGTGAAGTGTTTTTGGGCACAATATTTAAAATGTGCAAAAAAATCAAAACAATTACATGATACGAGTCTATCAACGCCGATAAGCGTGCGAAATACAGTAAGACCAATTGCTGTTCTCTAATTGCTCGATGTCACTGACGAACCCGTTCGCTCTTCGTCGACGAAACACACTCGCAACAACACGGTGAAGTGTAATTTTACAACGCTGTAACCTTTTTCGGAACCCTCGGACGTGATGCTTCACGGCACCTTTCCGCTCGCCATGCCGGGAACCGGTCAGTCGGTGGGAACTCGAAATCAAAAGAGCCCGCCGGAACGATTTTGTCCATGTACGAGGCGAGGTTTTTGGATGTGTCTTTTCTTTCTCTCTCTCTCTCTCTCTCTCTCTCTCTCGCTCTCTCTCTCTCGCTCTACATGAACCATTTACTGCCCCGTATGTATGTGCAATCTTCACCGGATTCACCGAGGATGCCGGTAGTTCGAGCGCTCCAATCTTGGACAGGCCGAGTTTGAACCGTGCCGCCGAAACCCCGAAGCCGAAGAGGCCATAAAACCATCCAACTGATGCTGCTTCTGCTGCTGCTGCTGCCGGTCGAGTGTTTTGTTGATGAATCAATTAATATTCCACTGATTTATGTAGCCACGCAGCGGGTTTTGCGCTCATCGGCCTCATCCCGTCCTTTGTTTCACCGGCCGCCGGGTGCCGGTGTGTGTGGGGATTATGTTCGGATCGGATGGTCTGATGTTTTTTTTTTTTCGTTGCCTTTCGCAGCGCTGCCACCGATGTACACCGGTGAGCTTCGTACGAAAGGATTGTGCAGATGAATCGAAAGAGGAAAAAAAACCGACAAAAAAACTTCAATCAGTTTTTTCGGCGTTCGTCGCTTTATTGGACGTTGAAGTCTTTCGATTTCGGTGTGTAAAAAATCGCCAAAAATTCCAGTAGCAAATCGTTCCTTTCGGACAGATTTGGCACGAGCACTGCTTCGTTTTACCAGCCAGTCCGCCTGCTTCCGCCAGCGGAGGGGCGGGGGGTTCGGATTTTATTTGCTTACGCAGCTTTTAACGCCGATAAGGCCGGCGATGCTGATGTTGACCGAAGGTGATGATAATGGTTGCGCGTGTGCCAATCTCAGCCTGTGACGTAGCGTCGCCTACCACACCACGTGGCATCCCCGTACACGTCACGCAGCCAGCGTGAGCGCAGCGGAAGGAAATCTAAACCTTTTACCTTGCCACACGTTAAGAGACTGCGGTTCTTCGATCGGTATCAAATCTCGAATCAAACGCGATCGAATCAGGCTGAAGGTGTCGCATGCGTGACGCGGCCCTATGTACGTTGCCAATTTGAGCAGCGCTACGTAAGCGGCGGTATGTTAATTGGTTTATAATGATGATTCCCCGCCGAAAATGGCTGATGCGGCTGACGGCTGATCGTACCGGAGCGGACCGGTGCTGATCGTGCGTAAAAATCAGGCCTTTGTGAAAAGGATAATCGTTGGAATGAGCTTAGTGGCGGGAGGCAAGAGAATGTGCACTAATTAAAAACAATTTTGACGGTATCGGATTTATTGATTGTGTTTTGCTCCTACCGATGTTTTCGAGGATGTGTTTCTCTCAAAAAAAAAAAAAAAAACTTTGTCAAGAAACGTGAAGTGAAATATTTTAAATAAACAAGTACAACTGAGTTTTGATTTGAAAGCGTACTCAAGCATTTTTATGGATTTTCATTGAAACTATTATATTCCAAAAATAACTATCACGATATTTCTGCACTGATTTTGATTTTTAGCTATTTTTTCTACATTTTTTTCGGAGCGCTTGTTCATCCTTCATTCATTCTTAATTCACAAGGCTTTCGTTTCATTTTAGATGCTAGATAACTTAATCTAGATAAAAAACAAACAAATAATCCACAACAAATGACTATTGAATTGATTTGCGTTATGCAAATGGTTTCAAACAAATTTCAAAGAAAAGATTGTAATCTTTTCTTCAATACCTACTTTCGTCTGTTACATTCCGTTTATTGCACGAAGGAGATGACTAAATTTGTATTTAAAAGCTATTTTTGTGTATTCAAGTCATTGCTCCGCCGCACATGATACAAGCACGAAGCACAACAAGATGGTAATTCGTTGCGGCCGCCATGCATTACATGGGGTGCTTTTTTGAAATCCACCATCTTTACAAAAAAATTGTACTGTTGGGAGAGAACGAACGGCCTCGGAGTGGGAAAAAACCCATTTCATGCTGTTGCGACGAAGTTGTTTTCTCCCGGCGCGTTTTGTTCCCTTTAGTCGTTGCTACCCCTCCAACAGAAAGAAGAACTCGTAATCAAACACGCTCAGCTTTGGATTTTCTACCCCGCCCGTGTCACTCTCTCTCTCTCTCTCTCTCTCTCTCTTTCGTACGCCCCCCAAACCATGCCGGGGCCAGCTTGATTGTGTCGTATGTGTGGTCCACACGCGGGCGAACATTTTGGTCCGTTTCCCTCCCTTTTTCCGGTGCCGTGGCTTCCAAGGATCGAATTCGTGGCCGTACGGAGGTGACCCAAGCGGATCGATGATGGTTCGGTCCACGCACACACTCACGCGGGCGGCAGAGACGGCGAGCATTATTTTACGATTTGTTTGCGTACGACCGGATCGATGTTTGAACAAACGATCAGCTTTTTTGTGTGTGTTGTTGTTCATAAACGTGCCTGGTTGACCGAGCAGGTTCGTCGTCAACCTCCGTCAGCGGACTTCGCTCATGATGGACTGCTTTTTTTCCTCCTGCTCCTCCATTTCTTCGGAGTGTATCTTACCCCGTTTGTCTAGCAGCTAGGTGATTTTTGTTGGTTCGTTTTAAAAATTACTTCTCCGCTGCCGTAGTGGACCCAAGTGGTCCCAGTCCCAGCCCCTGTTCTATATCCTCATTTGCAGAAACTTTCCAATCGGTTCCGACCACTAAGCGAGCGAGCACCAAGCGCACGTTCGACACGCATTCCAGGTCAGCCGGCAGCCGAGCTGGAAATGCACCATTTACCGGTTGTTTACTAATTTTGTTTGCGTTTTCCAGGGTTCCGTTTTTATTTTTATTTTTTCTCTCTCAAAGCTCTCCTTTCGCGTCCGTTGCGTTGCCTGTGCGCCAGCCGAACCGATGCGATCGGTCGATGAGATGGCGACGTCACACATACTGTCCGCCATCGATCCAATTATAACCGGCACGGTAAACACTCCGAACGGTGGTGGCGATGGAACCGTCCCGAATGGGGCCACCGGTGGTGGTGGTGCGAACGGGCAGGGTGGTGGCAATGGTAGTGCGGTCGTCGGTGCTAGTCTGCTCCATCCCGGATCGACGATTATGGGGAGGGGAGCGGGCGATCGGAGCCTCTCGGTGACGCTGGACGATCGGGATCTGTGGTTACGCTTCCAGAATCTCACCAACGAGATGATCGTCACCAAAAATGGCAGGTACGTTTTGGGTCGCTGTTAATAAGAGCTCTTAATTCGGGGGATTTTTTAATTCTTTATAATCATTAAACGGTCAGAAAGATAGAGAGAATAGGGCAGAGATGTTTTAGCAAACAGAATACAAAAAGGTGGTCATTTTGATAGTTTTTTTAAATGCATTTTATGATCTACTAGCATGAGCTTGAAATTTGATAAACAAGTGATACTACATTTTTAACTTCCTTCTAAAGTTACCGGTATATTTAAACCGGTAATTATTACAACCTTATCTCCTACATGGTCTACTATTTTTCAAGTTTTTATTTTGTGACAAGAGCCTATTTTGAGCCTATTTCATATCGAACCAAATATTTTATCTGGTTTTTCAAATTCTCTTTTTTAATATGGATTACAATATTTTGGACTAAATTGTATTGATTATTATCAATTTTTTTTTTAACTTTTTGTGAATAATTGAGTATCAATCATAAATATCGGACCAAATCGTTTCGTTCAATGCCCTTTTTGTCTTTTTTATTCAAGAGATGTTATCTTGTTCAATAATCCAAATCATTTGAAATTTTTTAAAATTATCATTTTATTGATATTTCCTACTATTTAAAAAAAAATTGGGTCAAAATTGTGAGCCAAAATAAGTTCAACAAAATGTCTTGCTTTTAATTTTTTTTTCTAAATCAAGCTAATCAAACTATTGGCACTCAGTTTTAACACACCACGATATAGACAAATTTCATTCGTTTTTTTTCTAATGCAAACGGTTTAACAAAAGCGGATTCATTTACCCTCCTTCTCCCCCAACAGACGCATGTTCCCGGTGGTGAAGGTGACCGCTAGCGGGCTCGACCCGACCGCCATGTACACGGTGCTGCTGGAATTTTCTCAAGTCGACTCGCACCGCTGGAAGTACGTCAACGGCGAATGGGTGAGTAGAGGACGGTGGTGGACGATGGTGGATGGCGGTGATTAGGTAAACACAGCACACCGGTGGCCGTTGTTGGGCAACGCCGGAATCGCGAAACCTGCATCGATCGCTGCATCTTCGATCTTTGTTGTTTTTTTTTTTCTCTGTGTGTTCGTTTACTCGTTTGCGTACCTTCCCTGCACCGGAAAGGGCCCGCAAAGCCCGTGTCCCTCTAAATAGCGCTTGTTTATTCCGTAACAAACTATTTACATTACGCTAATTAATGCACAGAAACAAACAATTCCGGGCAACCGCATCGCGGCTTTGGGTGCGGTGCTAATGAGAATGGACCACGAGCACAAGGGTTTTCGCAAGGGTTTCTCCTTTGCCGTGCCGTGCCGTGCAACACCAGCCTGCTGCGATCGTAGCAAACAATTTGCAAATGAACGTCCGTTTGATGTTTCGTCCTCGTTTTTGTTCTCACTCGCTCTCCCCTCTCTCTCCCTACAACTGCAGGTGGCCGGTGGGAAAGCGGAAGCACCACCCCCGAACCCGGTGTACGTCCACCCGGAGTCACCGAACTTCGGGCAGCACTGGATGAAGGAACCGATCTCGTTCGCGAAGGTGAAGCTGACGAACAAAACGAACGGCAACGGGCAGATCATGCTGAACTCGCTCCACAAGTACGAACCCCGAGTCCACCTGGTGCAGGTGGTGTCGGATGCGCGCGATCAGCGCAACGTTCACACGTACCCATTCCCAGAGACGCAGTTCATCGCCGTCACCGCCTACCAGAACGAGGAGGTCACCTCACTCAAGATCAAATACAACCCGTTCGCGAAGGCGTTCCTCGACGCGAAGGAACGGCCGGATTCGGTGTACTCGCGCGAAAGTTCCACCTACGGTTGGCTCAACTTTCATCCGTCGTACGCGACGGCTCAATCGCCGCTCCAGGCGCAGGTCGATCGATCCTACCAGCATCCACACGCAGTAACCCGAGCGAACCGGGTCGCCCCCTACACGACGCAACGATCACGCAATACGAGCGGAAGTTCGTCCCCGCAGCACAGTAGCTCGTACCTGCCGCTTGACACCGTCTCCGCACCGGTCTTTTCGTCCTATCCATCAACCTGGCAAACGCAAACGACCCCAACCGGAGCGTACTGGAGCAATGCAGGTGGACCCCCGACCGCACAGGCTGGACTAGCCGGCACAAACCCGGGCAGCCCGAACTCGATCGCTCCCAACATCTCACCGACACCCTCGAACGGTTCGCCCTCCTATGCGACCTCTTCACCGACGTACGGTGGAAGCCATCCGTCGCTAACGCCGCAACACCCACAGTACATCCCGGTGTCCAGTGCGCAGATGGTAGCGGACGCCATCTACCAACCCGGTGGATCGCCGCAGCAAATCTACACACCACCATCGCATCAGGTTCGTAAACGGGTAGAGCTTTTGCGTTTGATCGGAGTGTAACGATCGCTTCGCGATTTCAGATCTATCATCCAACACCGACGCAGGTTTCACCGAACCACCAGCTGTACGGCAATGTGCTGAACGCACCGACCATCACCAACCTTGGGTACTCCGCTTCCTGGCACGGTGCCAGCGACTTCAGTGTCTACCAAAGCACGTACCACTACCCGACGGCTGAGTACATCCCGATGATTGGTGAGATTAAGTAAGTCCTTGCATTAAATTGGTTCTAATCTTTAGTACCTCATCAGGAACAGCTTGAAAAAAAAATGAAAATTACAATTATGTCTCTCTTTGATTGCAGTACATACAACCATCCATCGGATATAACGGAGCTGACATCGGTCGGTGCACCCCACCGGCACTTGGAACCGGCCTCAGCCTCGCCGCTGCAATATCACGCACATCACCACCACGGCCACCATGCCATGAGTGAAAACTCTTCGCTGCTTCCATCGCACCATCACCATCACCAGCAGCAGCAGCAGCAACAGCACGGCCCACCGAGTGGGGCCCAGTGCCCGGAGAACCAATCCAGCCCCGAACCGGCACCGGGAACGGTCGCCACCAGTGTGGCCAGTGCGCTCAACTCGGTCGCTTCCTCACCGAACGCCGTCGGACCGACGACGGGTCAGCTTTCCCAGAGCCCCGGCGGTGCCTGGACACCGTTGACTCCACCACAAACCACCAGTATTTGAGCCTCTCGGAGTGGGAACGAACAAACAGGGATGCATTCAGTACGATGGATCGATGATATGATCGCGGGAAGGATGCGGCGTTGATGAATCGACAACATCGCGAGCGTTTAGTTGTAACTAGAAATGCAATTTTAAATTAAACTTCAGCTAGATAGAATAAAGCGTAAGAATGTGTGGAACGTACGATTGAGCGTCCGGTGTGGTTTATTTTGCGAGAGAAAATCGTTTTCGTGTCTTATAATTTGTTCAGAGCATTTCTATCAATACTATTAGTTACAGAATAAGCATGGTATACAAAAACGTGGTGGAATAAATTCTAACTAAGCTGAAGCTCTAACGTGCTCCATATTGTTTGTATGGTGTTCAAACCCAACGCGAGAAAACGCCGTTGCAAGCGTGTTCGAAACCTTTTCGAATTAACTGCCAAAGCACATGTCCGTTATTTCAACCGTCGATTGTTTTTTCTCTTTCTCGCTCGGTGTTTCAGTGTTTCTGTCACGTTCTCTCCTTTGAAGTCGCTCTACACAGGGTGGAAAACCAAGCGCAAATGCTGTCAGTGCTGTCAGATGTAAATCCGCATCTCGTTAAAATCGTTTTGATTAAACGAACAGGCTACCAACAAGTAAGAAATCCTTGTCTAAAAGATTAAAAACTAACACTCGAAACAATATATTTTGCTATTTCTCCAAAAATTTCAGCAACATTTTCTGTTGTTCACTAGGTCTATTTCTACCGCTCTTCTATGCATACAATGAAGGCTGGGTAGCCTGTCCACATTGATGGACAATTTTGATAGAATGCTGTCTGTTTGTCTTTCGTGATCCAAACAAAAACAAACAGCCATTGAAGCAAGAGGAGAAAAAAATACGCAGCACGAGAAAACGCGCTAGTGTGTCAGAAAAGTGAATTTGTGCAAAAAAAAACACTGATTGTGAATATTTCCGTGATAGACCACTCTTCGATTTGTTAACCATAAAACGCGACAGAAAAAGCAGTCCCGTAATTAAAATTTCCCTCCAGGTGCTTCAGCAAAAAAGTACGTATTAATTAGTGCCAAAATGAGAAATCTGTGTGAATCTGGCACGTGCCTTATCAGTAAAGCCAGGGTAGTATCGGAAGATCGCCGGATGATCGTACGTGTTCGTACAATCTAAAAAATCTGTTACGCATAAAATTACGGCCCGCGTGAACGCGTGGATAGAAGAACAAGAGAAATGGTCCGCAACGGCCGATGGAAGATTTTGGTTTCTTTTCTTCTATTTGCGGCAACCCAATTTGGTGCCAAAAGTATCGAAATTAAACAAAAAGAACATCCCGAACGAAAGGCGAAAATGTAGGTGAAAGAGAGAAAGAGAGGTACGCAACGCGTGCGTGCGACACGCACTTTACGTGCGTGAGAGTGAGCGAGAGAGCATGAGACAAAAAAGGAAGCGTCGTCCTAGCAAAGAGCAGCAAGGATAACTGACTTTCAGGGGGGAAAATAAATAAACCGTTGAAGAGCAAACGGAAAGTCGAAACAGATCAAGCAGCTGCCGCCTTTCCTTCCCTATCGCTCACCCTTCCCCCTGATTCCTGCCTTTCATCGGTTTTTGTTTATCGTACGATAGCAATTTTCCAAAACTCACCGCGGGGTAGCGGTTGTGGTGGACGGGGAGGGGGAAAAACCGGAAGGCCGTGCAGGTAGAAAACGCAGTTGGGCGGGAAAGAGAAAACCGCCCGACCGTACGAGAAGCGGTTGCTATGGTAACAAACCGAACCACGGTACGTGCATCCCAGCGCGTGTGGATCAGGTGATGGCGAAGAGAAGGCCCCGTTTGCGTTGGAATTCCAATGGCAAGTGCGGCCGGCGGAGAGGGAACGTTTGCGGAATGCCAGAAATGCAACATGAAACTTACTAACTCATACACACACACGCGCTCACACAGCTGTTCGGTGCATCGTACGATGCAATTGTGCAGTTTCGCTCTTCCACCTGATGCACACGCTGATAAGAGTGCATCTTGCAAGTAGTGGTGCGCCCCTTTGCAACCAGCAGTTACTGTTTTGGAGCAATCTTTCATTCTCTCTTTTGCTCTCTCTCACACACATGCTATTCGAAAAGTCGTAGCAACCCTGACGGAAACGACTGTTGGAAGGTTTTTGTTTACATCACCACCACGCCTGTACTTCCATGGGGAGCTGCCACAGACAGGAGGGAGCTCTAGAAGGGGTAGAAAGGGGAGCATCGGTGCGATAAACAACCCAACAACACACCACCACAAACATACGGACAACCCTGCGGGGGTTGATTCTCCCGCGAACTAAGCCACCACCACCAGGAGAGAGAGAGAGAGAGAGCGAGAGAGTGATAAAGAGGGTTAGAGAAAGAGAAGAGCACACCACCGCGTGCGCCGTGTGTCCGATGATGTCAATCACATCCACACAATCGGCACACAACACCAAAAAAAATACCCTCACAGTGAGCATGCTCCCGGAGAGGGGTGGGTCCCCGAGGACGGGGTGGGTGCGTGTATAAAACCGCGACCCCAACTAACGGTCAGCTTTCAGTCTAACTTCCGGACGAGACCGCGAGAGTAGTGAACGCTGCGTGCGGTGGTCGATCGTTGGAGCGCGCGCGCGTTTTCACATTAGCTGATACTAATACTGAAGATCACACCGATTCTAATCGCACACGACGTGTATTTTACCCTCTCCCCGTCAGCCTTCTGGTACGGAGACGTCGAGCCATAGCCAAAAGGCGTTGGTTAGGTGGCGTTGAAAGACGAGAAACAAACTCTGCAGTCTGTTCCATCAAACACTAATGGTTCTTCTCTTTTTTTTCCAACTTTTTCCGTTCCAGGGCAGCCATAATGTAAACCGTTTCCCTCCGGACAGTGACAACGATTTGTGTGGTTTAACAACAGGAACCGAAACAAGTGCCTTACACCGCCGGGGAAGGACGTTTAAAAAAATCGATCGTAAAAAGTAGCTCAAGTACTTCAGCATCCTGCTGCAGCTCAAGGTGACGGTGGGAGGTTGTGCAACGTGAGCATCGTTAGTGCGTTAGTGTGTGTTTGCAGCGTGACGTCCGCGTAGTAGGCGACGACAGTTTTTTCCATCGCCCCGAGCGAGCGTTCGAAAATAGGTGTTTTTTTTTGTTCTAAAGTTTTCGTGTACCAAGCAAAGCCTTACTAAAGTTTCTCAGCTAAATCTAACCGTTTGCCCTTAAAGAAAAGGTGATAGAACGAGTGCATTTGTGCGTATCTTCACAACAAAGGGTGGTTCTGGGTGTGGAGCGATTCGTGACCCTTCACTTCCCGCAGTGAATCGACTAAAAAAGAAAGTGTTTGTGCCAATACTGCCGCAAGATGAATCTATCGTTCGCCGGATGCGGCTTCCTCGGTATCTACCATGTCGGTGTGGCCGTCGCGTTCAAGAAGTACGCACCGCATCTACTTCTGCACAGGATCAGCGGTGCATCGGCCGGTGCCCTGGCCGCCTGCTGTCTGCTCTGCGACATGCCCTTGGGTAAGTGTTGGGTAGGATGTGGCCGACGAAACCGCAGCCGCACTACCTGTAACGAGAAGCTTTCGGGATGCGGTAATTAAGCAAGCACCACAGGTAGATCCAACGGCTCTTTATGAAGTGTGTCAGGTGCATTAAATGGTGCTTAATTTGCTACTCATCTCCTCAGTCATTAGGCCACATTATCGGACGTCGGTTTGACGAGCGGAAAAGTACGCCGGACTAGAATCACGCAATTTAAACCCACTCCCACAAAGGATGCTCCTCCCGACAAAGACGTCTCTCGAAGCTATGCCTGCTTGCTTTGCCTTTGCAACTGCCGTTTGAAGTGAGCGCGCCCCGATCGACAGCTTCCGTCCGTCAAGATCGACTTAAGGCGGTTGAAGCTCCTGTCCGACACTGTTTACAAAGCCACCGGACAATCGATTCGTTTCCTATCGATCGAGAATAATCAACCGTTTGTTTAGCCTTCAAACACGTGTCCGATCAGGAATGGGCCTGTGTCTGGCCTCGCCACTCGCCACTTGAAGTTAGTCATCCGGGCTTATGGCGGTGATAGCAAAGTCCCTGTTTGGGAAGCCTTTCAAGCGCTTCCGACGGGGTGCGCAGTGCACCCGGAACAAAGCATTTGTCACCGAAAACCAGCTGATTCAGTGGTGGCGGTGGAAGCGGCGACGACGGTCAAAGGTCCCTCGCCAGCTTCTTTGTCTACCGGACGGGATTCCTTGTGCTAGGGAAATCGGCGCCGGCGTGCGAGAGGGGTTTATAATCAGATCCAATTTAATCAGTGACCACGATAAGCCATCCGCTTTGACGTCGCGTTCCCCCGAACTCTCCCGGACAAAGCGATGAGATCACCTGAGACATTTTTTCGTCCCAAACCCGAGCGCCCTTTGAGCCGGTGGGATGCGAAAAGCTTCCAGAATGGAAGCGTAAAACGAACGTTATCAATCGGTGGATCGAGTCACCCCCTTCCTCCCCTGCCCCATCGTCCTACTATCTAATCTAACTGACCACCGAAAGGTGTTGCTTTTTGCGTCCACACTCATTAGGCCATTAGCTATCGCGTTCGAATGAATTTCCCGCATCTAATCCCTCGCCGTGCGTGATTGAAATTCTACCCGATTGGAAACCGAATTACCGCAAACGACCAGAACCTTGAAATATTTGCGCAAATTTTTAATCCCCCTTCCCCTTCCCGCTCTAAAATGCTCCGGGAGGGTCAAGTGTCTACTACGCATTTAGGAATTGAAGCGCCAGTGCAGGGGTTTTTTGACAAGAAGTTGTACAAATCGCTGCTGGGGATGGGTTTGTGGCGCAAAAAAACAACGCAATGACGCAAAAACACGGCTCTGACCCGGGCCACTTGGTAGTGAAATTTACGATCCACAATCCCCCCCCCCCCCCCCGTGTGTGTGTGTGAGTTTCAATCTCCCTCCCTCTCGAGTATTATGAACGGAGTGTTTAATGACACTAGTCCGTAACGGGGTTATCATGAGGATGAACTTCCCACCGCAAGCGATTGGTATTTGTGCCGGTCTTGGGGGGTTCTTTATTTGTCCGTCCAGTTGTGGGGATCATCGGTTCAGATGCGTCTCCAGGAGCGGCTTCTTCGCAAGGAATTTCGGAACACCTCCAGCCATTCAGCTGCTCCCGGAGGAGCTGGAGCTGGAGGACGCTGAAAAGAATGCGATCGGCGATGCTCCTCCCAAAGTCGCGTCCTATCTCCAAATTGGGTTGTTGAACTGGCTGCCGGCCATTATCATTGCTTCGGTGGACGCCGACGAGGATCGCGTAATCGCGTCTCGGCGTAGGAAGGTTTGCCCGGTTTGCTCGAACCGATCGGGCGTTGTTTGCCCACACCGTCAGCGGTTTCCGTGTGGCATGATTTCAACAAACACACATACATGGAGATGTTCACTAAGTGACAAAGACAAAATTGGGTTATAGGTTTGTTTTGCAAACTTTATCGCGCGTTTCAGTACGACTTTGCAATCGTGGCCTCGTAGTTGTAGCCAAGCGAAAGCGCGAGTGAGATCTGGAACGAACGAAGTAGGCGCTAGTTGTAAGCGTTTTTTTTTTGTCTTCCCTCTTGCATGTGACACCGTTTGCATAAATTAAACGGCAGGTCAGTTCTAGTCGGCTTACCCTTCAGCGCATGTTGCCGTGGGGTCGTCATAACCACCACCACCACCACCGAGATCTCGCTCCGTTCGCGATCATCATCAATCCATCGTGCAACATGCATTTTCGCAATCGCTCGAAAGCGTGTTGCGTTTGTGCAATTCGCGAACCAAAAAAAAAACACTTTCCCTCCCGCCGATGAGTGTGAACGTGCCTGGTTTGGGGAGGGAGAGAAGCGGGCTCTTACAACCCCCTCCCCTCCCCTCCCGCGCGGCCTTTCACTGCTCACGTGTGCCACGTCCCGAGACGCGAGATTTGCTTGGTTTGCGCTTCGTTGCTGCACATGGAGCCAGCGCATGGTGCGGATTGCGCCACACACAACCTTTCGCCGCCTCTCTTTGTCACGACAACGACGCACATTTTTCGCAAGGTCAAAACCACGTGCACAGTACTCCACAGACTGAAGAGGAGGAGGCGCGTCGAGAGGAAACGCTTACAAGTAAACAAGTTGTTTGTGTCGCTTTTGTTTTGTGTCTCTGCTAGCGTCCTTCCTTTTTTTTGCGCGCTGCATATTTGCTCTGGGAGGGGAGGGTGCGGGTGGCAGGTGGGGTCCGAGGGAAGCCCGCCAAAAACAGGAGGGTGGTTGCTATGTTCGCCCACTGTATGACGCTGTGAGAGTTTTACGATCGGTTCTCCTATCAATGTTCCGATAAAAAGCTGCCTGCTAGTGGACGATTTACGATTGTGCAATTTATTGAGATTGAGTGCAACAATCGAACGTTATTGTGGCCCTTATCGAGAACTAGCTTTTGGAGCTAAATTTACCTCAGTCTCGGATTTGTGATATCAAGCCTTGGAAGCAATTCAAAATAATAACTAACAGATGTAATTGCATGCTAGATAACATGCTCTATATGACTCTTCTCTAGCATTATTAGGACTTCAGATAAGCCGAACTGTTCCAACTCGTACATTCCAAGGGATGTAATAATCTGTTAGGTGTTAGGAAACCGTAAACGAATTGGATTCCATGTCTTTTGATCTTCCAAGTCCTTTTGTAAATTTGTAGCAGCATGCATTTTAAAATCTATTTTTGTTCGAATATTTCAATAAAAAACTAGATCTCTTCCTCGATCAGCGTACAATAAGTTCATCAATTTTGAAGTCAGTATTCTTTCCAATCTGTACTTCAAGTAAAGATGTTCGTGTCACAACTTTTTAACGATCATTTGTTACACAGCGAGTTTCGATTGTCCACCATATAATGTTCTACTCAATCATTTCCCTTATGCGATTATAACTAAAAGCTTTCTTTCCGCCGAAGTTTAGCAGATGCACGTGACCGTTTCGGTCCGGACAATGTGTCAGGAAGTAAGTACACACCGCCGTAGCGTGCGAAGCCGATTTGCTCGCATCGGATTGACCGTCGTCGCCAACGTTGTGCTGCACGTGACGGATGCAAATTGAACTCCGCGTGAGTCACACCAATCCACCTCAATTAGGAGCAATTTTTGCAAACCTTCTCCCCCCCCACATACACACACACACACACACACTTCTTCCGGGACAGCGCAGTCGGACGCTGCGACTCCACCACCGGTTTATGACGCAAATGATGGCATGATTTGTTGCGCCAATAGTCAAACCAAAACAAATGTCGCGATGCGTTCCTCCCAGCGAAGTGTGATTGTGTTTTTTTCTGTTGTTTCCTATAGTCCCAGGGGCGACGCGATAAGGAAGGAGGGTTTTGTCGATTGAACAATTCACGGGCGTTTTCGGGCGTTGATGGAGGGAAGAACCCGTCGAGTGTAAATATTGTATGATGCTCACGCCGATTAGGGTTGGCTTTATCAAGGCGTGCTGACCTGGAAATAAGGGTCCTAGGATCCAGTTCCAGGCAGCACAAAGAACTGGCGTGGTCCTGGAGCGGGGAAGAGGATGCGTTTCGGAAGTGGGCCAAGCATCGCGATGCCACAAAGACCGCTGATCGTTATCGTGATCGCCTTTCTTCTCATCTTGGTCCTGAGTTGCGAGGTGGAGGTGGTGGTAGCTTCCCCAAAAGCTTGACCTAATTGATCTCGCTTCCCGACCGTAGCTTGGCGACTGATCTTGGCTCTGATGCTCGCGAGAAGAGTGTTCCCATTGCCAGGGACGCGATGTTGTTTGTGACGCACCGATCGGATGATCCAGCCCGAACGATTATGCTGCGTCGGACGAGATGTGCTTCCCTTATTTTTTTATGCTTCCCCTCTCGACCGTCGGCCGTGTTGTGTCGTAACATGGGCTCACTTATGCACAATGCACGATCGCTGTACCGAATTGCTGATAAGAAAGGCTAGTTGGAGCACGTCGACGATTGACGTCAGTGTTCGCATTGGGAGAGCAGTGCTGGCTATCTTTCTAGTGCTGGCAAGGTTAATAGGTTGAGTGCGAATTAGACCGCAATGGTGAAGCCTGAGCAATAGATGCGTGACACTGCTCGTCTTCCGGGCATCGTTCCGGGGCCTTCTACTGCTAAGACTATCGGGCGGGCGGATTAAGCTGGATTAGCTAATCGGAAAACCATGACCTGTGACGTGATTGGGATGATTAGATTGTGAAATCGTGTGCACCTGAGCCGCCGCACCCGTCACGACGTGATGGACGAGGCCGGGAAGTTTGCCAATTTATCTCCTATCGAAAAAAAACCCCGCAGTACCGTTTGGTGGAACCTTGAACGGAGTCATTTTTTTATCAAGTTCTGCGACATTGAACCATACATCATGTGTCAATGATCTGGACGAATATGACGGAACCCCGAGCCCTTTGGCTGCTCGTCGTAAACATCCGCCGCATCCGGTTGCGAACACGAGACAAACAACATTCCGCGCTCGGTGTGAAATAAATATTTTGATCCTCGACGAAATGAAAAAAAAAAACAACTACAAAAAGGTCCCACCCTGTGCGAGCGAGATCTATAATAAGCCCGGATATTGTACGATTATGAAGGGCTCGTCCCGGGAGTTCGTGCGCCACGAAACCAACGTCTCTACGTCGTCATCGTCGTCGCCGCCGCCGACGTGTGACCTCGAGATTTTATCTTGCTGCTCGGCCCTCCCTTCCCCACGCGCCCCTCGTGTTCGGTTAGTTTAGCTGCGACGCAAAAAATAAACCTCAACCCCACCCGACGTTCCGTTGACGGGCCTCCAAAAAATCTAATCAACCCCAACTGGTGTGCGTGCGTGCGCGCCTGTCTAGAAACTTCTCTATTCGGGGGCATCATCGCGTTCCAACGCTGTACGGGAAAAGGGCCGCGGGAGAATCGTACGATCGAGCGAGGGAGCGCGCACGCGTACACACACACACACAGCCACACGAACCTTGCTGCGCGGTGTCGAAATTTGGTTAGGAAATGGCCTCACACACAACGCCAACGAATGAACACGGCGGCGGGCCCTAGCTAACGGTGAGCTAGACAACTTTCGTTTATCGTCTAGTTGCTGCTGGTCGGGTTTTGATTTTTTGGAGGCCCGTCTCTTGAATTCCGGCCCTTCCGGGCAAGATGTGGGTTAGAGCGAGAGAGAGAGAGGGGCACGAAAAAAGGTGTGTCTGCATGACGTCAGCAAACGCGAGAAAAGGGCCAATGCTGCACCATCATCAAGCACTGTGATGCTGCATCATGTAAGAGACGAGCGATCTTAAAGCTGGCTTTAGCGGGAATTCGACACACATAAAGCGCGACTGATGGAGCTACCGTTGAAGCTATTAGTGTGGATAATTTCCCACACTCGATCGGGAAGTTGAGTTCTAAGCAGGTTCTAAAGTCCACCCAATGAAACTAGCAATTTGCCTGCAGCCTTTGATTGGGCGCTATAATTATTAGCTTCTCCGGAGTGTCGCTCGATTGAGCCGGTTAACCTTGCCGTGTTGCGCAACATCAAGCGGCGATTACGCGTGCGCCCTACATGGAGGACCTTTTATAAACGACTTGCGATACATACTAATTCCCCGAGCCTTATGAAACTCTTCTGATAACTCTCTTCTCCTCTCTCGCTCTTGTTTTTCTCCTGCAGGTGAAATGACGTCGGATTTCTTCCGCGTGGTCAACGAAGCCCGGTCCCACTCGCTCGGTCCGTTCAGCCCACGGTTCAACATTCAGACCTGCCTGCTGGAGGGTTTGCAGAAGTTCCTGCCCGCGGATGCGCACGAGCGCGTTAACGGCAAGCTGCACATCTCGCTGACCCGCGTGTACGATGGCAAGAACGTGATCGTGTCGCAGTTTAACAGCCGCGAGGATCTCCTGCAGGTAACGATCGCCTTGGTTTAGTTGAATTTCTTTCCCTCGCATACTAACCTGCTGTTCTTTTTCCGTAGGCCCTACTCTGTGCGTGCTTTATTCCGGTGTTTTCAGGCCTGTTGCCACCCCGGTTCCACGGTGTTCGCTACATGGACGGTGCGTTCTCGGACAATCTGCCAACGCTGGACGAAAACACGGTCACGGTCAGCCCGTTCTGCGGTGAGAGTGATATATGTCCGCGCGACAATAGCTCGCAGATGTTCCACGTGAACTGGGCCAACACGAGCATCGAACTGTCGAAGGAAAACATCAACCGATTCGGGCGCATCCTGTTCCCACCGAAGCCGGAGATACTGTCGTCGTTCTGCCAGCAGGGTTTCGACGATGCGCTTAACTTCCTGCACCGCAACAACCTGATCAGTTGTACGCGCTGCCTGGCCGTGCAGTCGACGTTCGTCGTCGCGGAACAACCGTCCCCGAACCTGGAGGAACAGATCCTGGAGGAGTACGATCCGGAATGTAGCGAGTGCAAGGAGTGTACGCAGCACCGGAAGAATGCACTGGTAGGCAGCATGCCGGACAACGTGCTGACCGTCTTCCAAACGTACATCGAGCAGGCGAACAAGGGTCTCATCAACTGGGTGTTTCGGCATCGGGGTGGCAAACTGCTGACGGCACTGTCGCTACCGGCCATCCTGCCGGCCGATATTATGTGTGCGACGCTGACGAAGTGAGTGTTTTGCGTGCTCGTTTCCGGTTTTGGTTGTTCCCATGGCAACTCCAACACGCTCCGCCATCATTCTTTACTTGTCGTCATTGTGATTGTTCCTCTGCAAGAGAAAAAGAGAAGAAGAAACGTTACTAAACGAGCTTTAAAACGGCCAGTTTTGGGTTGTGGATTGTGTATTTTGAGACCGTGACTGTGTGTTTCGCCTCAAGGCATACAATCCTCAGTACAAACTAGCCGCTTCAGAGCCTGCTTGTCATAATTAATTCACCTCGGCTTGCTGTGATTGCTGCGCACCAACCAACTCCCATAAACCCATCACCAACACCACCACCACCACCACCACAAAATGTGACTAAAATCAGTCCACTGCTACTATAGAAGAATTAGAAATTGTAACTAACCGCAAAAACCTAACCCCCGTCCTGCCGCACACTTCCGCTTCCCACTCCTCACCCCCCGTTCCTCGCTCGCTAAAATTGTTGCTCGCAAATTGGGGCTTAGTGCCGTGGGTGATCTGATCGAGCAGCGGCAGTTCCGCTACCAGGTGCTCGGCAATGTGGTCTGCCCGACCGAACGGCGCGCCGCAAACTGTAACCATTGCGTATGCTCCACCACGTCACGCTCCGTTCCCCTTCCGTTTCCCATCGGCAGGCTGGCGACGCTCGGTGTCCCCGATCGGATCCGCTTCCTGGCGCAGCTCGAGGCCCGTCTGGCGTACCGGTAAGCGCACGTTTTGTCGTTCTAGGCGACCACTACGCGCCGTGTGCCTTTGTCGTTTCGTGTCGTGTCCGTCCCTTCTTTTCGTGTCTGTCTTTTTGGTGGCGGAAGTGTTGGGGGAATGCTGGGCGAAGTAGAAAACGGCTTACAGTGGGGGCCACCATGAAATGGTAGAACTAACGCATCGCTTCTTACATTCCGAAGGCTAATGGGTGCGGCACCATCGATAGGGAAGCAAATCTGGGCTATGAGTGAGTTTTTCCTGCGTAACCTAAACTCTATCCTGTTGAAGGTGCGCCGGCAGCAGAAGGTAAGCGGAAGAGATGGTTTACGGATTCCAAGACACTACTAACCGTTTTGTTTTTCCTCTCGCAGCAGCAGCAACAACTGACCGCGAACCTTCAGTGTCAGATCGCGCTCACCGAGTACAACCAGGGTGCGGGCCAACAGCACCATCAGCACAGCCATCGCAGCTCAATCATCGACATGCGCATGGATGACGGGTACGGGTGGCGTACTTTAGTGCTACAACTTTCCTCCAACCAGTACTAAACAGTACTCCGTTTTCGATCCGCTCCCATTCCAGCAGAACGTTCAGCAAAGAGATCACCCCAACCGGGCACCATTCGGCGATGGGCGATATCGACACGTTCGACCACATCCTCCAGGTGTCGTCGCATCATGACGCAATGTACGCTTACTACTACATGGACGAAGACAATAAGGTACGCAGCAGCGCCGTGGAATGAGTTTTCCGTTTGGTTCTAACATCTGAAACACCTTCTTCGAACCAACAGGTAAAGGTGACGGAGATATTCGACATGAGCGAAAGTGACAATCCTGCCCTGCAAACTGCCAACGAGCTCGAGGCGAACCAGCAGCTGGAGTTCGATACCGACTGGGAAACGACACAGCCAGGTACAGGCCACGGGAAGCGTTATAGTTGGACGTCCACCATGGCACATTGTGTATGTCCCCCATTTCACCATCACCACCACCATCGACCGTCGTCTTCTAGACCTTTGTGTTATGTGGATGTTTTGTAGACTTTGCTGTTTTATTGCTGTTTTCTTTTGTGGAGTGGAACATTGTTGAACGTTTCCGCTGTCTCTATTTGTGCATGTAACTGACTGATTTCTTTCAACTTTACAGAATTGCTCTCACAAAGCTCAACACGCTGTATTTAATGTGAGCTTTCGGTTTCGTCGTTGTTCGTATTACTAACCACATTTTTTGCTCTGTATCTGTACGTTGTAGTTTCACCCATCTATGTGTTGTGTGTTGTAAATATGGTTATATTCGCATACTAATTTTACTTTGTATTGTTGGTTACTGTTATGGTAGGAATGTTGTTAGCATTTGGTTGTATAAATCACTCATCAATCATACCACTATTGTTAGAGTATTTATTCAATGAAGATGTTTTTGTGTTCTCATTATATTTCTTGATCAGTGATGATCATTTAAAAAAAAAATCATGTGTCATGTGTGGAATTTTGAATATTGGAATATGTATCGCTACCGATCAATTGAATAGCAGAGTAGATAGTATGCTATTTTTTGCCATTTTCTCACCATTTTCCTGCTTGCTCTCTTGCAGATTTCCTCTACGCCAACTCGTACGGTGGAGACAATATAATCGACATCGAGGAGTTTATCGATCCCAGCATCTTCATGAACGGCAACCATCATCACCTCATGAGCGGCAGTAATAATAACAACAACAACAATAACACCACCACCGGAGTTCCCAACGCCCTGACGCAGTACCCGAACAACCCGTGGGAATGTTCGCAGGTGCAGATCGAGGAGCTGTCGAGCGATTTCAACGACCCATCGCTCGAACCGGAAGCGGATCAGCAGACGAACCTCATGTCCGAATCGGCCACGCTGCTTCTCAGCAAACCGCTCTCGTCCTACTCGATCGAGATGTAAATATGCGCGCGCCCCCTGGAAAGTTAAACCAGTGGAGAAGCGACACTGACAGCAACAGAAAGGTTACCGGAATGATATTACCCATAAGTCCAATGCGACCAAAGTTACCTTCGTTAATGTGCTCACTACAAAATATTCATTCCAAATGCCGGGGTCGCTCGGAAGGCGCTTCAAAAGCCATAGCGAGCCATACCGGTGAACGGAGCGTTAGTGGCCACCACAGGCTAGCTCCGTACGTGTACGCATGTTTTGTGTGTGTTGGTATGCTCCGGAACACACTCACAAACATACACGCGCAAAGACTTATCGGAACGTAACATTAAACAGGTGACAGGTGCAGCCGCCGTAGATGTACCGAGCACAGACGACAGAAAACAGTGAGACAGAGACAGAGTGTGCCACCGCAGGTGGAAAGCGATAGCTGCAAGCGGTGGGTGTATAGTGTATAGGATTCGTTTTTGGTTTTAAACGTAGGCAGGAACCTAAACCGGACGGTGCGTGGAGGCTTTTGCGAGTATTTTTGCGTGAGTTGTGTGCGTAAAACGGTCCGCTAGGCAGCCAGCGTACCGTCGAGATTCCTGGCCCCACGCAGGGATCTCCTTTTTTATGTTGCGTTGTGAAGAGTGTAGCAAACCCGGACGGACGCGGGGCAGGATGCGATAGTAGAAACCCGATGTTGTATTCGGGACCGATC
Organism: Anopheles farauti; assembly: GCA_000473445.2. Lineage (NCBI taxonomy): Eukaryota > Metazoa > Arthropoda > Insecta > Diptera > Culicidae > Anopheles > Anopheles farauti. The sequence goes on from KI915045.1 coordinate 5,956,809, forward strand.
GTGTGTGGTAGGTTTGGGGTTTAGTCGTAACAAACGTACCATTTGAGACATTTTAGATTTCCATTCGTTTTCTCATTCTTTCCCTCGCGTTGTCTTGTTCATTCATTCTCAAACCAACTTCCTCTTTCACTCGCTCTCTCAACTCGATCCTCTTTACTGCTCCTCTTTACGTTGGAGTGGTTTTATTTAAAAGAAAATGCAACGTCAACCAAAAACAAAACAATACAAAAAATACGGAATTATAGACAGCTTTTGAAAGAGGCAATTTTTAATTATAGCAAGAATGTGATTTTGTGGAGCGCAAGCATGGTGGACCGTGTTATGATGGTGGCTTAAAGATCGCCCAGCTTTTCCCATGCCCTCCTCGCTCGCACCGAACGATCTTTGCGAGCGCCCATCGCCGCCATCTCGAATGATAATACAGGTGTGTCTCTGTAGCAGGAAGGAGGGGAGGAGAGATTTTCACAAAAATAAGGCTGTGCAATAGAGGAAGGAAGCTGTTTTTTTGTTTAAATTAGTTGTGCGAGATGAGCCTATCGCTAGCGGGAGGCAGTACCTGTAGCAGAACTGTCGGATGAGTGGAGAGGGAAACGAGCATCCTGGCGCGATGGGGGACGAACAGTGGGAAAAGTGCGTGATATGTATTGCGAAGCTAGTGTTTAGAATTTAGACGACACCTCATGTCCATCATGTTCCTATATCCTGAAATGTGACACGTTTTGCTTATTTATATCCGTTTCCAATAGCGTTAGTGATTTAAATGAATATTTTACAAAAATAAAGAACCGAAACAAGAACCTAGCGGGTGCGCGATGTAATTTGTGCGACTGTAGGAAAGAAATATATGTAAACCTCTAAGTTAAAGTCAACTCCACTGCCTACTGTGATGCAAATTTGGTGGAACCTTTAGCAAAACCTCATTGGAGTACATCACTGTCAGTCCTCCCCGATAGCACGTGTATTCGTTCGCGAACTGCCTTGTATCCTTTTAATTTGGCTGCTAGTGTGTTGGTGCCGTCGTCCCCATCTTGCGTGTCATGCGCAGTGCTCGGAGTGGTCCGCAATTTGACAGGTGAAGTGTCAAATCCTTCGTGCCGTGGTTGCCAAACACGGAAAACGGTGCGGAAAAATCAATCGATAGATAGATAGGCGCTGCTGCTACTCTCCTGCTACTGCCACTGCAGAACTTTGTCATGGTGCCATACTCCGTCATCCATCACCACCGTGTACCGTGACTTTCGCGTGGTGGAAGGTAGGCGGGCAGTAGTGTGCAGCGCAGGGAATTGCCAGGTGCCAAACATACACATCCTTTTCCCCTCCATCCTGTGCCAAATCGTGTGTACCAATCGCCAGCGAATTCTGTCAGTGTTTCCTTGCACTCCGTTCATCCTCTTCAGCATAGTCGACGGAATCTCCCGAATCCTGCAGACCAGAATGCGTCCACGTAGCTAAAGGCAAGCGTTCGTAGGATTCTTGTAGCCTACAGGATACAGCGTTCTGGGTGCGCGATAAGGTTTTCGCAACAAGAAAACAAACCCCGCCCCCCCCCCCTCTCCACCTTACGCCTCAAAACCCTCCATAGAAATCATCTAGGATAGGTAAGTGTGGGGAAGATTGGGTTATACACTGGGATAGGCAGAATATCAACAATATCACACCTCCGGACAGGCAGTTGTTGCGTGCGAGTAAACGAGCATGAAAAAGCAAAACGTACGGACCATCTCCCTGATCGTGTGTACGTTCACCTACCTGCTAATCGGTGCCGCCGTCTTCGATGCACTCGAATCGGAAACGGAGAAGAAACGCTGGAAAGCGCTCAGTGGTAAGGTCTCATTCCAGGCTGTGCTAGAAAGTTCCTCCCGGCCCTAGGTCTCATTCCAACACTCACTCGTCTTTTTAGCGATCGAAAATGTTCTCATCACACGGTACAACATCAGCGCGGAGGACTTCAAAGTCATCGAGACGGTCATTATGAAGTCGGAGCCGCACAAGGCCGGCCAGCAGTGGAAGTTCTCCGGTGCGTTCTACTACGCCACGACGGTGCTGACCACGATCGGTTACGGCCATTCCACGCCGTCCACCGTGAGCGGGAAGATCTTCACGATGTGCTACGCCGCGATCGGCATCCCGCTCGGGCTCGTCATGTTCCAGAGCATCGGGGAGCGCGTGAACCGACTTAGCAGCGTGATCGTGCACGCCGTGAAAACTTCCTTCAACTGCAAGAAAGCGATCGCCTCGGAGGTGGACCTGATTCTGGTCGTCACGACGCTCAGCTCGCTGACGATAGCGGGCGGGGCGGCCGCGTTCAGCAAGTTCGAGGGCTGGAGCTACTTCGATTCGGTGTACTACTGCTTCATCACGCTCACGACGATCGGGTTCGGCGATATGGTGGCGTTGCAGAAGGATAACGCCCTGAACAAGAAGCCCGAGTATGTGGCGTTCGCGCTGATCTTTATCCTGTTCGGGCTGGCCGTGGTGGCTGCGTCGTTGAATCTGCTGGTGTTGCGCTTCGTGACGATGAACACGGAGGACGAGAAGCGCGACGAGGCGCAAGCGATACAGGTAAGCTATCGATCGTTCATAGCTGTGGTTGTGCATTACGAACTCCACATCAAGACGTAGGATTAGCTTCGAATTCTGCTAAGAATCCAATTGATCCTATTGGAATGCTACTGTTCTAAAGGCCAACAATCCTTATGAATATATTCTGCTTAAACTTAAGAAGACACAGTGGTGGATGTCAGTACTTGAACTTTGAATGTGCTATCAAGTCCTAGCTTCTTGGGGAAACTTCTAAGAAAGACAAAGATGTTTTTGCCGATTTTCTATTTAGAATAGGTTATATTTTGGATCGTTTTAAAGATACGATCAAACTTGACCATTAGTGTTTGACAAGGTGGAAAACTGTGCCTGTTGTGCTATGTGAGGATCTACCCAAGATCGAAGCCAAAACTGACGAACACCCAAAACAATACGAACTAACCAATGTACTCTCTTACTTCCCAGGCTATGCAGATCGCGGTTAAGCTGGATGGGGACATCATCACCGGTAACACGGACAGTGTGGACGAACGGTGCTACGAACACATCTCGGTCATTAATCCGATGACCGTCTGCCACAACTGCCCAACCAAGTTCGACATGACGGAGGCCGCCAACGGTTGCTACATCGACACGAACTATCGATACCCGTTGATGGACTGTGAAATGACCCAGCTACGATCACCGGCGGGCGTTGGTGGTGGTGGTGGTGGGGTTGCTGCTGCAGGTGGTGGCATCAACAACGGCCAACGAATGCATGACTTCGAAACGGACGATGATGGTCTAATACGACCGTTACGGTATGACTTCCACCCGAGCCGGGGCCGGGCCTCGGTTTGAACCGTATCGCGTCCGTCGCCGGCCACCAGCCACCAGGGCGCAACGGCACGGCAAGCTGGGTCAATTAGTGGCCGCGAATCATACAACCACATCAACTTCTTCCCTTCGTCCTCAAGTAGTACTTTTGTAAGAAACATCCTCCCCTTCCTCATCGATGCGGCATCGACATCGACGATATGCGTACGAATTGGTTTATATAAGTGTAGCGTAGTAATAACGAGATGACGAACCGGGGACGGCGGGTCACCGACGCGGGGACCGACACATGGCGTGGTGAAATTTTAGCAATTATTAATAAAAAGAAAGAGAACAACAAAACGATACAAATTTAAAAATTCCGGGGAACAATCGGTTCGAGCGTTACTAATAAAAACAAAAGTGAACACACAGACACAAATATAAGACGAAAAAAAAACGGCATAAGCAATTTTCATTATTCTCTGAGGTGTTGAGGTCGATTCTTTTGAGAAAGAACATAAAATAATCGTTATTTTAATGATCCAATTTTATAAAAACCCCTTTTCACTAGTAATGGCAAAATGTTAACTAAAATAAGGAAGGTAGCAAACTAAAACCTAAGAAGATTGCCAAAAAAAGAATAAAATGAAGCATTTTTCAGGCGAAAATATACCACAAGCAGGTAAGACACACGACGCTTTCAAGCAAGAAACATTTTTCATCTAAAACTAGCCAACCATTTTCAATACCCAACTCAACACCTCGGCGAGAACAAAACGGGCGAGCTTAAGTAAAAGTATACGTTGATTGCTATTTATGAATGCGCATAAAAATATGTAAATGTGGTACTTGTGAAAGTAGGTTTTTTTTCACCCCAGCGTACAGGAGCTTCTACAACTTGCCGTGAATTTTCCATTACCCGGTGGAGTTTGTAGTGGAGGAACTGCTAAAAAACGGCCCGCCCGGGTCACTGTCGCTGACGAGGGTGAGGAATAGTTTCGTCCGATGGTGGAGAAGAGTCGATGGAGGAAAAAGCTCCTTCGGTGGGGTGTTTTTCTTTCGGTTGAGTGTGCCATAAGCAGCAGGAGCAGCAGCATCTTCGCTTCCGGTCCGTTGCCAAACCACGTGGGAGTTGCGTTTATTCCGCACGGTTTGAAAGCGGTACGCTGTTTGCTAATTTTATTAGTGAATGTATAAATATATCAAATGTGCCGCTCCGCCTCTCTCGGCAGAGCCATGTGTGGATTGAATTACGGAACGGAAATTACTCTAATTATGGAAAGCTTCGTTTCGTCACAGAGCGCATATTGCTAAATATGGAGTCTTGGTTGGACTCTATTACGAAAGAAGAAAAAACAAAAATTTTTTAGATAAACTCAAGCTAAACATCTTCCAGAAACTATTCAACAATATCTTTACCAACGAAAAGAATACGTTCTTGTCATATGAAATTGATTTCTCAATACTGCGAAGCATCCTTCTGGGGAAAAATTGTTTTCAAGCGTGTTTCGTTTTCGTTACAAAATGTATAAACCTTTCATCCCAAATACTAATTATCATAAACGTTACGATTGTTAATGAGAGCATAAACGCTAGTAACGTGAACCCATCTTGAATCTCATCACAACGTTTTGTGTAGGATAATGGGTATCGATAAACGATTTCCACACCGAGCAAGAGCAAGCGTCAACTGACCATAAAAACACCCTTAGCATGGCACTTTTATCGGGCGCTTAGACTGTATTACCGAACCGCCCATCGGGCAGGCACTATGAAATACATCACACACATGAACGAAACAGCGACACCTCCTTACCGTTGCGGGTTTACGCCTTTACCCTTCAACACTTTCCTCACAGGCACGGTGGGGTGTGCAGGGCTGTTGGCCAAACGTAGAAATAACATGCTAATGTCACATCAATATTCCTTTTCGCATGCTGCCGAGGGTAGTAGTTCCATCCAGTAGCCCCATTCCGCGAGCCTAGGCTCTATCAATCGAAGTCAATCGTGGTATGCTTGAAAAAGAAAAAAAAAGGACAACAAAGGTGGTTGTACACGCTGTTAAAAGGACAGATCAGGTTGTTGGTATGCGGCACGACGTTCTACCGGCTCGAAGAGTGAGCGTAAACCGTATGATTCTAATGGGATTAGCTTGTTTCGGAGATACGGAAAAAGTGCTCCCTATTGAGAACCGTTTGATGTCGTGTTGGTGGCAACGTTTGTTTTTTTTTTTGCTAATATAAAACAACTGCCCTAATCCAACTGTTGACAGATGGAAGATCATTCCGAAAGGTGTGTCCTTTGATGCCCGTTTGCTGGTAACCGTATCCACCATATTCCTAATTAGGTACTTTAGTCCTGATGAAAAGGAGTTCCGCTTCTCCCACAACGTCGAAGGAAGGGTATAAGCTAGGTAAACCTTCGATGCCGATGACGTTCGGGGCCAAAAATAAAACCAAACTTCTCCCCTTTTTTTGCTACACTCCTGGGGCTTAAATATTCATGAGCGTGTGTGTTATGTAAAGCAGCCTTCGCGGGGTGTTTGCAACCGGTTTTATCAGAATGTTTCAATTTGTCGGTTTACTAGCGTGCTACTCCGAACGAATTGGAGCGATGCATTCTAGGTTTTTGCAATTTTCACTTACATAAACAGAAAAATAAGGCGAGTTTTGCATATTACAAACAGCACGGTTCTGGATCTAGGGAATCCAAACCATGGCACGTTCCCAAAATTAAACACCATTTTTACTTCCCAATTTAATAACACTCAATTTCATCTTGATTGGGTTCTGTAATGCACAGGAAACTAAGTATCAAGAAACCGAGTGGAAAGTGAGATAATCATAAACGGATTCTGACTTCATTCAACCGAAACTAACGCACTAGATTTCTTTTCCTCCTCGAAAAGAAGTTCTGCCCAAATCATCTTCTCCGTGTTCTTTGGTGGACAGATGAATTGTGTCACATACATTCTCGATGGTCAGCTAACTAAGCCTTTTCACCGCACCGGATATTGAAGCTTACGGGTCCATCGTCGATATGGTTGAGTGATTTGAAAATATTTGTTACACGCAGCAGCAGCGGTAAGATGGGATCTAAACGAAGCGAGCATTCATTTCCCATGGGCCAAACGTGGGCCGGGCGTCATCGGTTGGCTCGAACCGGGATTAGCATAAAACCCTTAATGTATCCCAACGAAGCTGTTTTAGCGACGTTGATTTTTTGTTGTAATAAATTGCCAAACCTTTATCATCAAACGTGTTTTTCAGAGCGTGCTGGACTTTCGGAATCACTTCGGAGCCGGTGGTGGTAATATAAAAACATAACCGTAGCCGTTATATTTACGACATCGTGTCCATCCTAGGAATGGACCTCGAGCAGACACTCTCTGTATGAAGTCCTGCTCGAAGGATAAGTTGGAAAATTATTTCCCATAACGAATACATTTATTTCTCACCATTTTTCGGCGTGCAGATTTAGGTTCCATTTACATCCTGGACGGATCTTTGGCTTTCGAAAGACTTCGCGTACCGTCGTACAGCATTTTCCATATTCATGAAAAATGTGAGGAGGAGAATTGAAGTTAAGTGAAAACTTTCTACCTTAAACTGGAAATTGCCGGCTTGCATGACCTAATGACCAGCATCCGAGCCTTAACATGCTCGTGTTACGGGGTGCAGTAACGGAAATAATATTAACCAGTTGAAACGTTGGTAATATGCAGGATACAGTCTACCCTCTTTTCGTGAACCCCCCTCGTTTCTAGATGCAATGCAATTTTATCGGTTGTAGTCACTGATCCGTTGAGCAGGTGTTGTCAAATTTTATGTGGAATTTGATAGAAATCGTTGCCGACCGATATTCCTAGCGAAGTTGGATCATCGTGGTCGATTTTGTGTCTTAATTTAAGTCTGTTTGTTGAAACCTTAACATGCTTTTTCTTCTCCAAATAAGGAGTGCTATACCGCATGGAAATTGAATATAACCAAACTTATAACAAATTATGAACCTATATAAGAGGAATTTCAATTTCTTTAGTGCAAGAGTAAATTATTGTAAATGGAATATGCGAGGAAAATTGATGCTACAGGAGAGTGAAATCAATTGTACACATTTTTAATGCCACTTTGGTTGTAGCTTTGTGGAAATATTTTGCGGTAGGTAGAAAGAGAAAATTGAAGCGAAATAAAAATACATTTCATACACACCAAACATAAATCCAACTCAAAATTCTACTAGAGACTCAAACACATTCTTACTTTCACGCACACACTCTTATGTTTTGTTCTCCTCAACCCCGCTACAGCTTTCCGCAAGGTACCCCTCGCCTACAAACCCGCTGCCTATTGTTTCTCGGGATGTTAATTGTTTGATTTGACATAAAAAACAGCAAAACCTAAAATCAGTGACAGTTCTGTACGATTCGCTCAACGACAAAATCGCGTGCGACGGAGCAGCGTCTAAAAACGGCTTCACCACAACTGTGGAGGCTAGATAGTCTGTTTGAATCGATTGAAAGATTAGACAGTTGGTTTATTTGTTATTTCTTTCGCTCTCAAACTTCGTCGAGAACTATCACGTTTCCTTGCGTCTGGAATAGTTTTTATATAAAAAACTTATTAAGGACTTCTATTCAACTGAAATGATCTAAATCATCATCCCTGCTTGTAAGGTAAGAGTAATTAAAGTTTCGGTTTAACTTCCAATTCCGGCCTCAATCCAACAAGACTAACGCGTGTTTCGTTGCAGCTTCCGAAGGACACCAACATCGCCATTTCTAGGACGAGAAAATGGCGTACCTGCTGAAGACATCCGGCATTAGCAACATTCTGCTGCACCAATCCGATACAATTTGCTACCCATCGTATGGAAGTCCCAGTAGCCACGGGACTTTCCGGTGTGGCAGCAAAATTATCAGAAATTTCAGTGGTTGTTCAATGAACAACTTATATTTAAGTCCTTCTAGATTTAAGATACAAGCACGCGGTTATGTGATCGAGAGCTGGTAGAAAATATTTTCAGTGGTTGTTCAATGAACAACTTCAATTTAAGTCCTTCTAGATTAAAGATAGAAGCACGCGGTTATATGATCGAGTGCTGGTGGAAACAATAATGTAAAGCCGATTATAACAACGGAAAAGTTAAAATACATGCAGGAAATCGATACATGCTTCGTTTGCACTTTTGGGAATTCAGGATGAAAGAAACCGGTAATGCTCTATGGGAATTCAGGGAGTTGGGGACGCTTGCTCTGGTGGTTGAACAGGCTCGATACGGAAGGCGTTGGGGTTATAGGTGGCTGCTTCTTTGGCAACTTTAATGTGCAATCTGTTGAATGCGGATTACGGCGATCAACCGGACGATCCCCACTTGACCATGACCGGGTATTTTGTATTGTGTGATTAGATAATATTGATCGACAGCAACGGTATTCCTGCAAACCAGGGTGGTTCTTGTCCGTTGCATTCTAAGGTATCAGTGTTACGCCAGGTATCGATTTCGGCGATTATCTATCGATGGCTGGTGTATATCGCACTATGACATCGGATTGTCCAGGCATTCAGGCACCATTTACCTTCCAGCAGCGATCTGGGTCAGCTTGTTTTCATTCCATTGATTAACTTAAAGCAATTTTTGTCATCTTCTTTGCATTCCGATAAGAGTTTTAAATCGTAAGTTTTTACGTATCGGCGTTTCAGTGCGCATGTGTGTGTGTGAGGTAATGTTTTTGTTTTCATCTGGCGGATGGTGGCGTTGTGACGAATTGTACTGAAAGATGTTCCGAATTTCATCCCAACAGAACAGTGTAACGTGCTAAAAACCAATCTTTGTGCAAGTTTGTGGCTAGTTTTTCGGTGAAAACTGCCAAAGGTCTCGCAAAATGGAGAAGGTAAACGGTGAAAGAAGCAACGATCCGAAATCGCTTGAATCGGCGAACGACGTACCCCGGGTGCGGAATTTATTATTACGTTCGATGTGTGCCGTTTACCTGATGGCATTCGTGAGTTTTTATTGCCAGGCTGAAGGTAGGTTTTCATGATTTTTAATTAGTAACATATATTACATTTATACATTTTACAATGTTTTACACGGTTTTGTTTTTATTGATGCGAATTTTTTGTACAGCGGTATCTCGAGCTGTCAAATGGTGTGGTTATTATTTCAAAAGGACCGTTGGAATTAAATCTGTACATCGGTACTGCTTGAAATAGTGTTGCAGGATTAAACAAAAACTATGCACAGCTGTATGTAAAATTGTTAAGAGTATAATATATTGTTCAGACATAAAACGTAGTAAATGTATTGCTTGTTCGAATAGTGTATTACGATTTCCATTTTTTCTACGGTTAATTCTAACATACAAGTAGTTTTTGAACAGAAAAAATTGAATACAATTTGGCATCAAATCTTGAGCCAAAGCCAGGAAATGCTTTTCCAGTGCATTAATGCCATATTTTTCTCGTACGAAAATATGTTACCGAAACTAGTTTAACTTTTCTACAGCAGATTCAAATTCTGGAAGAACCAGAAAGTGTAGATTAAAAAATACATCAGTTACAAAATCGAATGATTTCCACATCATTATCTTCTAAATTAGTCTCTGGTCTCTCACGCCGCTCCAGTTTCTTAGTAACTTAGTTTGAACATAAATAACCTCTCAATTTTTGATCGAAAGAATTCAGTTCCCTCATCGACAGAACAACGCATGGAAGTATAGAAATCGCTTTGATACCGTCGACCTCATGCGGACGCCCAGAAGTTCCGCTATGTGCTATGTGTGGTTTGGTAATTGAATTTATGCTCTAATTCAATTTCATCTCCGGCACAGTTGCTGTGTATCGTTAGTCCATCGTAAATTAAATCCTATTTTTTGTGTTTCTTAAGACGGTCCTTGCAAAATCCCACCATCACATTGCGTCCGTGATAACCGTCATCGCATAGGAAATTAGAAATCAATGGCTTCGAAATGCCACCGGAGTTTGACGATTGTATAAACGATCTTGAAAAGCGAAACGTCTCCAGAGAGAGAGAGAGAGAGAGAGAGAGAGAGAGAGAGAGAGAGAGAGACCTGGTCGCACGGCTGTAAATGGATCCTCCCGGGTGTCCTGTCTGGCCCGTCGACAGCAATTTGATCCCGACGAAAACAGGTCTCGTTCGCTCACACCGTGCATTTCTCGGGAGCAGCGACGCGAACGGGATTGCGAATACGGATGATGTAATTTAATTATCTCTCAATTTGAGAAGAAACTCGGTAATCGATTCCCACAGCGGCAGCCTCAGTTCTCAGTTATCCATCCATCTCGCCCAGCGTCATCCTTGACTGCGTGTGTCCGGCGACATGTCAGAATCCATTAGAGCGTTTCGATTAATCCAAACGGCCTGCCCCCCCGCCCGGTCTGGGGTTTTGATTTCTCGTTCGCAGGTCTGTACGGTGACGAGGGCATCCTTCCGGCGAGTCGAATCCTCGCGAACGGTACGCTAAAGGAGCGGTTGAGTTTGCTGCAGCTCGGCCCGTTTCTGGGCGTGGGCAACGGGCACGAGGCGATTGATTTGTTATGTCTGGTTGGTGCGACCGTCGCGTTCCTCGGGCTGGTAACTCGCGTCCACTGCCGGCTGCTCAGCTTCATCGTGATGTGGTCGGTGTACTTTTCGCTGGTGCAAATCTCACAATCCTTCCGCCAGCAGGCCGATCATCTGCTGCTGGAGGCCGGCTTTCTGTGCATACTGCTCGCCCCGACCCGGCTCAACGACGGACGTCACCCGATGGAGGACATTGCGTTGCTGCTGCTGAAGTGGCTCGTGTTTCGCTTTATGTTCGCGTCCGGCTCGGTGAAGCTGGCTAGCGGCTGCCCGCTGTGGTGGTCGTTGGACGGGCTGAAGCGCCACTATGAAACGATGCCCCTGCCGACGTCTTACAGCTGGTACACTTACCAGCTTCCGGATGCGTTCCATCGGCTCAGCACGATCTACGTTTACCTGAGCGAGCTGGTTTGTCCGTGGCTGTTCTTCGCTCCGAGCCGGGCCGTCCGCCGGTTTGCGCTCGGTTGGCACGTGTTTTTGCATCTGAACATCATCGGCTGCGGGAACTACGGCTTTCTTTCGCCGCTCGTGCTTTCCTTGCTGCTGACGCTGCTGGACGACGAGGACGAGCTGGCCGTGTGGGCGCAGGACCATCTTTCGGAGGCGGCCGAACCGACGCGACGTCGTCCGGTGGCGACACGTCCGACAACCAAGGGACGGTCCAATCATGCGGAAGTGCCGGTAGTGGACACGGATCGAAACGGGGGTCGTTTCGTGAAAGCAATTGCTGCACTCATGGTCATTGGATCGTGGATTTGCTTCAGTATTGGACTGTCGAACGATGGACAACTTACGTTTAGTCCGAACTTCACGAGGGATCAGTATGTGAGTGTAATGCAGGCCATGGTGCGTGCCGCTCCGTTGCTCGTTTTCGTGCTCATGGTTAGGAAGTTCCTGAAGCTGCTCGCCTCCCAGGACAGCGTGGGAAGTTTGGTAAGTGTCTCTTGGTTGGATCTAAATCAATCCTAGTCGGCGGGGACCATTTATATTCGTACAATCTGGTTCCATATATCTTACTTTTTTACCTACACAAATTATATTAGCAGCATCAGGAAAGAAACGTCTTGCTGTCTCTCTGTCTCTCTTGCATAAGGATAAAATGTCAAAGTGTGTCAAAAGGTCAAGTAATTCCTCATTCGTTGTTGAGTAATTGGAAAGGGAATGAACCAATTTATTTAGAAAAAGGTGTAGGATGCTCTTTGGAACATTGATGCCAGGGCCTCAAAAGTATTATGTTCGGAAACATGAGAACGTATTACTTTGTTCTCCTCAAATGTTGACCACATGGTGCGTCCTTGAGTAATTCCTGGATGTCTTGTGGTATGAAGTACGCCCGTGAAGTCGATTCAATCTATTCTGAGTAGCGCTTTGTAAACAAAATACTCTGTTGAAACAAGTCTCTGATGATGATTAAACTTTAGTTTCATTGGAAACATAGACTAGAGCCAGCATATGGACTTTTAAAGGCAAAAGAAAAATGATTAAAGGAGTCAGAGTAGAGCAAATACAAAGCTATAGAGATAGGAAGTTATTGTCTCCCCGGTAGAAAAGGATGCGACCGCAGTATAAAAAATGCTACTAAGTACCAGAACAATACTAGCCTTCCGCCAAATCTAGTTAGCAGCGACCGTATCTCAAAAGTTCCAATTAATTTCCATCTAACTCTCGGTCTCTCTCCCTCTATGTTCTCCTTCCCCAGGCTGACGGAATGCGGCAGTTTTCGAAAAATCTCGGTCTCCTTATCTCGACCATCGTCGCGTTCACCGTGTTTTTCATGTCGATCGTGCCGCATTCGCGCTTGCTACCGAGCACCGCGATATCGTCGCCGGTAATGACGCGCGCGTACGGCGGCCTGCACAGCCTGTACGTGGTCAACCAGTACGGGCGCCATCTGACAAAGATGCGTCCGGTGCGACGCGAAATCATTCTCGAGTATGCGGACGATGTAAACGGCACCTGGCACGAGTACGGTTTCCAGTACAAACCGTGGACGCTCGACCGTTCCGCCTCGCTGCCGTACGGTGGACTTCACTTCCCACGGTTCGATTTCAAGTTTTACGACGGTGCCGGTTCGAAAACGGACGCACAGAAGTGGATCTACCCGCTGATCCAGCGACTGCTCGAGCACCGACGCCCGGTACTGGATTTGTTGGACGGGCGCCACGTACCGGCCAAAGCGCCCCGGTACATTCGCACCTCGCTGTATCGATTCGCGTACACGACGTCGTTCACGGAGGGTGGCTTCTGGGCGCGGGAGCGTTTGAGTGACTATTTCAACGTGTTCTCGCTGGACGACACGCACCTGCAGGAGAAGCTAAAGCGGATGAACTTCCCGACGTCGCCGGTGGAGCAAGGCTCGTGGAACTGGTTGCTCCGTTGGCTGCTGGACGCCGTCCGACGGTTTGTCGGTGCCATCGAGGGTAGCTATCTGCTGATGGGATTGTTCGTCGCCGCCGGCACGCTTATCTACACCCAACAGCAACAGCTACGGGTGGGCCAATCGACTTAAGGGACATGCCGCCCATGCTCCACGCACTAAGCTGTGACAACTAAGCCAACAAAAGCACGGTGTCAATTGTAGTCAAATTATTGCAACGAGAACGGGAGATGCATTTGTAGTTTTACGCGCGCACCATTCTGCACGATTGGAAGATCTCACCGAATTTCACTCACCCCGCCCAGAAGGGTCTAAATAAAAAAAAAAAACTAGAGCGTTATTGTTCGTTTCGTGTCGGTCTCCTTTTTTGTTTGTCCCTCTACACCCATTCCACGCCAAGTTAGGAGCACAAATAAAGAGACTCATATGAAATGAACTTACCTTGAACCTAACAAACACAACGGAGTTTATATCGTTTTTGGTTTTGTTGTTTTTGCAAGCGAACGCTTTTTCGCCACATTTTCCGACCCTTCAACTTCGATACACACAATCGCTGCGCGGAACGGTTAAATATATAAACCCGGGCAAATGGAAACGGGTTACGTGAAAAGCGTCGGATCAAAATCGTGGCGTAGGGAAGAATTGCATTTTTCATTAGCTTCCGACAGGCTGCTAGGCACCAGGTAGAAACGTTTCGAGTGGTTCGAATATTTGCTTGCCCCGTGCGTCCGTGTTGCAGCGCCTCTAAACTGGTGGACCATTAGAAAATTGCTAACATACTCGACGACGCGACCGGGCAGGACCCTTTCCCGAAGTCATGCAGCGTGTGTGTGAATTTTGAGGAAACGAAACACATTTAACAGCTGCACCGAGCTTTCTCCGGGTGAGCAATAATTCACGAGATCAAACTGCTGGTGATTTTTCTCCGACGTATGATGATGATGCCATTGTCGGGCAGCGAGTGCTCTCGCCGGAATGAATTTTAGTAGCTGCCACAGTGGGAATCAAGTGTAGCCGGTCGAGTAGTTTCCGATTTTGATAGATACGGCCGGTGAATCTATTTTCGGTGTGAACGGGGTGTTTCATCCATCCGTCTCATAGTGTGGCAATTTGCTTGCCGTTCCTTTAACGGAAGAACGAACAGCTAAATAAGTAAAAAAATTGCCCAATTTCATTTCTTCGTTCCAACACTATCGCCAACCCGTTGTGTTCATCACTTCGAGGATCGTCGGTGGGTCATTTAACCCCATAGGTATCGATTGAGAACAGTTCTTAAAGCGTTAAATTTCGATACAATGTTTCCAAATTGTTCAAAATTTAAAATCTTATGTTTTCCACCATTAGTTATCATAAAACCCAAATGCTTTGTAAATTTTCAGGCAGGCATAAAAATGGATTTTAGTTGTGTTTTTAAATATTCTACCATAGCCTCGAAAGGTTAAGAAATGTGTACAATTCCTTATTAAAGTTCTAATAATTTTTTGGTTTAATAACTCACCCAGTACCCGCTAGTGTCGACGAAGAAAGCATTCTATTTCTCAACCCGCTCTGAGACATCACTTGAACACCGTCCGAATTGCGGATAGATCGCTTGATAGATGGATGGATGGATGGATGGATGAATAATTGACCGGGCTGCAGGATGCATGTGACCCGATGCGGATGCATTTTTGAAAGAAACGAAACGAAAGTGTTTGCCGAATCGAATCATCCTTCCGGCTGTACACTTCGGCTGTTCGCTCCCCGCATTTGCCCGGGGTTGAGCATATTTTATATTGCCACACTCGCAAGCCTCGTTATGGAGGTGTTGGCAAATGTGTCGTGCTGGCTCCACTTTTCTCTCTCTAAAAGAATGCACTCAAGAGGAATATAAGATCCAAAAGGGGGAGCTTCTCCTGGGAGGCTTTCGGATTTCCAGTTTGCCGGAGTCGCGTTGCGCAGCGGGCCATGTAATCCAGGATACGGGATGGGTTAAGGCGACCACCGTCACCAGCACCGATGACATGGGATATAATGCATTTGTAGCGTTTCTACCGTGCTAAAGCGACACGGTAGACCTTCAAATCCGACCGTCCTGCCGTGTTGCGCTGCGGTTGCGGTGGTTTTCCGGTGCCTTCTCGAGCGTGAAAAGATGCCATCTACGGCGTGCTACACGCTGCCGCCGTTGCCGGAGCGGTCGCCTTATCCGCTAAATCCCGATACAAGGAATCTGCATTATTTCAGCCGGGCGCCGCATGCCGCACGCACAACTCGAGTGATAATGGCACGGGAGCGTATTACGATGTCAGGGTTTGCGGTTTTCCGATGTTGGCGCCCGGTCCCGGGATTTCGTCTTAAGAAAGTGCACTCATGAGAGAAAATGCGACTTCGGGTTTGGCCATGATTGACGAGCTGCAGGAGCGCAGATTGCAAACAAAGTTTTAATAGCCTTTCGAGTGGAGGACATTTCTTCGTTGTTATGATGCGAGCCAGAATCGCTTGTGTAAACAGTGGGAAACAGCAAATTAATAGTTGTAGCAAAAGTTACAGCTGTTACGGTGAAATCATTTCGTTCGCATCAATCAGTGATTTGCTCAAAGCGAGTTTCGAGGCGACTTTCTCGAATAAAAATTTGCATTCATCTTTAGTAAACGAAGTTATTTAATGAGATTTGAAAATATCATTCTTACAGCTTTTGCTTCTTGAAACTAAACCTAGATTAACCTAAGTCATTCCTTCATTCCCTAACTCTAACAGACACTTGCCCTATCGAAGGTATTTGGAGTATTGCATGGAAATGGCAAGCCAAATTTCCCTTCCCGTGTGCATTTTCGAAAAAATGGCATGTGCATTCCACATGTTACGAAACGGAAAAAGAAAGTTTTATAATTTCACACTGCAACACAATGAGCGTTTCCTGCCAGCACGTGCAGGTAAAGTTAGCGTCACGAATAATATTACCATTTTTGTCGGGCTCGGTGAAGAAATTAACTTGGGCTGCGGTTTCCAGCGGGTTGATGTGTTGAATTTGGAAGATACTATCGTTCCACGGTGTGGATGTATTACTGAAATGAAAGGCAATACAGCAGAAAATTGCTTTCATGAGCACATAATGGAAAAACTTTGTTTGATTTTCGTGAAATGGTGGCACAAGTTTGGTGAATCCCTTTTTTTGCTGCTTCTCACTCAACCGACTCTTGGCACGTATGTGTGGGGAAAGAAATGCGTGCCAGTAATAATACCGACGACAGGCGGTTCCGCCAATGGCTACCGGGTCTACCAGTTGGATTTTCTAGAGCTAATGGGAAGGAACATGAACGCTTAGATTATTTATAAAGCTGAAATGAAGCGAACGAGTTAGCGAATTCCATCGCTCATCCGGTCGCACTTTCTTCGCAAAACATTTACACGCCAGGAGAGGACAACTAGTGCGAGAGGCATTTGCTCGACAAATGGCGGCATTCGGTTGGAGCACACATCCGGCAGAAATGAAATGTGCCCGTCGGTCGCCTGCCAACCGGCACAGGAAGGTGGATAAAGTACGCGAAACGCAGGAAGTGCAGTTTTCTTATGCATTTCTTGGTTTCCTTTCCGTAAAAGCTTAGAGAAGCGTTGAGATATGAGAATGCACGGCTGTGGGGGAGGCGAATAATTTATCTCTGGAGAATGTGATCCGGAGGGAAAGTGTCGACACACACACACGCAGGCATCACGCATAACGAAATGTACTACTGGAAAGAAAGAACTCCTTTTGACAAGGAAATGCAGTGCAACGAGCGAGCCGTAGCAGCAATACCATTCCCTCGACAGTGAAGTTGTGCTTCCGGCAGACCGGAAGATGTGTTTTGCTTTTCATTTTACGCCTTTAACAATAGTGTGTATGGCTGTGTGTGTGGTGCGAGAGAAATTTATCTTTCCAGATCGGCAACAGACAGGATCTCACCTGTTCCGGCTCGTTGTCGCTACTCGTTGCGCTGTGTTTCAATTTCGATTTACACTAACGCGTTCGCCAAATCGCGTGACACGATGAGCTGCTACTAGTCTGTTTTCTGCAATCTCCCTGAAGGCGGCTCCTGTATCGTGGTACCAACCGGAAAGAAGATGTCCGGGCGGTGGTGCAATTCGAGCGAATACGAGAACTGCTAAAATCACAACAAACGAAGACAGATTTGAGATCCGGTCGGGAAATGCACATGCCGTTTTGGAAGGTAAGCGAGTGTTTTTTTGGCATTGTGAAAACAAGAAAGAATAAACGATAGCAGTGCATTGTGTACCAACCGTGTTTACTTAGATAGATTATCGCTGACAGCTCGTTACTTGCGCTGCACTAGAGTAGCGGAGTGTGCATTGTAAACGTCACTGTGGTTGTTTTTCTTTATTTCATTGCGGTTGCCGCGGCACTGCTACTTCTCGTATCTCACATTTCTCCCGGGCATGACTCCCTCGAGTCGGAATTTCGGAGACTCAAAACCCTCGGAGGCACAATTTTATCCATCGTTTACCTGTTCCTGCAGCTGGTGTAAGTAACAAACGTTCACTGTGGTGATGAATATCGTAACTGGAGCGTACACCGCCAACCAAAACTGCCTTATGTTTGTCTTATCGTTGACAGTTTATTTACTTCGACGCCGGGCAGGAAGAACCTGCGCGGGTCTCGTAGAAACTCCTTCACCAACTACTACGTACAATGGGGGAGAACCCATGCCGGTAACGATAGCAGCGGCGGCGACGGCAAGGTTTAATAATTTGGTTAAAACTTTCACTCCACTGATTGTTTCCAGGACGAGCACTAAAGTTTGCACTATCTTTCTCGCTCCCTCTCTGTCTCTCCCTCGACAGGAACCTGTTGCATCGTCCGTGTCTCCAAACTCAGACCGAGTGCAGTTTTCGGAAGATTGTTAAAATCGACACTGGAAGCACTCAAAGCACGCCGCTCTGGATCACATCGCTCGCCTGCCCATTAAACTTTGCCATTCTTGAACGTAAAGAACACAGCTTGCCGCGGTATGATGGCGACCGGGGGGCGACCGAAATGGCTAAATTATGGATCAGAAAAGTGCTGATGGTCACTCCATCTGGTGGAAGGTTATGACAAATCATTATTTTGAGGCGATGTAGTTTGGACGCTCGTAATTGAATTCGGAAGATTCCCGCGAGGCAGGTCGGGCGGACCGAGGGTTGATGTTCGGTCCAGCTTGCATTTGTGGAAACTTTGTGGCTTTTGGATGAAAGACAGTAAAGTGATGGCGTTTTTACGTTTATTATTTCGGTTTTAGATGATGATCCATTACCGTGCGGCGAAAGTGTCAGCATCGTGATAAATCTCGGCATCGCGGAAAAGCGGCACTGCAAACACCATGCAGGAAAGGTATGCAAATTTAATATACCTTCTCCATTTGCGCATTTTTGCAACCTATCAATTCTCATAAAATCTCGGTTTTTTATGACACCCTTATTCACGGACCCACGTCACCCGCCCCACCCAAGGGCCATTCCGTATGGTGCCCTTCATTGTTGTCTTTACAATTTGTCTTGGAAGGCGTAGCTGTTGGGAGCGTATGTGGCGTGCTATGCGGATCCGGTCATCAACGGGAATGCGTGATGATGAGCGAAGAAATGCTGGCAACCGATGGAGAGCAATTGTCGGTGCGACGATAACACATCGGCCTCGGCTTGACTAAGTGACGCAACGACGACGACGCTGACGGCGGTAGGAATGGCTTTTTGATTATTTAACATTCTAGCCCCGGTGCCGAGGGCTTTCGTCGGTTGCAATCTTCATTATCACCTGCTTTTATTTCACCGTCTCAACTCCATGTTCGACGGTGGTGGTTCTTCTAACGATGTGCCGAACACATCTTGCTGTGGGAGGGTTTGCGTTGTGTACCGCGCCGGGCGGAAACGCATCACTGAGAAAACAAGGACAAGTCGAGCGTATGTTACGCCCCTGTTTTTCTTCTCGTTGCGGGCTGTGGTGGTTCCCGTGCCATTGTGTTGGCTGTGGGGAAAGGGGAGCTGAAGCTGTGTGTGAGAATTTATTCGCTGTAATTTGCATACTTTGACGGGCCGAGCGGTGCGGCGTATGCATGGGACCCTTCCTTCCGTTTCCTTCGCGCGGCGCTAGTTCCTCGGTCGCCATGGAGATGCAAGAAAAGGAAACATGCACAGCCGTGTATGGATGTGTCTTTTTTTTTTTGCTCCAAATGTGAGGTGAGGCGTTATCTGGACTGGTGTAGTTTGTTAACCCCCGCCGGACTCGTTTCACCCACCATCAGGCGGTGTCGGAGAGTGCTGTTTTATATGCGCGCCTCCGTACCCCGTTCGCAGTCATCATTTTGTACACCATCTCCAACATCAAACCAGGCAGTGTGTGTTTGTTTGTGTGCGAGTGTGTTTGTGGCCGATGCGTAAAACGGAAGCCCAGGAAGGTAAATCGTATGCAAAAAGAGAGACACAGGAAGGGTTGATAAAAAATGTATGTCCAACATATTTTTCTTTCGAAGGCGGAATCTAAATACGGGCGAGTGTCTGGCTCATGGGAGGCGAGGAGGAACGCGGATGCTCCGTCCAGCGTCCGGTAGCAGTCGCAGGGTGGCATCCGAAGGACGAGCATGGTGTGAAGTGAACCAGTTATCCTGGTGACAGCTTTTCATTTCGTTTCTGTTAGCTTTTCTCCCGGTCTCTTGCTCCATCTGAAGCTTCTAACACCCGCATCGTTTTTTTTTACCATTCCGTTTGAAATCCTTTCCTGTAGTGTAAACCAACGAGGAGGAGAAGATGAAACCAAGCCGGCATTTATTGTTTCCGTCTTTTTTTCTTTATTACACACACACACACACAGCATTACCGGACATGCTCGCTTTCGGTTGATTTCAACCCGGAGTGAAGGATATTTATTTCCGGTACGTTACATGAACGAGTGATTTGAAGCTCCCGCACGGAAGCCGGACAAAGATATTGTTGTCAGCGTACGTTTCGAGCGTTTTTATGCTGTTGTTGCGCTGCGGCAAACTTACAAATGGTTGGAAATCGCAGAATGGAAGCCACATGACAAATTGTTGTTTGTACGGGTATCTTTCTAAAGCAGTCCGTTTTTGAATGCCCATCGATGTGGTCGGGAAATTTGCTTTCAAGTGCTGTATATGACAATATCTTCCCTTTCTTATGAGTGGTGTTTGTGGTGTAAGCTAAACATACATTGCATAACGAGTACTTGCGAGTTAGTTAAAAAAATCAGGTGTAATTCAACCATTTGTGAAATTTGTGATGTGAAAAGAATGATAATAAGTTGGGACTGATAAAAGCTCGGCAAATCATGGTGCATGCTGGCGTGTTGACGCCAAGTCTTCCATTGAGTTCAGCACACAATTAGACACTTCATTTACGCTTCGAACGAACGCTTAACGACGTGTTCGTTGAAGGATCCTTTTAGCACGATTGCTGGCAAAGTTTTGTTTCGCGTCTCTTGCGAAACACAACCTTGTTCATTATACAGAAGACACAAAGATGTGAATAGCTTACGAGGAGCTGAAAGAATCATTAACTCATCCATCACTGCCTAGGCTTGGGGACCATATGAATGATAAAATATAGATGTATGTTTTTTTTCCTTTTCGCATTACCTTGAAACTCAGCCAGTAAAATGTGATTACGCTCATGGTGGTACTTTTCTAATTACTTCCCACACTTTCCCGTGCATTTGCATTTTATAAAGCACAAATGCAGCCTCACGAGCGCGGAGAAATCTTTAGAACAAACACACGACGATGGTGGCTCCCAGGCGGGGATTGCAAATGGGCCGAGATAAACGCAAGAACGTGCGGAATGTCTTCTGTGGGTGTGAGTTGCCTTAGTTCAGTGGGCCCTTTTGTACGTTCGGCCGAGAAAACGCAGCCAGTGGGAAGCGAAAGTTTTCACCAAAAGGCCCCGAACGTAGGGATGAAAACTTATTCACAAAAAAAAAGAAAAAAAATCGCACGCATTCTTAATCCTCTTAAGGCACCCGTGTCTGCCCGTTCAGTGGTTTCGAAAGAGTTTCTCAGCGTTAGCCGACTGCCGAAAGTCTCCGTGAAGTACGACCGCAAGTTAACACTCTCGTTTTCGTGCGCTTTGTGGTGCAAACCGAGCTCAACCGAGATGCAGGTGCAGTTACCACCTCCCCAGCCTGCGGGTGAGGCTTTGCTTCGCGTAAGTAAATTGGGATCATTACACGCTGGTAGGAATCTTGCAGGCCAATTCCGTGTGACGCGTGGTGAGCCGAAACGTTTGCCAACGAGCTTAGACGTTGGGAGCACATTGTGCTTTCCGTTTTTTGGTGGTTCTTTCGTTCCAGGCGCTTTTCTCTAATCTCGTTCTTAGCGGTTTTGGGCGCTGTGCTGTGCGTTCGGCCACATTGCACGCTGGCTGGCAACCGGAAAGCTCCGGTGGATGGAAGCGACACCTCATAAATTATCAAGATAAATTACAACACTCACTTTCTTGTTTCGGGTGGTTGGTTTTTTTATGCACCCGTTCTGGTTCTCATTCTCTCTCGCTCTTTCTCACTCGGAACGGAAGCGTCTGAAGTACGACTTAGGCTAGGCTTTTAGGGTAGGAAGCCGGACCTTGAGCTACTACAGTCACTACTCATTCCTGACAAACCACCGCCAGAAAAAACAAAAAAAAAGAAACCCACCGTCGACCGTCGCTTTGCTAGCTTCACGCTTTTGTTTCACCCGGCGTTGTAATCCTTTATGACAATTAACATAAAGTTTTGCAAGTGTTTTCGCCACTCCTCCCGGAGCCCTTTTACCGCCCACCTCGGGCGGTCTGGTGGTTTCAGATCATAAAAGCGAGGGATTTACGAACAATCTCGTGACCGTAAGTAAGCCACCGACCGTTACGCGGGTATCAAGACGAGAGAAGGGGGAAAAAAAACCGGGGCGTAAAAGCGCCGGTTAGCACTTCGCTTTAACTTTAGTGACAAAGAATGGCCGATCCGGGATCCGTCCATCCGTCCGTCCGTCCGTCCGTCCTTTCGGCTGCGGTCAGCGATGGTTCAATTCAATTAAGTTCCCGAGTTCCCGAGCATGATAGAACGGTGTGTCAGGTCCATTAGATAAATGGTTTGGGATTTCGGTCCGTTTCATTCCGCGGCGTCGAGCATCATTGGTCAAGTGCATTTGGTCGGCATCATTACCGCGTTTGTTTCAAGCGGTGGTAAAGCTTTGCTTTTACGGTTGCGAGGGGAATCGGCACGAATTTTGTTGCATTCGTTTTCTTTTTTCAAGACACGCTCCACTTGAGCCACTTTAAGGCGGTATTGATGACCGTGGGCGATTAATTTTGTTTTATTGGGATTTTTTTTAATTTTTTTGAACGATCTATAAAATGGTTGATGAGTGGAATGAGATGTACTGATCATTTAACAAATAAACATGTCTAACGATTAATTAAATAATTAAATTATAAATTGTGTAGTTTAAGGTGAATTAGACTACAGATCCCAAAAAGTAAGCAATGTGCTAGTTGAATCGGATCAAAAAGGTGTTTATCTATCAAAGTCTCAAGAAAAGGCGTGAGTTATTCTACATTGAATTTTTATTATTATTTACAAAAAGTAGTAAATGCAACTCAAATTTACAATTCAATTACACTAAAGCTTATCGTTTGTATCAACCAAATCATATTAGATGCCTTCCTTTCCAACAATTCCCATCAAACTCAAACATTGCTTTATAATAATCAAACACCCTTCATAATGCTTTGCTTTCCGTTAAATCAACACTATCATGTTTTTCACCATCGTCTAATAAATTCACTCCAATGCTTCTCCTTCGCAGTGCGCCGGATGTGCAAGAACGAGAACGCAAGGCACCGCACAAGAACAGCTCCGTCATCGCTCAAGTCATAGTTTCGAAATGAATAAATTTCGCTGTCGCTAATTACCGAAAACGCTCGACACCTTACGCCCGAAGTACAAAAGCGCGGAAGCGAACGGTTTTGTTTCTTGTGGTGCGCACACAGCCCGCGGCGGCTGCGTTGACAAATGAAACGCTTCCGGTGGGGTGGGTGGGGCGAAACGCGTCCCATCGATCACCGCCCGTTGCAACACATTGGCAACACCGGCTGCATTCGTTTGCCACGAGAAAAGCGGAAGCGTTTCCCCTTCCCCCCCCCTTGCGTCCGTTTGCGTTGGTTTCGAAATTTACGAAACAATCGTTAGCCTCGCTCGCTTTCCGTGCGGCGTGCTTTTATCTTGCCGTGATGCCGTGGATGTTTTTTTTTTTGGCGTTCATTTTTTAGTTTCACTTCCTGCGCTTCCGTTCCGGAGCTAGTTGGACGAAACTTTCCCCATTTGGGGAACGGGAGGGCCGCGGTTCTAGCCCTTTTTTGGGGCCGGGATGGAGGAAAGGGTAGCCTTGATGACAGTGGCAGCAGTGCGCCCCGTGGCAAGTGGCCACCGTACTCGAGGCGCGTGGCCAACGCGGCGAGGAGACGCAGCGTTGAATTAATTGGTAAAATCTGACTTGGCATACTAATGCCGCTGTCATTAGTTTTGATTAAATTTATGAAACGGGAAACAAGAGTCTCGTAGGGGTTCTGGTAGTAACGTTGCTGCTGCGGTGCTGCTGATATATTTTATCACACAGCTTGGGTGTGCTGGGGGTGTGGGTTGGGTGAAGTGGGAGTGCAAGTGCTCGTAAAAATGGCATCGCTCGAAGCGTGCGAGCGTGCGCCGAAGTCGGCGGAAGAGTGTTGACGAACATCCCATCCGTTAAAGCACAACCAACAACCCGGTGTCCTTTCGTGCTGGGCCCCTGTTCCCCTCCCCTCCTCCCCCCCCCCCATTTAGGAGTGTTGCTTGTTTAACAGGAGCGTCCGGGGTGTTGTTTACGTGTTGGTTCCGGAGCTTATGCTCGGTTGTCTTTTGGGGTCTCCTGTGTAGAGGTTGTAGTCTCCGGCTCGTGAGGATTATCCGCCTCTGCCCCAACATGGCGGGTTCTCGTCCTAAGTCTCGACCCGGAACAACACGCGGTTCCGGGAATGCATGGCTCCGGTGGCACGTGCTCCGGTGTGCTGGTTGCTTCCAACACGCGTCAAACGCACCGCAAGTCACAGGACGACACGGGGGACGTTCTGCCAGCGTGTCACCAGCTTTTAAAAACAAACAAACCCGTGTGCCTCCCTTCCCCGCAGGGCGGAGTTTGTAAAGTTTTCGTTTAATTAATTTCGATAGGTGTGCTGTGTGGCTGTGTGGCCGATGATCTGCCGGCTTTCGACTGACGTTCGCACTTTAAGCACACGGTTCGATCGATCGACGGTAAAGGGTGGTGGATGGATGTCGCACGTGCACGTGGTTTTCTATCGATTTCATCATTAATTAAAGCCTTTTGTTTCATGTGGCAAAACCACGTAGTTATGACTTCGGTTGTTGCAGGTGTCCGGTTGCCGTGTTTCCGGGAGGGGTTTTTGTGTGATAGGGCTGCTTGTGTGCTTGTCACACATGTAAAGTAGCTAGAAAAGCAATGAATAACTAAAATATTTGTATGCAATGCACAGTTTGGAGAAGTTTTGCAAACTTTCCAGACGGTGTTTGATAAACATAGTCTACAATGCAATGCAATTACAGATTTATGACGAAACTAAAGCTTGAAAATGTTTCCATGAGGTTTAAACAATTCGTTACAGCTAGAGTTTATAGTTAAAAAAATAGAAATACTTGTCGTATAAGGAACACCATAGCGACCGGTTTTGGTAAATTTTGGAGTACTATGAGAGTATTCACGCAGATGTATATATACAAATGCATAAAATACATACAGGATTGGATACAGATGAATATTAAAAATATGTAGGTATTGTTTCTTATTTATTGTCCCAAAAGTCGTCCACCGAAATCGGCTTTACGCTGTTTTACATTTATATGATGTCATGGGAAGAGAGACACGTAAAAAAATAACTCTTTAAACGAGGGTATAAACATATTAAATTCAAACATATTATTATTCGAGCTGGTTTCCACGTAGCGCAATTATTTGGAAGCGTAGACGCTAGCGGGAAGTAAAAGTTTTCGTTTCTTAGCAAAACTAATCTCTCCTAATAAGTGTAAATCTTCGATGGTTCTTAATTGTTAGCTGTATTGTTATTATTCTTTGTTCAAATGGTATTATTTGTTACAATGTTTTTAATATTTATTCATGACATTTCCTGCTGGATAACTCTCTTAACAGATACAATATTTTAAGGGCAGTATATGATTCCTCTCCAATTTTTGTCTATCTATTTCAGATGCATCTCCCATGCCTGCAAAACCATTGTCGAGAAAGGCTAACGAATCCAGCACGAGTCGATCGATGTTTCCGAGACTTGCAGACCGATTTGCGTTCATTTGTGATGTGTGATTTCATCCGTAAAATCTCTTTTCTATCGCGTTATTTCCCACTTCGTGCTGACTGTAATCCTTGCTCGAATTGCATCACGGTCGCATCCGGACGACTTACGCGATGCCTTATTGTGCTACAATGTCAAACTCGTTCGAATTCGATTGCACCCTTGAATGGATGCGAGAGTGTCGCATGAATAGAGGCACACGGGATATTTAATACTGTTCCTGTTTCGTCGACGCCCGTTTCCCTAACGCCTGTGACTTGACGGTCGATGATGGGACTGGCGGGATCGCTTCTCGTCGGCCGCCTTCCCCGAGCCGGGGCCTATCTTGAGCCATTGTTCGCATTTCTTCCGCGACACCTCCAACCGGTGCCAGGGGATCTTCTCGCGCAGCAACCACTCGAACCGTTCGTCCTCGTACAGATCGTACTCGCCCTCGGTGATGGGGAAGCCGTTCGGTTCGGAGACGGCATCCAGCATGCGCCACACACCGGACAGCGAGTCTCGTTCGGCCGGTTCCAGTGCGTCCTTACCAGCGGCCGGTTGGGCCTTACGCATCCGCCGCTGCTTACGACGGTGCTGATCGCGCCGCTTTCTCTTCTCATCGAGATGGTACTTGAGGTCACACTTGACCAGCATCTCGTCGATGAAGCTTTGAAAGGATGGACTAAAGCCGCCCGCGTCTTCGGGAGCTGTTTCGTCGGTGTGCTCCGCGTCCTTCGGTGGTTCTTCCGACGGGAGCAGTGGTTCCGGCTCCTGCTCTCGCAGCTCACCGATAAGCTGGTCGTACACCTCCCGGAACTCGGCGCTGAATTGATTCAGCAGCATCATATCGTCGCCCTCATCCTTACCCGGTTTCTGGGGAGACACCGATTGCCGCATTAGTTCGACGTGTATTTGGAACGCATCACACCTACACACACACACACACACACCGGCTTACCTTCTTCCGTTGATCCAAGAGTATGTACGATTCGTCCAGATCGGAAAACGGTTCCGACAGTCCGTCACTGGCGGTGGAATCCGTATCCTCCTCCTGGCCGCGCCGTGCACTCGAGCCCGGTATTTCGAGCACCGACAGTGGCCGCAGGATATGCAGGATACTGGCCGAAAAAGCTTGCCTCACCTCCGGATCCTCGCTGGAACCGGTTGCCTCGTACGCGTCCATCCCGGCGGCACGTTCGAACGAAAGTGTATGGCTGGCTCTTCCCCGAACTCCGGAGAAACTCCTCTCGAACGAACACCAGCTGGAGCGCTGCTGGAGTGTTGCATTCGCTTTGTTGGATCGATAGGACCCAAAGCCCCGGGGTGGGATGTGTCCCGCACGGGTGTGTGTGTGTGTGTGTTTGTGTTTAGGGCGCGTGAGGGCGTACATGTGAAGGGACAGAATCGTGCCGTTTGGGTTAGTTTGACCCGTTTTTTTTTGTTGGTTTTCGGCACACACGGGGTTCCGGGGAACGATGCGGGACAATGCAATGGATTAGTTTTAGGTCTATTCCCCCCTGGGGTGGATGACTACGGGGTTGGGAGCGTGTGCTAGTTCGATTGGAGGATTGAAGAGGGTTCGGTTTTACGGATGTGGAAGGGTGTGATCAGGTGGCCAGGTTAAGGAAGTTTTCTTCGTCGGGATGGCGAGTTTTCGTGCGGCAGAAGTCAAATGGATTTTGCTATTGTCTGTTTCGGATGAATTGTCAGCGATCGGGCAGGCTTAAGGGGTAGTGTTGGGGATTATTTTACTAGTAATTCTAGATACTTTCGCTTGATTTCTGGTGATTGATTTCGGAACTTCTGCGGTTGTGTTCGCCCCAAAAGACACACTTTATTTTGAACTGATGAGATTTGAAAGTATAGATTAAAATGATTATCTACTCACAAATGTTTACACCAAGCTTCGTATTCTTATTTTTTTGTTCTTGTTTTATACGCATAGTTTTATACTATCAACAATTCTGACCACCGTTTGCGATAAATCTACACCGATTATGGTAAGAAATTAAACGTCCTCCTTTGGCAATCTGAGGTACGATGTCTTACCATCTTACATTCAAACGTAAGCGTGTACAATAAAAATCAAAAGCCAGCTATATCGGTTGTGCGATAACTAGCATCACCCTTTTGACGAGTGGTTTTAAAACCCCCGATTATGGTACAGGAAAATCCAGCACTCTTTAAACACTGACCGGGCACAAATTCGAGCTCGTAATCGGGGTTTTTTTTTCGAATCGTAACTCCCCTGCTCGATGACCCCGTTCGAGGGCGTGCGCTTTAGTGCACTCAGCACGAGAAATTGCGTGTTTGTGGTGCTGGCGAAGGCTACTTTTCGTGTCGTTTCGTTGTCGTGCGAACGCCTAACTTACTGAGATTGATTTGATGATGAGATCGGGATGACCTTAGCCTTAACATGTGTCGCGCTGGTGGCGGTTACCACCACCAGGAGGAGTCTTTCATTCATGTTTCGTTGCGGTGCGGACGACATTTCCCGTGTGACGTTGCCGATAAGGGTCCACGCGCCGTAATCTTCGGACACGGTGTTCTTCCCACGTACGCGGTGTCTGGTTATTCCCGTCACAGATAGCTATAATTAGCCTATTATCACGGGCGAGAGATATCGTTGGATACGATACTCGATAGAAATAGTACGATACGGAACAGCAAAACAAAAAAAAGATGATTAGTTAAAATTCGATTGCATGTTGCAGGAGCCGGCTCATGAATGTTGCAAAATGGGATTTTCCCTTTGCACCCGCCACCGCCACAGTGGCTTTTATCGCTATCGACGTGTTTATGCTTATCGGCTCGTTTTTTATCTTCAAACTCTGATAACCGGTGTCTAATAAATCAAAATCCAAACAACTTTTTTCAACGTTACACCGTGCGCACCGGGAGGCAGATTATCGATTACGGTGGTCATTTTCGGTGAAGTATATAAAATGGGGCGGTGGCCATTGTAGAGACCATCCGTGAAGAAACCTCCATTGGAAAATGTTCCGTATTAGCGTTCTGCTGACCGTCTGTCTGGCCGCTACGGCCCTCGGCAATGGTAAGTATCTGTAAGTGAACAAAGTGCGCAGTGTGCCTCCGATCACTAACGCGTCGAACATCCCGCCGATCAGTCCTGTCGCCCGAGTACTACGAGTGGGCTGGACGTATCGTCGGTGGCCAGAACGCTGGCACGAACCAGTTCCCGTACCAGGTTTCGCTGCGCTCGGCCGGCAACGCTCACTTCTGCGGTGGCTCGATCATCAACAACCGGTATGTGCTGACCGCTGCCCACTGCACGATTGGCCGCACGACCGGCAACACCATCTCGGTCGTCGGTGCGCTCTTCCTGAACAGCGGAGGCGTCAGCCACTCCACCGCCCGCATCGTCAACCACCCGAGCTACAACGCCAACACGCTCGCCAACGATGTGTCGCTGGTGCAGACCGCGACCTTCATCACCTACACTGCCGCTGTGCAGCCGATCGGTCTCGGAACGAACTTCGTCACTGGCGGTGGAGCCGTCGCTTCCGGCTGGGGTCAGCTTGGTGTAAGTTAGCCGAACCGAGCCTACTCCTTTCGGGATGATCCTAACGTGCTCGTTTCTCCCTGCAGGCCAACGTCGGTATTCCGAACCATCTGCAGTTCCTGAACACCCAGATCATCACGCTGGCTGACTGCCGCAACCGTCACACGACCGCCAACGCTAACCGCGTCTTCGACCACACCGTCTGCACGCTCAGCCCGAACGGTCAGGGTATGTGCATGGGAGATTCCGGTGGTCCGCTCGTCCAGGGTGGTGCCGTGCACGGTATCGTCTCGTGGGGTATCCCGTGCGGCCTCGGCATGCCCGATGTGTTCGCTCGCGTCTCGTCCTTCGTCGGCTGGATCAACGCCAACGCCGTCTAAGCGATCGTCGAAAGCGATCGTGGTGAAGGTGGCACTGATTTGATAGAATAATACAATACAAAAATAACATATTTGTTTTGCAAAACGCAATGAGTTGTATACTAAATCTGTTGGAAGGAAATTACCATACGGGAGTTGGGAGTATGGGAGCATAGAGATCACCGATTTACGAGAGGCAAGACGATGCTGGTTGCTTGTGTTTGTTTTCGAGAAAATGTCTATGTTCCCACTGATCTCGTTGGTTCAATCCTAAAAGAAATGCAAACATTCAGCTACGTCTTTAAACGGTTTAGCGTTAAAAACTACTGTGTGCGTTGAAATTAAGTCTTTCTTTCCTTGGTAGTTCTGGCAAAAATGTTTGTTTTTTAATTAATTTATTAATAATTAAATTCAGCTAGTTTTTACACTTCCATGTCTCAACAAACATCGTATACATGACTCGGGTTCGATAACGTAATAATAGGTATAAATGTAGACATGCTGAATAATAGTTCCTGAAATAGTTTTCTAGTCAATTTCAACTATTATGAACACCTGTGTGTAGGAAGTAACTAAATGACATATTTGACTGAAATTGCAAACGTTGTGATCTCCAAAACGTCCAAGTAATAAAACAATATTGAAAAGAACTGAGTATAACGGTACGAATACTTAATTCATTAGAACATTCGAAACATTCGAAATCATTATTTTGACTAAGATTGGTTTTAAAAATGTTAATGATTAAACCTAAGATGTTAAGGTTAAAAGCTAACATGTTAATGTCGTTGCTATAAAATGTACTTCGTAGGAATTAAACTTTTTATGGCAAGTCTTTTGGTTCTTTTTCGGCCAACCATGTCATCCGTGCGACTATTTGGCTACACCGTCTGCGATTGACAATGTTCCCTCCCTCTGCTGATAAGAAAGCTTTTGATCAATCAGTGTTTCTCTCTGTGTTGGTAAATTCCCGAGAATGTGTGAACACCATTTGGATCAGGTAGAGTATGTGTGTGTGTGTCTGTATATGTATTAAAATGGAAAGTGAAAAAATTGACTTTATAGTTGGTACATAGGATGTAGTTGCTTTAGAGGGTGCATCGCTTCGATTTCGTCGAACTTACGACGAAGTTACATAAGTTTTATCGATGCACCTACCAAGATAGATAACAAGTTTGTCTACGACACAATTCGCTCGACACATCGATATCGTGTTCGATAAAAAAATCGCTTGTACACCGGGGTAGGGAAATGTTATCCAGAATGGTCGAGTGAGCCTATCTAGCTATCTAGCCGCACCGGAGCAGCCTATTAATCGATGCTCATTCCCGCTCTCACCTATCAAATTAGTGCCTTATCATGGCTTGCGCGATTTTTTTTTTTTATTAACGCTTGACCGGTCTAAAAATACACACCCAGACTGGACGCCCACCGCGATAGCAAAACATTGATTATCTAATCATTCGTATTCGCCCTATCGTCGAAAGAAGCGTGACGGTTGCGTTTCGGTAAGACGGCTGCTTTATTTGGCCATTTTCGCAACCATTGGCCAGATTAGGGCGAGTATAATTGCATTGATTAGCCGCCAATAAACACCTGCATCGGGCGCGTAATCGTGTGTAACACCTGTCCTGGAATGGGGCGAGGGTAGAGTGTAGGCATTCGTCCGAGAGCCTCCACCGCCATGGGAGTCTTCCATGGCTGGAAAGCTTCCATGTGCATGCGGTGTGGTTGATACAATCTACTGGCCATAGCGTGACTGCCATGTAGACGACTTTATCTGCGGGTGAGGAGTAAGCTCCTTTTATCTATCATCCTAATCCCACGAGCGCGTGAGACCCGATAAGCCACACGTCTCGTCTCGGTCACTTCCTTCGCGCTAGGGTTGTATAAAAATCCTCGATCACCGTTCGGTGGCGAACAATTGGGAGAAAAGCAGCGACCAAACGAGATGTATCGAAGCGCAGTTGCCGTGTTGATTGTTGGCCTCCTGGCGGTGGCCGTCAGTGGCGAACGGGCGATTGACGACCCGAAGTACCAGCAGTGGAAGGGCCGCATCGTTGGCGGACGGTACGCCCAGGATGGTGACTTCCCGTATCAGGCATCGTTCCGTACCGTGGGCGGTATGCACATCTGCGGTGGTGCCGTGCTGAACCAGCAGTGGATCGTAACGGCGGCCTCGTGCATGTTCGGTCGCACGACGTCGGACACGCGCGTTGTGGTCGGCGCTTACCGGCTGAGCCAGGGTGGCTTCAACCTTGGGCTGCGCCGTATCATCATCCATCCGAACTTCGCCGATCAGACGCTGGCCAACGATGTTGCGGTCGTGCGCGTCAGCTCGCTGATGGTGCTTAGCGATGCCGTCCAGGGTGTGCAGCTCGGTTCGTACAACATCAACGTCGCCTACGGTGCGCTCGTGTCCGGTTGGGGTCGTACTGAGGTAAGTGTGCCGGGTGTGCTACCCGTCCTGACTTCGATCCGTACCTCCAAAACTAACACCGGTTACCCTCGCCCACAGTTCTCGAACCCACAGTTCCCGGACAATCTGCAGTACATTGCGGTGAACGTGATTTCGCAGCTGGAATGTCGCGCCCGGTTCGCGGCACCGTACGATGCGCGCATCTACGATTCGACCATTTGCAGCAGCAGCCCGATCGGAGAGGGCACGTGTTTGGGCGATGCCGGCAGCCCGCTGGTGCACGGTGCGGAACTGCACGGTATCGTCTCGTGGGGCATCCCGTGCGGTGAAGGCTACCCGGATGTGTACGCTCGCGTCTCGTCCCACCGTGGCTGGATCCTGGCGCACACTCTCATTTAAGGCGCAGCAGTCGTAAGGTTAGGCTAGTGCACTATTCGTACAAATAAATATTCTTTAGATGAAAAAAAAAACATAACGTTGTTTTTGAATGTACATTCGAAGAAGAAGTTTGATCCAATTGAAACAGTATTAATTCCACATGGTATATAGCTGTGCAATTCATATAATAAAACATTTTGAAAATATGTTTCTATCTTCGCTAACCCTGTTTGAATATGCTTAAATAAATTACTAAGATTGGATTTTGGAATAATTGCTTCGATTCGATTAATACCAGGTTTCGATTCAGGTTTTATACCTGAAGATTTTTTAGGGTCTATCTTTGCAAGACATTATTGTAAAACAGAGCAATCCTGAAAAAATCTTTTTCAACGACTACTGAGATGAGAGTTTTGTGAAGATTCTAGTTTTAGGTACCTCCAGTGGAGTAAGAAGGAAATTTCCTCGCTTTATTGGGAAGATATTTAAATATGAATTATTTGTGGAATATTGTACCTACTTCAGTCTAACCTGAGGGTCTAAATGGCTCTAAAGAATGCGCCAAATGTCCTAGGAGTCTATAACCATCTTCAACCAAAACCACGGAGCACATGTTCGTCTTATCCCGCTGTCCATCTGACGGCAATCTCACCTCCGTCTGGGATTGCTCTTCGCCAAACTCGAATCAACTGGATGCAGAGTTGGACACGACCGACAGACGTACGCCCGATCTATCAATCATAATCGGCTGTCAGTCGGGCGTGACAGGATACAGGTCGTACGGGCTTACCGGGCCCGGGTTGGTCGTTATCGGTGCCAAAACGTACGCATGGTAGGCACACACTTGTAAACTGTCAATCCGACGCTGTGTTGGAGTTGAAGTTTCGCGAGCCACCATGGGTTTCTTGCCATGCTATAAATTGCACGATATTCCCTGGGAATTTCAAAGTAGAGTGTAAAAGACGGTCAAAGCACGATTGCTGTAGCTTTGAACCCCACAGTGACAATGAACCGGCTCATCGTTGGTGTAGTGTTGTGCTTGGCCGCAGTGGCTGGTGCTGAAGGTAATGTTGGATTTCGTGCAAAAATCGCGTCAAGTTGTGCTCCGATCTCGAAAGATGTTCTAACTCTCTCTCTCTCTCTCGTCCCATGGGACAGTCCCATCGGAATGGCAGGGACGTATCGTCGGCGGTATGGACGCGGTGACGGGTCAGTTCCCGTACCAGGTGTCGCTGACATCGCGGCAGAAGCTTCACTTCTGCGGCGGTGCCATCATCGGTGATCGTTGGATCCTGACGGCGGCTCACTGTTTGACGGATCGTAAGCCGGAGGCGGTGATCGCGGTGGTTGGTGCGTTGACGCATGCGCGCGGTGGTAAAAACTTCGACGTCCAGCAATTCATCTTGCATCCGAACTTCAACCAGTGGACGCAGCAGAACGATATTGCGATCGTGCGCACGCGGTTGTCGTTCCAGTTCAATACGATCGTGTTCCCGGTGAAGATGGCGCGTGACTACACGCCGGCTAACCGGGCCGTCCTGGCATCGGGCTGGGGCATGAAGTCGATGAGTGTTCCGATACCGGCGGACCATCTCCAGTACGTGGCACTGCGCACGATCGGCAACGAGGAGTGTTCGCAGCGATTTGTGAACCTGAAGAACCGGGAAGTGACCGCTAGCAACCTCTGCACGTACAGCCGTAACGCGCAGGGTACGTGCATGGGTGACTCGGGTGGCCCGTTGGTAAACGATGGCGAGCTGGTTGGACTGGTTTCATGGGGTATTCCGTGTGCCGTGGGCTATCCGGACGTGTATGTGCGCGTCGCTTCATACCGCGCCTGGATTTCTACAATTACGGGCGTGTACTAAAAGCTTGTACTAAAAGCGTGTACTAAAAGCTCTTTTCGTTGCAATACATACCTTAAACCGTGACTCCCAACACCGTGTTTTTATCTAAATAATATGGGCAATGTAACGCCATGGCAGATAGCGACCGAAAGCTATCATCAACGTCACGAACTCAATGGCCTTAAATATCACAATGTACTTGGGCGCAACGGATGAAATCCAGCGTCATGGTGCTTAAGCTAATCTCGCCATTTCGTGATTCGATTCAGGCGGGGGTCTGCCCAAGATAACCCGGCCCATGTCGAGCCCATAAAACGTCCCTCCTGCCGGCGGTACGTTTTCAGTGTTCGTTCAATTTTTGCCCCTTCTACAATGGTCCGTGGACAGCAGACGGTTTTGGTGTTGAGTGCGCTGCTGGTGGTCGCTTCCGCCATCGGTACGTTGGGATAGGCCGTGGCGTGGAGGGAAGCAGAGTCTGCAGTGTTCTGTTTGCTCCTGATTTCAGCTGCTCCTGACAGGCGCGTCGTCGGTGGAATCGATGCCGTCGCCGGAGATGCCCCTTGGATGGTGTCGCTGCGTAACTCGATCAACAGCCACTTCTGCGGAGGCACTCTGGTGAGCAACCGGTTCGTCCTTTCGTCGGCCAACTGTCTGTCGGGTCGGCTGGCGACGGCCACGATGGTGGTGGCTGGGACGCGGTTCCTCAACACGGCCGCCATACCGTACTGGGGTTTGCAGATCATCACCCACCCGAACTACAACGTCAACACGCTCGAGAACAATGTCGCCCTGCTGCAGACGGCGCTACCGCTGATCCTCACCCAATCGATCCAACCGCTTGCCCTGTCGGCTGACGTGATTGGAGTCGCCGTTCGAGCCCGCCTGTTCGGTTGGGGACCGAATGTGGTATGTTGTTTTTTGTGTGGTTAGGACAACACTAGAGCAAAGTTTGAGTGACACAGTATCTTTCCACAACAGGCCAACGGAGGTAACACCAACGCCCTTCAGTTCCTGAACGTGAACACACTGAGCAACGATGATTGTGCCAACTTCCTCGGTGCTGAGGGCTGGCGCATTGGGACCTCATCGCTGTGTACGTTGACGCGCGAAGGACAAGGCATCTGCGGGGTAAGAAAAAGGGCGAACATATTACCCTCGACAACGGGCGCTTTTGAGCATAATATTGCTTTTCTTTCCCCAGAGCGACGAAGGTGGCGCGCTCGTGCTGGACAACTATGCGATCGGTGTCATCTCATGGGGCATTCCGTGCGCCACCGGCCGTCCGGATGTGTTCACGCGTATCTCGTCCGTGCGAAGCTGGGTTCTTAACTTCATCTAACGCGATAAGCTGATGGGACGCGCAGTCGAAATTAATAGGTTAATAAAGCAAAAGCATTCAAATCCACTGCCAGCTACCGATAGCTTCCAATATCTGATAAGGTTTTCCGATGGGCCGAAGGGTTGACGTGCCGTGGTATGCGGTGATAAAGTCGTCACAATCAGTGTGACGGTTCAGCATAGTCCACATAGTGTTGTCGTTGTACCGAAAGCTTTGCTTCGTTATCATCGATATCGGAGTTTGATATACTTACAAAGAAGCTACAACAATTCCTTACATGAGCTGAATGTGTTCTACAAAAATATCTCATTATATGTGCAGCCAAAATCCAGAAGTTTTCCTTTTCATTTTATCATTAGTTTACGAGGCAGAATTGTTTTGAGAGATGGTAAAATTTAATAATAATATAAACTGTAAGATATGAACTATATTTTTTTTTTCACAGTACAAATTTTTTTAGAATTAGTAAAGCTTTAGAAACTAGTAAAGCTAAACTACTTAATAATTTAGCTTTGTTAAGGAAAACGCACTGTAAAATACATGAAAACAGGTAAAATAATTTAATGGCTTTTTTTAACCGTCGTATGCATGGTTTAATCTTAGTCTGATTTGGGATTAAATACTTAAATACATAAATACAAATATAAGTTGTTTAAATTTTTAACTAACATATCAATATGTTTTTTGAAATTACCTTATATAGTTTTAATTTAATTAAAAACATACATTGGATACATTCAAGCATTTCTGACTACATTTGCACTTTTTACATGCTTATCTTTTGGATGAAATGAGAAGTATGTGTTGAAGTAATCGAAAAATTTCTGTACACTTTTTTGCCGTTTTATGCACCTTTCTAATGTAAATACTACACATTTACTATTTCGTTTTGCAGTCAAAATTGAATTACCTTCATAGTATCCGGATGAGCATTCACTTTACTCAGTCTATCCGGTC
Organism: Anopheles farauti; assembly: GCA_000473445.2. Lineage (NCBI taxonomy): Eukaryota > Metazoa > Arthropoda > Insecta > Diptera > Culicidae > Anopheles > Anopheles farauti. The sequence continues at coordinate 5,993,261 of KI915045.1, forward strand.
AAATCGGTCCCGAGACAGGCGCAACTCGTTAACTTCGGTATCATTGACCTGTCGGCATTTGAGCCATGTTTGAAGTGAGCGATCAGAAAATCACGAAGCAAAAAAAAAACCCCTGTCGATAGATCCAACCCGTAGCGAGGCGTGCATAAAAAATCGTTGCACCGTCGTCCGTCGAACGAAGAGTGGAACCGCGATCCGAAAGCAGCAAGAACTAGATAATCCAATTTCGGTAACATTTAGGACGCCGTACCGTGGCCGGGCAACCGGGCTTTTTCGCTTCGCTCGCTCGGTACGACGGGCCGACGGGTGGTGGAAAATTAAGACCAGCGCAAAGGGAATGGGAAACCAGAATCCAATTTCATCGGTAAGTAGCGTTCCCCGGGCACATTAGACTGCCGATGATGGGGACGTCGAAATTGGAACCGCGCGGCGAACGACCGATTGGCCACCGATGGCCACATGCGACGGTGCCAAGCGATACAAATTACGAAACAAAACGATTGCACACAGTTTGCACAGTTCAATCCATCGGAAAATGGTTGAAATGATCCCCGAATGGAACGGCTGAGTGGGCGGTGGGCTGTGCGCGCCCTGTTAATGATAAGAGTCCATTCGGCCGCCGAAGCGTAGTGGAAGTCCGAAGATTCCGAACGCGCCCTGTGAGAAAGGTAATCTTTCGGGTTGTTTCTGTTTTTACTGGAATCGAGCTTTTTTGCTTTCCTCTCGAGTTCACAACCCGAAACGCTACTGTGCGTTTTCCCAGCTTAGCGAAGAGGGTAGGCCATATTCATTCCGTTTTGCACGGGGAGCGTTTGGGGTGATGGGAAGCCGATCCAGCCCCAAAATTAATCCTCCACCGGGAGGGTTCAAACGTTCGACCAACGGTCGCGGACGGTCGTGTGTTGTTTTCGCAAGTGGGTGGAATTTTTATGAGCAGGTAACGAGTTTTTAAGTACATCGCTGAGGCCTCCTCGCTGGTGTGGTTCTTTTTTTTTTCTTGAACAAATTCTTCCATTTCCCACGCCCGCCAGCCGTGATGGTGGATTAATTTTTGACGAAATTCTCAAGACGATCATGTGGTCGTTGGAGAAGAAGGATACCGGGCTGGAACTAGTCGCACCTCCACCCTCCCGGCGCAATCCATCGATGCGTGCATCATAACGGCCGCGCACCATCCGAAGCGCAGAGAGAAAAGGAATACACACAAAAAAAAACGCAAGAGTCAATTGTAGAAACTGCGAAAGTTTGCACGCGCCCGGCGCCTTACTTGGTTAGCTCTTCACAGTTGCTTAATCAGTTTTTCCTTCTGCTGGGATGAAGTGAAGTGGGTGGTGGCGCTGTTGGTGAGTCAACTTTTGCAATATGAGAATATTCTTTCCGGCGTCCGTTGCTGCTGCCGCCACGTTCACGTTTTTGTGCATTTCTTTCGTGTTTGTTTCCGCGCGGAAGCCCACCGAGCGAATCGAGATTGATTTTGCATAGCACGGGCGGTAGGCACGCCTGCATAAAACATTGCACGGACAAATTGGCATCGGCGTTTGTTTAATGGTTTTTTGTTTGCGTTTACGTTTCGTTGCCGCCGGTGAAGTTAATAACATTACGCCGAAGGGCAGCTGAGGCGGGAAAGTAGGTAATACGAGCAAGATAAAGGGCGCTTGTCGCAGCATTGCCATTGAAATGTAAAATAGTTTCTTATTCAATCGAATCGTGTTCTGATTATGACATGTTTTAAGTACGGCTCAACATCAAGGTCAGTGAAATTAAAGTCGGTGATAATGATTTGAAAAGAAAATAATAAAGATGGGGTGAGGCGGAGGAATACCTCAATGAAAGGTAGCTCACTTTATTTGAGTTCGTCCTCGGTTTGCTTTCACTCCCGAACTCGGAAGCGTTGTTGTGAGCATCTGAAAGAACTGAGCCGAACTGGATTGAAGAGCAACAATCGGTTGCATCGGGAAAGAACGGTACCAGATTGCAAAATATTCCATACAGCATTTTAGATAACCTCAAAAGTATTTCCAGACAAGAATTAAATTATAAAGCAGTGATTTGGATCAAAGTCAATCTTAGTCACCTTTGCTTCCATAAGAACAAACAAATAAGTAACAGATTCAAATTTAAATTTAATTTTAATCATATTCTGGACTTAATCAAATCCTCAAACTACAGCCTTTGAAAGATAAGGAAAATAATTTTCCTCAAAAGGGATTGCTGTGGCTAAGCAGTTACAAAATACACACTAGAATTGTTTAAAAAAAACTGTTAACAAATAAAATATAAATTGTAAGAAAGTGTTAATTACTTTTCTTTATGAGTCACCAGTTCTTTCTGTCCGCGAACCTAGTTCAGTCGGCTCACGCCGAAGAGTGCCATCGAACCTTCCACCTCTATCCGCCGCTCGTGCACACCCGAACGGTGCTCACAACAAATCGCGCAGACTCGCGCGCACTCACACCGCTCGTGTCCTGGAGGAAAAAACGGACTCACACGCGGGTTGAGTGCCGTTGCGATCCCGCGACGTCGTCTCGAGCGGTGTTATCAAAACTTACACGGGCTAGTCTCGATAAGTCGTGCTGGAAAACAGCTGCTAGAGGAATTTTTCCCTGCACGGGCCACTTTTTCGTCGGTTGGTTGGTTCGTGGCTGCGCTCCTGCCGTGCCGTGAACATTCTCGCCCTGATAAACGCGAATTTTCGTGTGCGTGCGTGTGCGTGATTTGGTGTAGCAGCCAGCTCCCGAAGCGGCTGGAAAATAAAATCCATCCTGCAGCAGGTGCGACGCGGTTCCATTTTTTTTCCACGGCGAACGTGCGTGCGTGTGCTGGTGGATTGATCCGGGAGCAAAGTTTTCCGGGCCAAACGCTCGAAACTTACCGCAACGGGTGTTTCGTGTCCTGCTGGCGGAAGGCGGAATGCTGGAAGCGTTTTGTATCCGCAGGGAAAGCTGCACCACGGAGATAAAAGTGAAGCGAGCAGTGAAGCAAAGCATGCGATAATCCGAGGGTGCGATTGTGTGCGTTGTTTCTTTTTTTCTGTTCGAGTGAACGTGTTTGTTGCGGTTTGGAAATATTCAAATATTCATGCCGATAGTGATTATGATGGTGATGTTTAAAATCCTCCCGATAAAGGCCGGTGCAGTGTGAATGGTGCAGAGAAGCATAATTCGGTGTTTCCAAAAAAGGAGCGCTGTGTGGCCAAGCGGATGGTGCAAATTAAGCGGTGCTTCGTCGTTATGTGGTTGTGTTCCTAGTAACCACGGGAGATAAAAACGGCCTGCTGCGTACGCCAAACCGGTAGGTTCTATTTTTACAAATGAATTCACCTACAATGAACGCGCTCTTGGCATGGCTTTGCTATAAAAACCCCAACAAAAAAGGGGTTTTCTTCGACCAGAACCTAATCGTGCTGAAAGTGAGCAACCGAACGCACTTCGATTAAAGGCTCCCCAAAAAAATGGCTGTGTTTGTGCGAGCGTTTACGTGAACGATACCTTCTGCGAAGTGTCCGCATGCTGCCTTTTTCATAATTCAATCGAAACGTGACGAAGGGATTGATGTACCCTTTTTGCTGTTTTTTTTCTGTTGTACGAGTGTGATCCTGGGGAAGTCAGGAAAGGGAATGGATTTTTCTTCCTCCGCATCTCAGCGGATCGGGGTATCGAATTTACCACTTACGGGGCAGCTCGAGTGGAAATGAGTGGCGAGAAAGTTGCGCTGCAAAATGGGCACGAATAAAAGGCGGAAGTCGATTCGGAACCGAGTAGGCACTTATCAGTTTTGCCCCAAATGCGAAACGGATCGATGCGATTAATTCGATATGCACGGCACGCGTGTCTCGAGTGGCACTCGCTTCCTCAAGCGGGAAAGGAGGGTTCGGAAAACGATATCGGTTTTACAATTAATTAGCGGTTCACCATGGCAACCAGCATTTGACGAAAGCCCCATCAGTCCATCGTCAAACGCGAACCGCAAGATCGAAAGATCGACAGGTACGGGGAAACCGTTTTCCCGAGAAAACCACAAAAAGCAAAAACCCCCCATGGGGTGAGCGTAATTTATTTAAATTTCATTCAGCCTATCGTTTTCGGGCGACCACTTTTCGCGTCACGGGCGCGCGCACCCAAGGAAAATGGGTGAAAATTGCCATTTCATGTCGTCGCCGTCGTCGGCCGACATGGGCGTTGGGTCGGGACCGGCGAGTGGATTTCTGCGTCCGACTGCGAAGTGGTGAGCTTCCGGTGTGGCGTGCGCTTCCGCCCCGCCGGCAGGAAAGGTTTTGATAGCGTTTGCACAAGGAAAGCGCGATAAGTTTCGTTGCCGAGGCCCTGCGGGACTGTGGGAAAGTTTGAATTGCGAAGCATCCTACACCTGGACGGAGGGTGGTGGGTTGGGTTTCTTGTTGTTAGCTGGTTGTGGGCGTTTGCCGCACAACACAACGCACACGCTCTCACACTCGTGCATAAGTAATGGAGTGCGTGTGTGTTTGTGGGGCGCCTTGCACGACCTGGGACAGTTTAATTCAATTTCAAAACTTTGCACTGCCAAAAGCCCTCGTATTTCCTGTGCGCTTTACTGGGGCGTTATGTGCACCGGAGGGAATCGTCGCGGGAGGGAAGATGAACTTACGGTGGACATACATGCGGTCACGAACCAGTGCTGTAGTTGGGGAGGGAAAAAAGAAAAACAACACCGTGCCGACCGTCGGGGGCAGCTGGAAATGAAAATTCCACTGCGACACCATAAATAATTCCGACGAAAGCATGACTCCAACTCCCGGTGACACTTGCACGAGATTATGCGAGAGTTTCCGTACACGAGTGAGTGTGTGCTTGTTGGAAAACTTTTGTTCTCTCTCGATTCACACACACACACACACACACACGCGCGCGCGAGCGTTCATCCTCGTGCTGTGGATGAAGCGCGAGTCTTTGAAGTGCGCCGGATATCGGAAGTCGGTTCCACGAAACCCCGTCGAGTGGATACTTCTATCAATCACACCACCCAACTTTTCCGTTCCAACAGTGTCCCAGAGCGTCCGGTGGGCGAGTCGACAGCCCAGCAGCTAACAAACTCTGCTTCCAGCGACTCGGCCGACGAAAAATAGTTAATTAAGGCTCACGACACCGGAATGGCATTAGCGTCTTGATGTTGGACGCCGGTGTCTTGCTTTGGCCGGCATTAAGACGGACACGAGCTGACGGAAGCCGCTCAGCCGGAACACAGCATTCCCCCTCCCCCTTCCATCCAGTATTTTGGTAGGCTTTTGATGGCATTTTCCATTAATCTAATTAGTCTCTCCGGCTGTACAGGATACCAGTGCGAGCGGACGCACTGGATTATTACCTACCAGCATCATCACTTTCGCCGAGTGCGCTGGCAAATTACAATAAGCGCACAAATGCCTCCGTTCGCCACTCGTTTCACTCGGGAATACAGTGAAAATTGCAAATTTATTGCCACACCATAAATACTGCGTGCGGCTAAAGCGCGCGCACGCGAACACCCGGACACGCGGACACTAACGAAGGGCGAAGTGGCGACACTTTCCTTTGTGGCGTGTAATTGTGATGGAATGTGAAGGAATTGTGAAATTATTGCCACACTAATGGTACCGCGGTGGGTCATCGGTTTGATTTTACCACTTGAAAGGAGCGCCGGTGGGAGTTGAGTGATAACATTGTGAAATAAAGCGCAAACGAAGGGTTGGAGAAGTGCATATTTTCTTATCCCGCCTAAAACTATGCAATCTGCACTGTGTAGGTTTTTTTAGGCTGTAGTGTGATTTTTTCGGATAATAATTTCACATGTTTTTGTATAGAAAGGAAAAATATCTATAATTTAACCTATTTGAACAAAGGCATTGTATTTTAATCTCTGGCTTATTTTAAATATTTTGACCTTGCTAGGAATGGTATGTCGTGAATCTGCTATTCTTGGAAGTTGAAATAGATCGTTTAGTACATTTGAAAGTTGAAATTGTTGTTCGGTGGAATACTTACGGTGGAATTTAAAAAAAATGCTTAATGTTCAAAATATAAAATATCAAAGAATGAATATTTGCCAATTCAAAATTTGTATCAGCGCAGAAGCTGATCTAGCTGATTGGTTTCTTTCAATGCTGGAAACCAAATGTTACATAATCGATTGCCTTTTTGGTTCTCAAAACAGATTACTAGCAAAATTTTAGACATGCGTTCGATTGCATCATTCTTAATCTTAAAAGAAGCTTAGTGTGATAAAACCATCGTTCGTTTAAAACGACCCATACAAAAAGACACATTTTATTTATCGCATCAGTAAGCAATCACCCTGTCATCTAGTGTGTAATAAACAATTACATTAGATAATGAAAAGGCAGTTTGGCGCCTATATCACTGAGGGTCTACGTTTCCAGCCCGAAATGGCCGAGCAAAATGATCTGTGTACGGCGACATAGGCCTCCTCCCATAGAGCGGGCGCATCCCGCAAATCTTTTATTCGCCATTCTACGCACCACACGTCAGCTCAATGCGACCCGCGCCGGGGTAATTAATCATCCCGCAAGCACATCCAACACGCACATTTCACGCAAAATTGTAGCAAACAATTTATCACTCGTGGTGCGGAGGCATTGCGAGGATGCGGTTTTTCCTTAATTTCAAGGGCTGTATCGGTGTTGGTGAAAACGTCACCACCGTCGTTGATTAAAGTGTTGCGATGCAATGTGTGTTTGAGTACTGGTTTCAATTAAAAAAAAGAAGATCTCATCGTGAAGGTTGCTGCATTAAAAGAAAAACATTGCGGTGAGTGTTGCTCAAGAGGATCGTGCGGTCGTTTGGGGTTTTGGATGAATTTTTCTGTTGCTTCTGTTTCTGCTGCTGCCGCTGCTGGGCTCGAGAGCCCATTCAAGAACATCCCTTAATTAAAACATCCTTGCGGTGCTACTGAAGGTTATTCGTCATCCATTACGTCAACGTCGTCCACACCGTCGTTGCCAGCTGTTGGTGCATCAATGTTGAAAGACCGACCCGTTCGTGCGGCATGACCATCCAGGCACGACCAACTTTTGCCGAATCCGAATGGTGGTGGTGTAAGTTTTTCTGTGGCCAGAACAGGGCGACTGTGATAAGTCAAAAATTTTCAGCAATCGCAGGACACATGCGGGCGTCTTGTTTTCTTTGTGCGCTCCCGACACAAAGGGGAGTAGGGAGGAGGATTGGACTGGATCAACATTTTCGTTTGGCACGCGGTAAAGTGAAGCGCAAACTGCAGTCTTTCTTCGTCAACTTTTCCATTCACAGATAAAACAGCAGCAGTGGTGGTGTTAACCAAAAAAAAAAACATTAAAATTCATATAAAAAAGCGATTGAGGGCCATCCTTTTTCCCAAAATGTACCTTAATGCATTCAAACCGAGCTGTCGTTACCTGCCGAAGACTTCAGCAGCCCGCTTTTCTGGGCCCGTTGCCTCTGGCACGGCACAGTGGTCGTCGGTTTGGTCGTTTGCCAGCACCAACGGTACAAGAGATATCTTCAAATTAAAATGATTCATGGCGATTCCCCGGTTCGGGCGTGTTTCTGTACCGTGTTCTGCTCCTTCCGCGCACTTTCTTCCCTCTCGTACCACAAACCAGCTCATTTTCGTACCCTGAAGAAGCAGGAGAGAGAACGAAACGGTTTATTTGAAGTCCACACGACAAAGAAACACTACCAGCAGACTGCGAGTGGGTCGGTTTCTTACGAGGATGCCTCACACATAGACACACACACACACACCCAGAGCAAGATTTACGAGATCGGCAACCGGGGCCGAGTTGTTCTCGGTTTCTTGTGGAGAACGCATCTGCACGGGAAATCAAGATGACGCTGAAGGGCAGACACTTGAGTGGAGTTTACGGCTGAAGCAGCTCACTTGTGCGCGCGTCGTGTGAGCAGAAGCAGTTGCCGTGCCCGAATGATGGAACTTTTTAGCTGTGTTAAAGCCTTGTCAACAATAGTATTTGATTTTAAATGGAACCACCGCGCGGTGGTGCCGTCGGCTGACGAGCCATGCCCGGGACGAGCCCAGTGACAGACAGGATGTGTGTTTGTTCGTCATATCGTAAGTTCATTCGAGTCGGTTTCGTCGAGAGCATGCGGCCAAGCGAACGGCACCCAGAACGCTTTGAGTGTATGGGACCTGGGGAGGGAGGAGAATTCGTGACAAATGGGGGTACCTCCGGGGCTATCGCCCACGCTTCTGGGGCCGGGTTTCAAGCGGCCGGGTTTCGGGTGTTGTGAATAATGAACACAATGAACACGGCACATCCCTTCTTAAAGCAGCCGAGGGCACGGTTCCACGGATCCGGGTGTGTTTCTTTGTAGCGTTTTAAAGGCCGACCGAACATTAAAGAGCGATCGAAACTATGGGCGGCAAATGTGGAACCGAAGAGCATCATCGTGTCTGAAGTTTTTTTTTTACCGTTGTGGTGTTAAGCAAAGTGGAAAGGATAGATTATGCGGATGGATTAGTGATCGATGTTATCTTATCAATCAGCTAATCCTTTTGCAAATCAACGGAAGCGGATTGAACCTGTGCCGTGACCGATATAACATAATTCGATGGAAGCTTGTCATCATTGTTTATCCTAGAACATGCCTCACTTTATTTTTATATTGGATCGATTAGTGTACTGTAAAACATTAGGAGGCGTAATTGGAAACATTGGGATGAGTAGTGTACTGTAAAACATTAGTGAGGAGTTAATATTGCTTGTACAGATTGCATACTTTCAGGCGTTTAACAGAGTTTTCCTGCCTTATTTATGACTTATGTTGTTCGCTATGCCGTTTTAAACTTTATGTGACGATTTTTAGATCCATCTCAAAGTTGAAATACACTCGTATGAATACTTTAAACAATTTAAATATTAATTTTTATTATGCCCCAGTTTAGCACCCAACCGGCGCGCTTTCCGGGCGGTGCTAAAACAATTCTCGTTCAGGTGTGAACTAAAGTTTACCCCAGCACCTACGCTAATGATGATGATAATGATAGTGATGGCACACAAATAGTGGCCTTATTAACTTCCCCAATGTCTCTCTCGCTTTCTCTCTCTCTCCCGTTCGCTTTCTTGCTCGACAACCACGACACACCTGCACCAGCCTGTCGCGTTGTCATTTTTCCAGATCGTTAACTCCCAGACGATGTGCAGCGAGAGGGGAAAGGAGCCTCCAAGAAATTCTAGGCCCGGGTGTGACGCGTCGGCCACCAAGATTTTCGCCATCCACCTCCCCTGCCCGGATTTGGGGTCGTCTGGCTCGGTGGATGATTCATAATTACACCTTTAATCTTGTAACCATCCTTCGGCCACCTGTTCCTTCTCCATGTGTCCCTTTCCCTCACCAGCAGCACATGGCCGCTCTCTGGTAGCGGGGGTAGAAGGAGGCTCCTCGCCGCTCGAATCGACATCTATCATGAGCTTAATTAGTGGCTGTAATTACGCTTCACGTTGGCCCGATCCGGCTTTGGGAAAGTGGAAAGTCACAGTCGAATGTCGCGTATGGAGAGGAGGCGAGGGCAGGGAGATCCCGATGGTTCATTTCGCCTGCAACGGTAGACGCTGCCACGGTGACCTAGTCGGCTGGGGATTATCTTGGAGCAATTTCACGGCCCAGCAGCTGGCAGCTGGCGTGGTAAAGAATTGATGAATGCCTCAGGCTGAAGAAAGAGCGTTTGTGAACGATGTGCTTTAAATAGTCCCACTTAGCGGAGCAGGTGACGAAAGGCTGAGCAAACGATCTCAAAACATAACGAGTTTTGAAGTAAATCTTAATTTTTTTTTAAATTAAAAAAATATAATATGTTTTATTAGACATTTCGGATACATAAACATCAGGATCCAAAAAAAAAAACGAAAAAAAAACTACCCGGAAAATCGAGCTTTTGGCACGGACAAATGAACGATTCACGGCACGCGTGTATTATTCCATTTCGAGCGTGTAGTTTTTCTTTTTTGTAGTTAATTTTTAATTTCAATTATCTGGATTAGCAGTTTTGGAACCGCTCCAAACAGGCCGTAGTGTCTGCCGGACTTTCCCGGGCCGAGTGGTTGCCCGCGACCAGTGAGTGCGGAATTTAATTAACTTTTTTTTCCCGTGTTATGCGAAGCTCGAAACCGTCTCGTTCTCGTCTTGGTCGCGATACGGTTTTCCGGTTTTTTTAACCCCGTTCCCGTGTCGGTTAGTGCAATGGTAGTTTTCCGGACTGTCTGATCCCGCTCTCTCACCCCTTAGGTTGGCATCCCCGGTTTCGGAGCTGTCGCAGTGCATTTTTATTTCCCTGGCAAGTAGTTCCGGGACGGGAGTCGGCCGATCCGGTGCCAAAAGGTTCCCTGAAAAAGGTTAACGAGTCGTAGAGTCATCGAATTGAGCCTGGTTAGTGTGTGTGTGTGTATGTGTATGAGCTAGTCAAAAGCCGTTGCCAGGAGTAGCACTCGAGAACAGTTGCCGAACACAAGTTGGAGCTTGTATAAACGGTTCGCACTCGCACTGGAACGCGTTTTATCGGGCGGAACAGTTGTACAATTGGCTCGCAGTGCCACCGGAAAAAGGGGTGCACGAAAAAAAGGCAAAAAGAAAACCGTCGCTTACTGACTAAACATTAGGTGCAGAGGGTCACTTTGAGCCTGAGCGGAGAAGTGCATGAGTGTGCATGGTAAAGGAAAGAAAAAAAAACGAGACGCATAATGGTGCAAATTCTTTTCTGGGTTAAACGCAAACTCACATACAATATCCCTTCCGTGTGCAGATTTTCCGTGCTTTCGGGGCCGTTTACGGCCTTGCGGCAGCTGTCGGGCGTGTGTTTGTCGACATGCGGCAGGGTTTTGTGGTTTTGACCCGTTGGCCCGTTGTAGAAAGGGGCCCGTTTCGGGAGTGATAAATAAGGCACACAAACAACGTACACGTTTTCAGGCTAGAGGAGGCGGATAGAGGGGAGGGGAGAAGGTTTGGGGTGAGAGCTTGTAGGGAAAAAATTCACCCAAAGTAGAATTTAAAAATCACCCTTGGATGTGTACGGGTTTGGAGGTTATGACTTGAAAAAAATGACTATATTTACTGCTACCGAAAGCGATTTCCCAACACAGCAGAGTTTGTTATTTAATTCCATACGAAAACTAAAGCCGTGGGACTTAGGAGATGAATATTTTGTGTTAGCTGTTATTTATTTTCTTCCCACGGTTTTCGTGAAAAGCTTCCCGAGATATGAACGCCCGATATGATAACTGCCCTGTTTGCTTTAGTGCTCTGGTGTGATGGAATGCTCGTCTTTGATCTTTCCAGCCGGCCGGTAATGTTGTTTGCTGTTATTTATCTGCTAATTATACAGACGAATGTGAGCGCGGAAATGTTGGCCACGGGATAAAAAAGAGATAAAAATAAAAACAAAATCACAAACAAAATAAACATCTGAATCGTCACATGTGAGCGCTGCATCGTTTGCTCGTTTGTGTGCGACCATGCTGGACCTTTTGAAATTTGAAAATAAAATAGAAACATTAATACGCTTTTAATGAGCTCCAGCTCGCGTCTGGCTTGTTTTTTACGATTCAATTGGATCAGACAGAAAACAGAAAAATGTGCAAGAAAAAAACGAAATAAAAACGCATTTTGCAACGTTGAGGGAAGATCTGCTGGTAGTATTTATTTTCGGCAAGCTTTAGCAGCATTCCGGCCGCTCATGGAGTCCAGTGTGTAGACTCACTTCCAGCTCACTGAAGAGATGCCGTGCGGGATGCCGCAAGCATCACTTGAGTGAGTGCTTTTTTTGGTTATTTTGTTGCTGTAGTGCGCGAACGTGTGTGTGTGTGTGTGTGTTTGTTTGTTTTCGACTCCTACAGGCAACGAGTGATTCAGGCATGAAAACACTCTGTGTGGCCCCTGCCCGAATGCATGCTGAGGCGGGTTTTGCTCCCGCTTGACACGGGCCATATTTAACCGCTTCGTGCACCCGTCATAGGTTGTAGGTTGTTTGTTTTATTTATTGTTTTGCACGTTGGTGGATGTGTTTTGCCCCGGCCGAGAGCGTGTGAGCGATGTCGAGTGTTGACCCTTCAGGCGATTGGACCGAACGAAACGGTTGGCCCCATCCGGTGGCCGTGAAGTGGAATTGCAGTCATTGTGTGTTTTTTTTCCTGCACCACGGATGCTGCGTGAAATTTCACTCATGTCCGTGTTTTCGAACGCTTTCAATAGGGTCCGGAAGCTTGGCACCACTGCAGCGTCGGAGACGATTGTTTTAATCGAGAGCGTTTAAAATTGGGTAAATATTTAAGTGAGCGGTCCACGTTTCCACCGACGTGGGGAAGCATTTTGGCGTGTGATTTTTGTTCGAACGCTTGGTACAAGTTTAATGGCTGCAAACGATTCGAGGGAGCGGATGTCATTAGGAATGAAGCTGTCACACAAGCCACTCGTCGGGCTTTAGTAGCTCGAAAGGCACTCGGGTTTCAAGTGACGAACTTCAGAATGACGTTTTTAGCATTGATTCGTGCAAGAATGCTTCAGAGCGTACCGGTTGATGGTTCTATTAGGTTCGGTTTATTGTCGGGCAACGCGTTCAAATTGCGGCGGAGCAGCCTAGTACCTCCTGGAATCTCAAATGGAAATGGAATCTCTGCCTTTGAGGAAGTGAAGTGGAGACGCCCAGTGTTTTGTAAAAATAAATGGAGGCGCCTGGTGCCCCTAGAAATAGAATATTGAAATTTCCATGTTTCCTAACAACCCTTAATAGATTCGAGCCGGTCATTCAATTTTACGACCCCGGTTACATTGTTGGCAAAATTTCCGGATGCCAGATGCCGTACCATTTGAAATCGAAACGTATGAGTCGGAGTGGGCTTATGGTGGTATCCAGGAATAAAAGCAAAAAAAAACGATGACGCAAACAAAGCGTTTCAATAATCTGTCCACCCTAATTGGGGCGGACGTTTATTTCTCCGGGTGGGCTGGTGAGGGATTGCAAAATTCAATTTTGTCACCATCTTATAAACCATTACTGCAAAGAACGCGAAAGGGAAAACCGGTCGCGCGAAAACCCATTAAAATCATATTCAAAGCAACTGCCCGGATTCAATGCAAAGCGTCCCGCGGGCAACGAAAAAGTCTCGTTTCTGGGCCACATGCCGGCGCGGGGTCGCTTTTCATCTACCGCTCAAATGCTCATTTTGCTGCGCCCGCTTGAAAAGCGGACCGATATGATGATGATGTGAAGCTGTTTCCACGAAATTTGTCCGCCTGTCGATAAAGGCAAATTTTGCACCATAAGATAAGGGCGAGCGTTTTGGTTGGGCTGGGAAGATCCGAAGACGGAAGCGAACGCAGTAATTGGAAGCGAAATCGTTGGGTGGAGGGGTAGAAAGATCTCCATTTTATATCCTGCCTCATTTGGCGTCGGTTTATTTGTGCCACGGTCGGAGTATCCTTTTGCAAGTGAGGGAAATCAAATTTCATTCCGCCACCGAGTGCGATCTTTTCGTTTCAATTTTGATTCCATTTCTTCGCAACCATTAGGGGATCGGAAGGAAAAGGTTCGAATGGAGGAGAAATAAAGTAGGAGTAAAAAATAATGTGGTCCAATCTGGCGCATGCATGTCGCTCGCCGCACGTTAAACGCGGGGTGATTTTATCGTCCCAATCTAACGTGCAAATTTCAAACAACCACCGGGGCGAACTTTCACCTCAATATTTTGCAAGGTAAATAGATGCTCGCAACTGGAACGAGTGAAGAAAATTCAAGCCAAGCACCAGCGTGACCAAGCCGAAACAATGAATGTATATAAGTGCTAAAATGATGTTTTTTTTTGCGTTGGCAGGTGCTTTCGTTTCATGCCGATGCAATAAATTAAGCTCGCGGGTGCACACGGGCGAACAAATCGACGCTGTCGTTTGGCACGCTCGGCTTGGGTGGAAAATTTTCACCTTTAAATAATTTGTTGCATGCTTTTTGGCCACGTTGGGCAGGGTTTGTTTGTGTGTTGTGATTTCCTACCGAGATGGGAAAGTATTTGAAGCAGCATGAAATCGTTAAAACAAAGAAAAAGCTACCGGAACGATCGCTTCGGAATAATTACAATTGATTTATAATTGATGGCTGCATGTCTATGCAGTTGAGGTACTGATTTGTTTTCTATGAAATGACACAAAATATATAAATAGAATACACATAGATATACATTATTGTACAAGAGACAAAAGTCATTAGACACAGATTAAATTTTGATTTATTAGTCCAAATATTTTGTTCAATGAAACTTAAAATAAATACAATATCATTTTCTCAAAACGCTAAGAAACCCTTTAACGCCCCAGCGCATACATTTTGACCCGAATTCGGTGTTTTTAGGTCAACCACAAAAAACAATCGCGATACATAAAACCGGGCCGGAACAGGTGTGACGGTTTTCCTCGACGCTCGTTACCGAAAATTTGACAAACAGCCTCATAATCGTTTGTCATCGGCACTCATTTCAAACCCATTAAAGGATGCCTCGTTCGCGCCGACGGCGTTATCGTTATTGGTTTTAGAGTTACTGCCACAGGAGGGAAGTAAATAATACATCGGCACCCCTCGGCACCTGGCCACCCCGATCGACACCTGCTGGGGAAGATGTATGTGTGGGAAAATAATTTTAGAATATTTCCCAGTTGCCACCGGCTGGAACGTTCGTTTCGGTCGACTCGAGTACATTCTTCGCCGTGATACCGCTCGAAACGCTATTTGAAGGGCAAACATCGGGTTGAAAATACAGTCGCCAAATAAGCAAATCCGTGCCGTGGTTCTTGTTTGCATCGAATGGGTCGTCTGTTTCGTTGCGCTCGATGCGATCGTCAACAAAAGCGTGCAAACCGATTGCCGATGGCTTGTGTGCATAGATTTATCGTCATTCCATCGCCCGAACGAACGAGCCCACAGTGGATGTTTTATACACTCGCCACGAAAATGCCCTCCGGATGCATTTTTGGGAAGCATCATCATCGGACGGGGGGTGGAATTCGGTGCATTCGTAGCAGATTATTTGAAACATCATTTATTTAAGCAACGACTTTCGACAGCGGATGTTTTCCGGGTGGCATGCTTGGTTCCATGATATTAATACTGAATCGTAGCAATTCACAGCGGCATGTAACAACGGAATCATCGGTCGAAATAACGATGACGCCCAAAACGGCCATCAACTAGTGCAATCGATGTTACACGCTCGCATATAAAAGCGAACGATTGGCTCAGTTTACGCTGTGGGCCTTTTTTATTTACCCCTCAACGCTCATCATATTCATCACGAAAGATCCAATGGGGTTACGTTGGAGTGCAGCAAACGCATCGGTGCGTAATTGAATACCACCGGTAGAAGAAATAAACGAATGACATTCGTTGGCTATCGGTTCGCGTCGCTCGTTTGCTATCTGAGATCAGTCAAACACAGTGCAACGTAAAAAAACACATACAAAAGACACATACCTTGTCCATTTAGTGGGGAAAAATATTTCGTGCAGCGGTGCTTTGATGCGGCCCATTCATCCGGGTTTGGAACGTGCAAAACGCTCGTTTACAGAGTTTTCCACCCAATTGGAAATGGGTGTAGGGTTTGGCAAAGGTTCCGCTGGCAATTGCGATAAAAATATCGTGAGTGAAAACGAAAAACAAAAACACTTCGCACATTGTGTAACATGTGGAAATACGTCGATAGCAGCTATAGGATGCTGATGGATATGTTTCGATTCTTTTTAATGTTTTGCAAATAACAATCAGTTTACACATCACAGGGATCGCTTTCGACGTGAGCTGGATGTGAGCGATGTTGTTTCGATAGAAAAAGCGATGCTTGCTTTTCATGCCGCATCGAAAATGTATCGAATTTAAACTTTTCTGAACATTTCCTAGTGGAATTTGATGTGCAGTGAGCAGTATTTTAAAAAATTGGACTGTTTGATCGACCTGGGATTTGTGAACAAGGTACGTTGCATTGTGGAAGACATTGATATGAAAGTTGCAAGGATTACGTAAAAATGTGCTTGTATTATGCATGTTTATTTACCTTTATCTTTCCTCTAAAATCAATTTGAATTATTTCTAACTTTTAATGGAATTTGCGCATCGACAGGAATTAACAACTGTAAAACGCATCAATATATCCAATAAGAACAATAAAGTTCTTCATATTTCGTGAATTGAACAATAAAGTGTTTGATGAACTGCCTAAATATCGTGCTTATCACACAATAATTGAAGAAAATTTCGGAAAAAAGAAAACTATGTATAACAGAAAATCACCATTTGCGGCTACTTAATTTAATATCAACACTTGTTAATTTATAGCAAACCAAACAACAACAAAACATTAAATAATAAAACTCCATAAACATAAATTCAGCAAAATCAAGAGCGTCAAAATTCTCCTATTTTGCGGCGATTGAAACCAATGAAAATCAATTCACCAAAAATGCTATCGACCAATTATGTACGTAATTCTTCCTCCTTCTCGCTAGCCTTTTGTAAATTACACATTTACTGAAGCGGTCACTTAACAGGGGCAGGCAGCAAAATTAGCGCCTGAACGAACGAAAAACAAAAAAAAACCCAAACGGAAAAGCTGCAAAGTGTCAGAAATAGGCGCAATTGCAAATCCATTGCCACAATTTACCCGCACGGGAGGGAAATAGATGGCATAAATAAAACGCCCGAAAAGGTGGGTGTGGGCGTAATGGACGAAAAAAAAATTCGCGCAATCTGCTTGCAAGTTAAAATCAAACCACTCAATCAGTGCTCAAATGATCGTTTAGCTGGCGCAGCATGGGAACAGGCCCTCGATTGGATTATCCGGTGTTCGGTTGTGTTGTAAATAATTGGAATGAACGACTTTTCTCTCTCTCCATGTCGCTCTATGCCCTGTTATTCTTCACTTTCTCGCGAATGTAATTATAGTTCCCCGACCCAACAACCACCATCCGAGATGGGTCATAAAGTTGTTCCAGCAGGTGAAGGGCCGAGCTTATTAGTGGGCAACTTGTTTTTTTCCCTTTCCCTTTTTCGGTTCGTTGAGGGTTTTATTGTCTTCCTTGGCGTGGGTGCGTTTGTTTACCAGGGTGGCTCGAACAGGCACGGAAACGACCGCTGCGCAGGTGCTCACCGGAAGCCCTCTGAACAGACTTTTCGTATTAGCAGTAAACAAGAGTTAAGGGTGCAAGTAATTAATTAGCATAAAAGCTTAATCAGCCCGGCAGGTGGTGGTGTTGGACACTCGTTAACACTATCGTTTCCTTCCCCGTAGCGGAGGTCGTTTGTTTCCAAAGTCTTCTCGACTCCAATGGGGCAAAAGTTCGATCGCAGAGTTTTGCTGTTGTTAAAGCTGTTTTGAAAAATTGCTTGTCGCAAGTTTGACACACGACAGCGAAGCGCCAACCCGACCGGATGGTAAACATGAAGGCCGGGGATCGTGTACCGTGTCAAAAGCCGGCGTCAGGTTAGGTGGGTTCGAATTTGCAAGTTTCGCTTCCACCGACAAGGACGCCACCTGGTGGTGACGCAAAGAAGTAGAAGCGTTTTTTTATGATTTCCTTTCTAGCGAAGCATGACAGCGACCGATCGAAGCAACCCGTTGACCGGTTTTTTCCGACCCTCAAGTCCAGCACGGAACGAAAGTTGCAGCTTGCATCTGGCGCTCGCCGTCCAGCCGGAAGTAATGTCCTGTCATGTTTTTTTTTCTCCCCTTACACTTCCCTCGGGGCGAAAATCAGAACACGACGCTACGGCTTTTGGTCAGTGACAGTTTTTTACTTTTCGCCACCGCCTGCTGGCAGCTTGCTTGCTTGCCGGTCTTCGCACAGTGAAAAGTTGTTCGGGTGTTCTGTGCTTCCTCGGGCTTGATGCACACGTGATGTACGCGGCTTGTAATGGAAGCAGGAAATGCATGTTTTTGAGGGGTGGCACACATTAAGCTTACTGGTGGGAAAAGCTGCAAACAATACGGAACGGGAAATGTTGCTGTCTTGTGCGATTAAGGGCTCTGCTCGTTCGAATCGACGGGGGTGGGGTGGTTTGTTGTTCATTTGTTTATGAGCAGGCTTCCAAGAACGGGCTCGCGTGAGCGGCACCGTAGAGACATCGACCTGTTGGTTTGGCTGTGGTAACACATCACAGCAAGCGTGGTAAACTTGCTCATGGCTTTCGGATTTCACGGGTGGGATTATAAATTCAGGTGCCCGTGTGCTTTGTCTCCCGTGGGCTGAGGTGTAACAATTGATTGTAAATCTTGTGCGCAAGGGCGCGCAGGTGAAAGCAAGCGGCGATTGAGCCGGCTGGGCAGTCTTTTAAAGCTATCCTTTGGAAAGTTTTAATGGAAAGATTTGGTAGGTTTAATGGAAAAAAAGAACGATAGAAAGTATTTTATGGGAGTGAGAGTTTTTTCTTTGTTATTTAACTCGACGACAATAACTTTCCACTTTCAAAAAACCGTAATAAAGTTGGTGAAATTGAAAAAGAGAGTTTACCAGTGAATTTTAGCAAATAAATGCTGGTCATATAAGACTTTTTCTATTTGATAACATATTGGTGGTAGCATAACTATTTATTAAGAACTGATGTCTCTTAATCTCTGTTCATGAAAAAGGAAAAAGCACACAATGGTTATATCTTCTTATTATCCATTCGATAGTTTCATCTGAGTATTATCCACTCAATTAGAGTGGGTAAATTTGTAGTTTAGATTCCATTTTTGTCCATCTCAGCCACATCTACTGTTGTGACAATTGATTATTATTGAAGAAAGTAACGCTTGAAGTTTAAAACTCATGAAACGAGCCTCTCAAAGAAAGCAACACCGAGCGTGTCTCGGTCGTTTTGATCGTTCACTGCGAAAAGTTGTCTCATTAAAATGCTATACTTTGGTGCGGTGGACACATTAGGGAGGAACTCACGCACACAGCTACGGGTCAAACAACAGCCATCGTTAGCTATGGACGTTCGCTGGCTGTCGTTTAAAACTTTACGCCGAAAAACCCAACCATGGGCACGAGTGTGCGAGTTCGATAGGAGAGCCAGATGCTACCCGTAAAGTTTAATTGATTTTCTGTGAACTTCATGTACGAACCGACAAATGCCCGGGATGGAAATGATGGGAAAGACCGCTTCGCATCGCATGGTTTGTGGTAGTTCGCGTATGTTTGGCTGGCGAAAGGGACAACTTTTGTCTCTGCGTTTGTCATAATTCTGTTTTAGCTACTGTGATGATGTATCGTTTGAAGACGCCTTCGGTGGATCGTTGTGGAGATCAAAGTATTTATAGTTGGCAAGTAAAATGACATTGTTGAGCAGGGAAAACTGCATTGTTATAATGGCCAGGAAATTATGTTGCAGGTTTCTAGTTTTTAGATACGTTTAGATTTATGATAGAGGTGAATATTCTTGTGATAGAGGTGATAGAGGTGAATATTATCGTAAATAATGTGCTAAATAGAGTCTTGTTGAATTAAATTTATGCTTTTATCTAAAAAGGTAGTTTTTAAAGAAAGCCTTGAATTCTTTTTGAAATAATGTTTTGTAACCGGTTTATGAAGTTTTCAGAATTGTTTTAAGCAATTATCCTTAAAAAATATATAAACTGCTTTTTTAAGCCTGCATAATATCTAATATGTACAAAAAAAAACTGTGCACAAGAATGAAACATATTGCCACAAAATATTGTAAAATATCGCTGTAAAAAGTAGGAAGCACTTAAAAAGAAAAGAGACAAAAGCATCGTTATCCTTTTTCACTCAGGTAGTGCTATTTATGGTTTGTCGGCAGAAAGCAATCGATACTGTTATGATCGATCCATTTGCTTCACACATCCAATTTGCCGAACCGTTCTTCAGCTCCCAGGAACACCTGGAACACACGGTGTGGCATAAAATATCACAATCAATCACCAAATACCATCACATCCGTTGATGGATGGCAGCTTACATGGAATGGGCAGCAAGCGCAAAAACGAGACTCCGGCCCACATGCAACAGTGGGTTGTGTCACCCTGCGTGGCTCGGGCTGCATCAGTTTAGTTTTGTTTGGCTTCCTGTATCTCTCCTCCCCGCGGGTTAAACCGTTTTATGGAGGACAATTTTCGGTGCCATTAGCGTTTGAAGAGGGGTCCATTTCGCAGCGATAAAGATAAATACAACAATGGTGGAGAGCGGCGAACAAAATAGAAAATAAAAACACACACACACACACTCACACCCTCACAGGATCCCTAAAATGACGCATGTCAGCGGCAAATCGAGCCAACAAAAGTTGTTGAGGCCGATAATGCTCCACCGATGACAGTGTGAATCCGTTCCGGAGGGCTTTCCATTGGAAGTGACACTCGTGAACGGCACTTGAAGCCGAGCGGGAGAGAGGGGGAGAGAAGGGAGGGAACGTTGGCGGGTTAAAGCAGTCCTTTCACCCGACAACCCATGTAACTCTGGCTTGCTTCGATGATGATAGTCACGCGTCACGTGTCCCACGATTGTGTTGGTGTCCTTTCGCTTTCTGGTGTATTTTTTTAACTCCCGGGAAAGAAAAAGGGTCGAGTGTGTGGGTCGTTTTTTCTTTATTTTCCCACCGATTCCCACCACACACTCCCCGGGGATGGGTGAAACAATCTAAGCGACACTTCGCTAGCGGGGCGCGCCTCAGCGTGAATATTCGAACAAGTGTAAATAAATCGATTCCACGATTCGAGCAGCTGGCAGCGTCGCAGTTGGCGCTGAAGGGTGGCTCGTTTAGTCGCTACCGAGCGATGAAGAAAGTTTCTTCATTCAGCAGCAGGCGGGGAGCGAATCATGGCGGAAAAAGGGGAAAGTATGGGAAAGTCATCGTAAGAACACAATACACGCAAACATGGGTCGATCAAATTCGAGCGCTTCTCTGCCAACTGTCCATGACAATTCCATGAGTTTATGTTGGAACGAGCTCACCGGGGAGGCCAGCCAAGGTAGTCCAGCTTGGCTGTCACACTGGGTTTATCCGTCCATAGGGAAATACGACCAGCTTGTGCGATCGGCGTGCTTTCATGCGACCTTGCCCAGACCGTCCAGAAAATCAGTCCAGCCAAAGGAAGTGTGAACAACTTACAAATTCCAGGCACGATAAATTTCGCACTTCAGCAAACTCGGCGCTCCGTTCGCCGTTTGCGAAATGTGAACCGAAACCGGAAACTCCGTTGGCGTGTACTATCAGACGGTGCCATTCTGGTGCCGTTCGACGAGTGAGTTCGTTTTGTTTCTTTCGAGCTTGTTTTTCAGTTACCATGGCGTAGTGAGCGTTTGTGTTCTTTTCGCGCTCCGAAGAATAGCGATCATTTGATTTGTCCTACCTTCGCCGTGTACGTTTCCTTCAACCGATAACGTCTCAAGCCTCCGCTTCGAATCTCTTGTCTCTGGATGTGATGCACCATGCCGGTTCCTTCCGGTTGTACGTGGTTCTGGGTGAGTGCGTTTTTCGGGCGGTGTCCCTTCTCCCGATCGCGATTTCCGGTCTGCGAAGCGACCGCCAGCTGCAGCTGCACCACCGGATATGATTTTGCTTAGGAGGGGATTACCTTCACCGGCAGTCGTAGTCAGGTTGAGTGAGTTTGGTGCAAAGCGGATTTTGATGAATGGTTGATTTTGCACGTGCCTTCCGGTTCCGATACGGTACGGTAGCTGACAAGCTGACACGATAAGACAGGGGTTTGTATTTTTTATCTATTTCTACCATCGGTTGCTAGTGATGAAAGGATGCCGAGCGAAACAAAGAAGCTCCTGAAGAGATGGGTTGATTTGGCGTATGCAAATCTGCGATTGGTGGCTTAGACATGATCGGATACGATTGAAGGTGGGTGGGTTGATGAGGATGATCTGTGTAGTTTCATTCGAACAACATGCTCTCAGTAGAAATTTTTTTTAGTATTTTTGGATTAAATTTTATTGCACAATTTTGAAGAATATACATATAAATTACCTCCATCAACGCATACGTTCAGGAGCAAACTTTGTTTATTTTCCCCGCAAGATATGCAAACCGCACAACTGATTACACTTTTAATAATGCAGTAATACAGAGGCTAGAATTCCATTCGGTAGTCGTCCTGGCGAGTCAACGGCACGAGCTCAGCCATTTAATTGACCCATCAGTTGCTCTAAAATGCAAATATGATAGGTGGTCTCATTCCATTCGAAGCATGGCGGTGCGAGAGTGGTGAAGCTTCAGTACAGTGGATGAATAAATTAATGATTTAATGAAGCAAAACAACACGAAGTGGCCAGCACATTACATACTAGCGGGATGATTAATTAATTTAACGCTTTTAATTATACACCTCGCTTGATTAGTTTTACTACTCATGTTATGTGACCAACTTATTAGCGGTTTAATAAATATTTTATAGAGTCACTTTTCGTAGTACAATTTAAATATTTGTGTTAAATTCAATCGATAATGAATGTTTATATTTATTAGGTGACCAAAGATACAAATTGACGGGTGATTGTCAAACAATTATTAGATTCTAATTGCTTTTTTACGCTATCAATGCTAGAGTTATACGGTATAATCATCGATTTGAATAAACAATCATTAACTGGTAATAAACACAGAGACCCTGTAAACACATTTGTGTAAAATAATAAAATTCAACTTAAATTTTTGTTTACTCATATCATAGTAGCTGTAACTGCAAAAGTAACTTTTCAAACTTTGATAAAGTATGCAGCGACGAAAGCTTCACCGAATGCCACCGTTACCCACCCACTTCCGGTCGTGATGAATGCGTAAACGAATCTCTTGACTTTATGCCGTAATTAATTAATCATTTCTTTCGCCGCTGACCACAAGAATGCTTTCGTGCTCGGGACCGCAAATGAAGGGATTAACTAGATTGCATCTCATCTTTCGGTCCACAGCCAACCCTTCGTCAACTTAATCACACGGCACACGATCTGACGGAACGTTTCGGTTTCTTTTTCTCCTTCGTTTTTTTATATCATTCGCCCTTTCTATCTCTTTCTCTCGGCTTCATCGGAAGCAGCCACAAACGGAAACATGGCTTCCAATTAATTTGCCACATGATCCAACCTGGCTGTCCTGCCGCTGCGGAAGAGGAAGAGAGTGAGAGAGAAAGAGAGTGAGAGAGAGACAGAGAGAGTGCGAATGAAAGCGGTACACCGGGGCCAAATGGAGCGTGGCAAAGTGTTGCACGTTTTGTGTTACCGCTTTTCTCGCGACCCTCGCTTCTTAAAGAACTACCGGCTTGCGTCCTCAAACGTTTGAAAAAACGAAGCGGAGCAAAAACAAGAAAAAATATCCCTACTCTTCCTACAAATTCACGCTGTAATGGAAACCATTTCGTACATTCTTCTCACTTCACTAGCAACGGGAGACAACACTGTGCCGGTGGGTTTCGGTTCGATGTCATTGATCACAAGGGTTGTAGGCACTTTTTTCATCCACCCATTCCGTTTGCTTCGCTCCGACGGAGTAACAAAGCTTCGGTGCCGCTTGAAGAAAAAAGCCACGATGCGAATCGTCGCACGAGCAGTAATAGGAAGGGCACCGAAATGCTCTAATCAGGCCCGATGGTAATCCTCTTTCTTAAGATATTTGCAGTGTCGTTTTTTGTGCTTGTTGTAGCTCCCCTGGGGGAAGTGGAGCGGACATGCCGGCTTCGTTCTCGTACTGTCGCCGGAATCCGAATGAGGTTTTGCTTTGATTTATGTGATTATATCGACCGGGAGCGGGTCGGGGGAATACGATGCTTCGCTAGAGGTAACCTGATAAAGCAGCTGAAGTAAACAATGTTGATAAAGCGAAGAAAGATGGTTGTCGTTTTTTGTTACATGCTACACAAAACATCACTTTCTTCGTACTGAGTTCTAGTGATTTGGCTTAAGTTGTTTAATGTCACTTTCGTTCTGTCCTTAAGAGTTTAAAGTGAAAATATCAGATTCCTTTAATTTGTTTTGATTAGGGAGCTATATTATTTTTATGCATTTTTTTAAATATATGAATTGTCATTACATAGTTGAAATTGAGTTGTTTCTTGAGAATAATTATAAAATTATGTCTTATTTTTATCTCAGTTGCTTATTTGAAAAATTATATAAATTGAAAAAAGAAGGACCAGGATAATGAAAATTAAGTTAAAATATATACAAAAATTGAGTTCCCTACTTTTGATCATCGTCGTTTTCGGTGGCTCGCTAAAACACGCACGGATTACCCTTGGCAGTATGAACCGCTGATGGTATCATGTTGTGAGAAATGCAAAAGCTACCGGTGCTAATGCGTAAGCAGTAAATGGGGAAAAGTTTGAACTTGGAGCTGGAGAAAAAAAAAAAACATCAACAACAAGCGCCTAAGCCATGAATAAACCAACGCCATTAAAATTCGACCTTTGCGTGACGTATGATGCTGCTACCGGTGTGTTGCGTGATGGCAATAACGCGATGTTGACATTAGCGAAGCGGGAGAAAGAACCGAATCGAGATGGACCGGAGAGAGCTGGAGTGCTGTTTTTTTGGCTATTGTAAAAAGGAAATAATAAAACAAACGTTTACCTTCATCCAGAAATATGGCCGCAGAAAAAAAAATACACAACCATACATGCTCACGTTGTGTGGTGGTAGAGATGATTTATAATTATCGCAAACGGCCGCCGGTGGAGGTGGTTTTTAGAACATTCAGTCAAGCAGAGAAAGCGGCACACACATCACCGGTTGCGAGAATTTCCCGAGGAAGGTTGACCTTGCGCCTCTCTCGCTGATCGGTCAACAACGTACCTCCAACTCTCCCAAACTGCCGGGGGCTTCAGGTGCTGGAAAAAGCTTTTACCGGGTCCGTTACTTCTGTTGCGCTAGGTTGCGGCTTGTTTAGTTGGATCATGCGCTCCCCAAAAAAATAAAAAATAACACCACAACGGGCGAGGGAAACGCAACCACCGGTGGGCCATTTCGGCCCGGCCGGATGAAAAGCTCCGGCATGTATTTTGCACGTCACGTTTCGGTTTATTTACGGCGGAAAGGCGGCGGTGGCACGGTGGCGTCTGGTCCGGTTTCACGTTTGATACATGGACGCTTTTTAAAAGGCACATTTACGGAACAAATTTGCCCACCACGTTGCCGATGGATAAACGGGGGCGAAGGTGGGTTTGATCTTTGCTCACGCACGTACACGCGCTGAATGATGATCACACTTTAGTGCCTTGTTTTCGGGTTGGGTTTCGTTGGGCGCTGCTGTGTTTTAAACATCATTATGGTGAACATGTAAATCGATTTTAATGCTTCAAAAAATATATATTTATGTTTCTTTTTCGCTATTACAAGATTAAATGGGAGCTGATCTTAACCAAACGATCAGTGTTGCTTAGCAAATGAGTATAAAGATGTGAATGTTTATAATGTTTACCAGTGTTTTCTACATCAATTAAACTACTCTTTCGTTATATGTTGAAAAATTGATTTTAAAAACAATTGATGGAAAAAATGAAATTTTAGAATTTGTGCCGTAGGGATAAGAACAATTACAAGGTTAAGTTTATGACTTGTTTTCCACGAGAATGATCCTTTCCATCCAGCTTACCTTTGGTTAAATTTTTCGCTCATGAGATGAATGTGTTCTCACGACGGTACGTATCCGAAAGCCGTAACTCAAATTCATCACTTGTTCGCTTGGCTGACTGGTAGCTTGTAGAACACATCGGAGCTATAGCAAAAAATCGATTACAAACGCGCCCAGAAACGATACCGTGACGAAGCGGACGGATTTGCAAAGAACCCCTCCCCTCCGCATTCGGTTAAATCCTTGTTGGACGCACTTTTGCCGCCCTCCACGGAACGGTCTGCTACAGCATGTTTCACAAAATTGTGTTAGCAGAATCAACACCACGAAAAGAGGGAAAAAAGGCCGTCCGAATACGTGAAGGTGATCGGTCTACGGTAGCCTGGGACAAAATAGCACCCAAACCGGCTTCGTGTCAACCGAGCGCGAACGTGCGAAAATTGATGCTCTTTGATGGGAAAAGATCACACCGCTTGTATGTGTGTGTGTGTGTGTGTGTGGGTTTCACTGTGTAATACCTCATTTGCCACGGTTGCGTTACCGCACGTGTCGTACCGACAGCGGCGAGGCACGAAAATCATCATGAGATGCTTGTCACATACGACGATGGTGGGCTTAAAAGTGGCATTTTGTCGGTGGCAGAGCCCAGCTGCGAGCCGCTAACAAATGTTTTTCGCTCAAGCCACCCACAAGGGTTGAGAGCGAACGATCAGAAGACACATAATAAAGCACCTTCAGGTTTTGGAAAGTACAACGAAAAATAAAAGAAACGACGAGGATAAAGCTAAAAGCATGGTTGGTTCGTTGGAGAAAAATCGTACGCTGGATAAAAGATGGCTCGTTTGCGGGTGATGGGGAGGTTCGTTCCACCTTCCCACACCCACACCAGTTTGAATTATAGTTGTTGTTCCCGGGCGTGTTATTGTTTCGCGTGCTTGCAATGGCGACCCCGAAAGGGCGAGATAAACAAGACGATAAATGGAAACGAATCATCGAGGCAAATGGTGGTCGAAAGTGGAATGAAAGGACGAACAACACACGAAACATAATGATTATGAAAACGTTGTTGTTCGGTCGGGAAAAGCAGTTTGTGTTTGTGTGTGTGTTTGTGTGTGCCCTGATTCTCGACCGTGAGGTTCGGTGGGATGATTGTGGGATTATTTGGCAACCCATTCATTACGCGAAAGGGCCGAACGTGGTGCAGATTGGGAGCCGTTGGAGCTATGCTGCTGGTAGTTTTTGGGGGTTTTTTGAAGGATTATGCTTCGTGCCCTCGGCATGATGGGGTTGATGATGGTTGTTTTTTCTCTCCATCTTTCTCCTTGTGCACCACCACTCATTTTTCTTTCACCGATTGCAGCCACATTATTTGGTGTTGCATCGTCTGCCCTTGCTGCGAGCTAGTGGCAATTACTTATTGTGTGGTTCGTGTTTTTTTTTTACTTGCTTTGCTCATCGCGCAGCTCGTTATTGTATTCTTTCAGTGGTGAAGTGTGTAAAACACTGTTTTAAGTAATTAATTTCGGTGAACGATAAAATAAAGCACCCGAAGAGCGTGAAGCGTGTCTGGTGATTGTAAAACAACGCTCGTTGGAGAGGTTTTCTAGCGCGATGGGTTGAGATGGCGATCATCAGTTGACCCGGGAGCGTGCAATTAAATTAGCCGATGGGCGTTTGGAGGGTAAAGTGGAGTAGATTTTGGCACGGGGTTTGATTGGGCTGCGAAAAAAATGCTTGTAAAATATGTAACACATTAATTTTAAAAGAGTTACGCAGGTTTAATGGTAAAAGTTTTACTATATATTATGTATTGACCATTTTGCTTATTTTTTATCATACAAACTACCAGTCCTGTTTATATTCCATACATATTTGCTTTCAAAGAATATAAAAACATTTGTTATATATTATAATAGGTATATGTTATACAGCATTTAAAATATTACAGCGTTTCTAAAATGTTCCGTACATAAAATGAAACTTCTTACATCATATTTTATCCTAAAAATTTATGCAATAGTGAGTCATAATAATATCACGGCTTTAATTTCATTTCGTTAGATTGAATATCTTTTTCAACACATGTACTTTTCAGATATTATATTCCTCCATCGAACACAGAGTCTAAAAAATAGCTCAATTTATTCACAAATCTGAAACCAGCAAAAAGAGTCATAAAACATCAAGAGGTTCAGCACTTGTCAGCAACAGCAGTAGTAGCGGCAGGAGAGACCAAAGCCTCGTCCAAATATCTATGCAAACAAGTACTGACCACCACCAACGCCACGATCATAGGCTGGGTGGTTCTATTTTTAAAATCTCCACACTTCAAACCCTCTCGATCGGAGGAAAAGCTTTCGGTAAAGTTTAAACTGCCTGGCTGCCCACAGAAGATGATTTCCTTGTTAAGGAAATGGTGGTGATGGTGTTTTTTTTTTTTTTTGGGAGGAGCCGTCGGACTCCCGCCGATAGCAATCGTACGACAGTCTCATGAATTTCTATCAGATTTTTATTTGCTTTTATTCGTCGGTAACGGTGGCCCGGGCGTTCTGCTCGGTTTTCGTAGAAGGCCTCGGTGATATTCGATACAGAGTGCCCAGAAATACGGAGACACTCGTGTGGTGTTTCCTCTGAAAGGCCAATATTTTTCCGCAGTACGTTCGCTAGCTGGTGGGCTTTGAAGTTTTCCGTTTCCGGCCGGGACGATTCTCGCCCTTTGGGCATGTTGGAATAGAGTTGGGCCGCATCACAATCTGCACAATTTGTTTGCAGTGATGTTAGTTTTTCCCTGTGTTTGTGTATATGTTTGCCATATCGTCGACCGTGTTTTCATTTTCCTGGTCTCTTTTTTTCATTCGAACGCTAAGAAAATACACCGAATGATTCACAAATCGATAGCCAGCAGCGGGTTGAATGAGTTTTGATAAAAGGTTTTGTTATATTTCGCTCGTACATCTCAAATCGTCTGTGTGGAAAAGCTTTAAATGCTCTCGTAGATGTTTCTAAAAATGGTATTTCACTATGAATGAGTGGGAAAATAAAACATCAGCAGGCTCTGCCAGGCTGCCATGGAATGCATGGTAAATCGGTGGAAAGGCAAAGATCAATAAAAACAGCCTTGTGCTGCGGGCGAGGGAGTTGTTATTTATTTGAAAATGCAAAAAAATACCGAACAGGTAGCTGAGTGGGTTTTTAATTTGCTTTGAGATTTATCGCTTTGGTATTAGATTTTATGGAGGAATTAATTGAATTGCTCTACCTATGCCGCGTACCTGTGGCGAGTGGAGAACTTGGCTCAAAAAGCAAGTGGAAATCAGGCCCTATGGAGAGTCTGCTGCTCACAACAGCTGGGCAGAAGTTTATTTGTATGCGAATCGAGCTCGATGATACGGAATAGATGATTTTATCGATTCTATGAACATGTTAGACAACTATAAGGAAAGTGTTTGATTTAATTATAGCTGTTTGTTAGATAAAATGTTAAGCTGTTTCTGTTTCTAGCAACAGGATTCAAAAAGGTTAGAATAGAATAGATTGGCTTAAGCTCATTTTCCAGCATATAGCAAAAAAATAATCATAAATGAAAATCATTTGTTGAAATTATTTTAAGTCACTTTTCAGATAAAAGCAGTGGAAAAGAAAAGCAAAAAACTATAATAAAAGAAAACGATCCAACCTTTGTGAAACATCGCATAAGGGTTGGTGTTTTCTCGATTGTGAGCGATCACTCGAGGGAACAGAAATCACATGCGACGGCTCGTGTCGGTTTTAATCTAATAGCAATTAAATTTGATTGCAAGCAAATTACTAATTACGAGCTGCTTAGCCCGGATGTGCATGTCCGGTCTTGAGCATGCGTTACGGCCGCATGGGTTCGTTGCTATCAAGTGCTCAAACAACGAACAAAACTTTAATAACTAATACAATTATGAAACTAGTTTTTATCCCACACCGCAAACGGAGGAGAAACACGAACCGAGCGGTGCTAATGGAACGGTAGCGATGGGAGTTTTTCCAAGCACAGCGTGCGTGTGGTAATCGATGAGCCCAGGAGGGAAGGAGATAATTTATTGCAAGGCATGGTAAATGGCATGTCGGGAATGCCGGAAATATTAAACCATTTCAATTGGTTTATAATTTTCCGTTCATCTTGGGGTGTTCACCATAGTCGATCTGTAATACATTCCATTAGAATATGCTGCCTCTCATTTGTATGTATGGTTTTAAAAAAACGTTTTCTTCAACCATATATTTGGATTGTTGCCGGTGCCTTTTCTCCGTGGCAGATGCAAACGTTTTGCCAGCGCAAATGAATGCCCCGGCAAGGGTTTCTCGATACGGGTCGGTTGGCTTCATTTCACCTCGTTTGACCTGAATACGGAAAGTGCAGCTCAAGTGGCAGTGAAGGGTGAAGCAAACAAAAGCCACCGGAGTGGAGGAGTAAAACAAAGCCCGGCGAGGAGAGCGATGCGAGCAAACAAACAAAAAAAAAACTCTGTAAAGAGAGAACAACTTTTAATTACACAGTCGCAGAAAGCAGCTCGGCCATCCTTGGAACGCTTCTAGGGGTGTGTTTTTGTTGCTGTTGTGTGCTGTCGTCTTGCCCGTCGGTTGGATTACACCGTACCTAGCTAGCCAGCCTGTCGGTGACAGCTGAGCAGGAGCGGAAAACACAAGGATGTGCCGGGGTATTTTGCTATCTTCCCGGCTCGTTCGGTCTCTTTCTCTTTCTCGAAAATAAGAGGACAAGCCGAGCTGCTGCTCGAGACACTTATGCGAAACCTGAGCGTGGAAAACTATCCCGGGCATGCCCGTTTTCGTTCGCACACACACACACACACACCTCCACCATCCTCCTTTTGCTCTCTCGCTTTCCCCCGCGGTGTATGAAAGGCCCATTTTCCTAACTCTCGGGTGCTGATAATGAGCGCAATCGTTATTAAGCTACGGTGGTGCTCCGTGATGATTATGTTCAAGCGTTCAAGCGACTCCTATTACGCCCGTGCTTGGTCGTCGACCGAACATGGTGCGGTTTTTATGCGGGATTTTGGGACACAGGTGCACCGACAAGGATTGTCATGTTGGCGGTCGGTTCGTGGTGAGAAGTGCTTTGTGCTTCCTGCCATTAGCCGCTGGATTAGCCGCCTTGCAGTTTGGCGAAGTGGATCATTCCGTTCAGCCGAAACCAATAATTATTTCACTGCGAGTAGAAGCAACAATTTCAACGACGCATTCTCGGGATGTTTTAGTGTGCAATTAAAATTGCAGTAAGTTACATCCAACAGCACGAGGCTGCAATCATTTATCGTTTTTTTTCTTTTGTTGTTGAAAAATATGCTTCCCTCCGGTGTGATTTTGGCTAGCGGGCTTTATGCAGAGTTCCTAAGCATTTTAAAATTCCTCAAAATTAATACGAAACGATGGCTCCGGGTGGCTCTTTAGACATTTTTCACAAAATATGACAACAATGTCGCCTGACAGTTTCGAAACAGTAAACGCTCGCAACCCCACAGTGGCGCGGGCGGGAAAAAAAATACATGAACGTTTTTAATTAAATTTTCATGACGTAAATCTGCCGGGATCTGGTGGGTTCGCTCCGGGAACGGTGTATGTACTTCGTTGTATGGTGAAGCAAGGATGTGTTTCCGAGTTTGTTCTGATTTTCGACGAAAACAAACGGAGGAATAATCCGGCACATGGTGAAGGGACATGTCACAGTGAATTTTTCCGTTGCTGGCACTTACTTGCGCTGGGGGAGTAGCTTTATTAGGTTGCCATTTTCGGGAAGTCATCGGAATTTGCTCATCACATCATGTGCCTTTCGTAGCGAATTTTATAGATTTGTTTGCGTACAATGTTTTGCTTCAAATATTTCAAACTCTTGGAAACGCTTTCTGTTTTGGCTGTGACATATTAGGAAGTTAGGAACGCAGTTGGAATGGTGTTTGTTGGCTTTGGAAGAATTTCCTCAATAAAACGTAGCTACTGATCGAGTTGAAAATCAATCTTCCTGTCATATCGCAGCTTTTTTCGGATGTTCACTGCATTTCAAGTTGAAAACATGCATCGTTAAATAGCTAAAGCTGCAGCAGTTTGTCATCTCCGCACTGCAGATGTGATGCTTGTTGTATATTTCATGAACGTTGGGATAATCGTTTTCTCTACGTGTGACAGTTGTTCAAGATGCCATAATTTTCATCCTCCAGTAAAACAGTCTATAAAAAATAGAACATTCAGCGAGAAATGGGAGAGATAAAAGAATACTTTCAAAGTAAGATGACTCGTGTCAGTTGAGACATCCTAAGAGCTTCTCGCTGTTTACCAAACAATGCTCATAGTTTAATCTTCATTTTATTGGAATCTTATGTGCGAAGTGTTTCGGATTAGAAGTTATTCAAGCGTTGAGCCTACTGTTTTGCGTTCTCTTATCGATTAATAACAATCGTTATCAGCATAACTATGCTCTTGAAAATTGTTGCTTGAATTTATCTCATGAAGTTGGCTGTTTCCCGGAATGTTGCCTTCGTTTGCGGCAGAACTTTCCATTGTTGGCAGCACAACAATACGGCAAGGAAAACTTTCTTTATGCTATGATAGCTTCGTGCGAGATTAAAGCCCAAGGATTAGGTGGCAGAGAAAGCGAACGGGCGGGCAGTGGTGAATAAAGATTATCTTTGAGAACGTTGAACACGGCGTCGGTTTAAAACAAATAAGTTAAATCCAGCAAAGTTATCATCGCTTCTTTCTTCTATGGTTTCGTTTCTTCCTTTATCCACACGCGACAAAAGGCAAACGTGTGTTGTTCTGGAAAACCCCAGCGTCTTCAATATCGAATTTCCTTGTTTTTTTTTGCTATAATTTAGATTTTCCGCCTTTTACACATGCATCATTGATCCATCACCGGGATCGAGCGTGCTTCATAAATCATCCCCGCTCACAGGCAAAGATGTGAGGTGATTTGCTCCGATTTGGTTTCTTCATTTCCCCAGCCGTGGTCTATTGGCGGCATTAAATTGCCCCGTGAAGAAGGAAACACCTGGAGTTCGGTGGGTGAGCTTAATTAGTCATTCTTCGAAACGAAATTCTATCCCTCGCTCGTATCGGAAACGGTTTTTCCGTAAGCTCCCGTAAACCCGGGGTGGGTTGGTGGGGCGACGGGTGGAGTGGAGAAAGTGAACTCGAGGCCACGCAAAATCCGGTCGCAATGTTGATGAATATTTATGATGAGCCTCTCGGCCTTTGCTTTCGCTTGCCAGTGCGAACGTTTTTCCTTTCGCTTTCGCGCAGCTAGCAGCAGGAGAGAAAATTAATCACAACTCCTTCGGCATTTCGGCAGGATCGTGGCAGGAGGAAAAAACGATGGGGATGGGTACACTGCAGTGCGATCGATATGAATTATTAGCCGTCCGTTTATGTTGTCCGGTTGGGGGAAATGGGCTACACGAAATAAAACAAAAAGCATTCGAACAAAAATAAGGCCAATGTGATGCTGAGTGAGCGATTTGATGACGCTGGCCATGGTGGTGTGAAAAACCGCGCCAAGCAAACGCGTGTGATAATCAAATTACACACCAGGATTAAGGCTTTTGCCAATGAACAGGTTGAAATGGAAAAGGATTGGTAATCTCACGCCAATGAGGATTATGTTCGTTGTATCGATTTTCGTATGCCATTAATTTAATTTCACTGTAGGTAAAAACCACGGTAAAGTGCCAAGACGATTATGAAAAAATAGACAGTTAAATATCATGGCACACTTTTCATCTAATTTAATTTCATGCAATCGTCTATATTTTTAATATAGTTTTATTAAAAAATGGTAAAAGATACTCATTTTATCCACTTGTAATTATAAATTTACCAAAGATACAATCTCTGTCCAATTATTCTTACGATGCTGCTCTTTAACTGAGCATGTATTTAACTACAGAACTAAGAAAGCATTTAAAAAAATAATTTTCATCGTCCAAGACCAGATGACATGGGAAACACAGAGAGAATATTCCAAATGCATCCGACTGTTGCTGCTCAACGCGTCCAAAGCGAGGTCACCATGTTCCGCCTTCAATCAAACATCATTTAATAAAAGCGTCAGCATCAGACGATAAGTTTCCACAAATCCCCAATCCATCATACTCGGCAACCCGGTGTGGGTGTGTGCTTGTATGAGATAATCGATCCATTGACTTCTCACATCCTCCCACACCCAGCATCCAACCCGGCTTCCGGTCCACCCGGCTTGCGCACCTGGTGGAAACCGGAAACTGACGTTGAAAGCAAAATGGCTCGCCGGTTCGAGTTTCGTTTGATCATCGTCGCTTTGATGATGCTTTCTTTCACTCATTTTTGTCTCTCTCTCTCTCTTTCTCTCGCTCTCTCACTCTGTCGCTCTTGTTCATCGACACCGACAAAGGAAGCCCCGAATGACCGCAGGACATTTGTTCGGCCACAAAGCTTCCGATAAAACAATACCACGACGAGTGTCCTGCCAATGTGGCCCCGAGGCGCACGAATCGGATGACGAGATGGTTGGAAAAAGGGAAGGGAGACCGTTACTGACAAAGTTTTATGTTTCCGACAGATAACATCAACAATGGGAGTGGCGGTTTGGAGCAGCAAGCAAAAATCGAATAAAGAAATGGCTTTCTCCGAACGCCGAAATGGTTCGCAGCCGTGATGCCCCAAGAAAAGTGGCTACTTTCGCTTCCTCGAATTGACCAAAAGCCGGCGTAGGGCTTTGTTTCGTTTCACCGGTGAGCGAGCGTGAAGCGAAACGGGTGAACGGAGAAGGTGTTTAAAACTTTTGCTCCCGCCTTCCCAAAAATACCGACCACGAAGGACGTCGGATCGAATAAAACTTCGCTCGGGAGGAGGGCGGAACAGCGCGAATTAAAAGCAGGAAAAGGCTGCTGGCGCGAACGGAAACGAGCAGACATTGATTTAATTGTAATTTACTGCGTACCTCACGGTTCGGTTTTCCCCACCCTCCGTGCTTTACGTGGGTTTATTTGGAGCGAAAACAAAAAAAAATATTTCCCCTAAAACCACAGCATCTTGCTGGCGAAGGTTAAAACATGGGAAATTGACCAGACCAAAGCTGGGTTAATTAATAATGAGGCTAGTTGAGGGGTTTGGAGCCGGGTCGAGTTTTGTAAGATGGAGCAAACCAATCCTCCTAAAAATGGGGGATGAATTTTCCATGAGAGGAAATAGGTTTTTCTGTTGTTGCGAGGGCTTTTATAGAAGCCAATGGTTCGCTTTTGCTCCGCTTTTATCATGTTCGATGAATTGGTGAATCGATGAGAAAATAAATGATGCCTTTGTCGTACTCTTTTTCCCGCTGTCTCCATCGTTCTGTCTCTTAAGCAAACGAACAGATTGGAATTGGATTTTCTTTGGCCATCAAACAGCGTAACCCTCCCCCCACCCCATTCATATACGGCTCCCGGTGGAGCGCTTACATCGACATCCATGTTCGGCATCGATAGCTTTTTGATAACCCGGCGAATCAAAAGCCCCACGATCGGCCCCGCGAGGTTTGGCGAACGCGAAACCGCGCGGACGAACAAATCGTTCGCGAAGTGTGCTCAGTGCGCGAAGAATAAAAGATGCTTCCCAGCCCAGGGTGGTGGATCAATTTCGGTGGCGGTGGAGCACGGATGCGTCTCCCCAGGAGTGGCCCGGGTGAAATGTAGCTCCCGATGGTGCCGAGGGAATTTTACACGAACTCATGCTCGTCACTGATGATGATTTCATTTTTTATGCTAATGATTACGCCGTATTAAGCCGTATCATAATTCATCCCGACATTCGATGTCTCATCTGGGCGCCCATGTGTCATCTATTTTACATTTCTGCAAGTCCTGGTGGGCATCCCCGGCCCCCGAGTGGCTCCGACTGGGTCACAAAGGCACAAGCGAAGCCGTAGCATATTACATTATTCGGAAGCATGCGGCACGAAATCATAATAACTTTACGAGATATGAATAACGCGACACGGGGGAATATGCTTTCTTTATAATGCGTTCGCTTTACGGTATGGCTGATATGGGGCGCTCGCCCGTGAGGCAGCAGGTTTTTCTCGCTGGCGAAGACCGAATAATTGATAAATTTTATTCATTTTCCGGTTCTGGCGCAACGGGCAGAGTTTGTTTTAGGGAAATTAATAACAGCGTGTGTGTGACCTGGTTGGTTTGGTTTAATAAAGTAAACGGTTTAATGCGGCGGAAGCTATGACGTTGATGAATGGAAGAAGGCCCTGCAAGATTACTTTCTACAGCTTGCTTGTTTGTGTTTTGGGTGTATCGTTGGGAGCAAATTTTACGACGAAGAATCGGGAAAGGGTTCGGGTACTTAAGCAGACTGCATCAGATTAAACCCGTTTTCATTTCCTCGCCAAACTTCTGGAGTAGAAAGTGCTTGCCAGTATTTTACATTGCTTAAGAACCATGAATAGATCATTTTCTCCCGTTTTGCTCCTTGAAATGTTTGAAGTATTCTTTTTCATTTAACTAGATACACGAACTACACCCTGTCACTCAACCGTGACTTCCGAATTTAATATCTCACTAAACTCAAACCGGACAGCAAATGAAAAGATCCATGAGCTTTGGAATTGAATTTCATGTTACTTTACGAAAAAGTCGCCTTTTTCAGCAGGCTTCCTTCTGAGAATTATCCTCATTCGCAGTAGAAGCGTTATGATGAATTGAAGCAAATGTTTGCTTGACAAAATTGTCGGCAGAAGGTAGAAAATTATTTTTTTTATTTCTTGTGTTTCTTTTATGTATGAATAAAAGAATTCTTTTGAATTCTTTTGACAGTCATTGTAGTGAATCGTGCATGTTGCTGTCGGTTCTGTTGAGAGAAACAAGTCTAGTAATGTATTCATCAAATGTGTTTCGTATTTTCTGCATGCTTTAAATGAAAAAAAAAATAATATTAAAGACTTGAATT
The DNA here is from genome assembly GCA_000473445.2 of Anopheles farauti. Lineage (NCBI taxonomy): Eukaryota > Metazoa > Arthropoda > Insecta > Diptera > Culicidae > Anopheles > Anopheles farauti. The sequence continues at coordinate 6,029,783 of KI915045.1, forward strand.
TGTTTGTTTTATGTAAATTTGTTTTGAAATTTAGAATAATTTTCAAGAAATTAAGCACGTAATGGAGTTGCTGCTATAAATAGCATCAAATTCACCAAATTGTAATTCGATTCTCTTATGATTACATCGTTGCATGAGAAAAGTTCCATCTTCCACAGATGTTTACAAGTATGTGAAACTTTACACATGCTCCGGTCATAGTTTCCCATTGATACTAACATTTACATGCGCTTCTCTTATGAAAGCCGCCCGAAAATAGAATAAAACTAATTCCTTTCAATCCAACCATACCTCGCGGGCTGAATCCAACCCTCTTCCAGCGGCTTCCCATTTCGCATTTGTACCGCTTTGTGCGAACAGTATTTTATTCACATTACCAACAAGTCAACACAACAATAAACAACCAAGAACCATGCCGGCAGCACTTAAAACTTCATTACTTAGTAACGAAACCAAACGTTGGCAACGTCGGCGTAGCGTGGGCAAAAGTTTCACCAAGCACAGCAAGGCGATCGGATTTCGGGCGGCGAAACTTACCCACGTACCCATCACTACAACTGTTTTGCGAATTAAAAAAAAAACACACTCACACACTCACAAAAGCCCCGAAGGCTTGCGTTGAAAGTTGTTTCGCGCTGAGTTTAATGCGAAATTGCACAGAGACATGGGCTCGCAGCCGAACATGCGTTTGCGTTTAGCAAGTTTCAGTGTTGTTTTATCTTTTTCGTTCGCTACATTTTACACAACATGCGAACGCGTTGGAAGGGCGTGAAGAAAATTACGTTAAGCCACTCGGGCCCCATGTCCTTTGGGGCACAGGGTTCCCTCTTCTCACGGGGTGGCGATTTATGCGTTCATTGTCGCTCAACGGTACCCTAAATCTCGGCGCCCGTGCCCCTTATCAAAGGCCTTTACGAGCGCCAAACCGTCACCCATCACCTCCCCACCCGGGTGGCGGCTGCAAATCAGCAAACGAAATGGACCCATAAATTAGATTAACGCAGTCGGGCAAACCCCGCCGGGAGCCCGACCTTCCCCATTTGGTGGCCCCGGATCGTGACCTCCTACCTGTTTTTTTCCTTCTTTCTTTCTTCAGCTTCTTTTGACATCCGTGAAGCGCCCATAATTTAATGATTATTTTCGCGCAGATCTTTCACGGTGTGATTTGCGAGCTCATTTTACGCGAGAAGCGGTGGGTTCCGTTTCGAAGCTTGTATTAAGTGTTATTTTAATTCGTTGGCCGGGTGGGCGGATGTGGGCGGCAGTTGTCAAAGCAAGATAAGCGTTCGCGTCGCGGTTCGAGAAAGCGAGATGACCTGCCGACGATTTGTAATGATCCGTCGAGCAACAGATGCGTTAGGTGTAGATTGAAATGTGCTGGACCGGGTGGGAACGAGAATGGCCGTGAGGAATGGGAATGATGATGGGCAGTAAAGTGAATCCAAAGTGTGCTTTGCCATAATGAGATGTGTTTCCTTGGTTTCAGTGGCCGGTTTTCCATGAACTGAGCCGATTAAAGCGAGTAAAACCAGCGTAGAAGAAATGTTTTTACATAATTAGCGAGCGATGTGCTATTTTATAATTAATTTTTTAAATGTATTTTCCCATCGCATTAAAGATGTACTTTCGCCAAAAGTCTTCTAGTTCAAATAGCTCCAATTGCACTAGGAATATTATGTGCTCTTAGAGTGATAATTTCAACGTTTTTCACGTATGAAAACAAGGGGGTTTTGAACAACTTTAGTTGCTTTCGAATATTCGTGTTTGAATTTCAATTGTTAGACGCGTCTTCACATTTCTATCTTCATTAGTCTCCATGCTCCAATGGGCGACGTGCGCGTGAAATTACGTCATACAACCAACAACACCTCACGACCGTATCGACATGACCGTTTCCATCTCGGTACAGTCCAGTCCATTCCCACTAATCGGCTGGGGTTTGCCGATTGTTAAAAGCGTTCCGTGAGACAAAAGACGACACCAGCCATCAGTGACCCGGTTAGCCTGATCTCATCGCTGCGGATGCTGCCGACATGCTGACGGTGGCGATATTACATAATAATCCTTTTATGGATGCCAACGCGTGACCGTCGTTCGCAACCGCACCGCACCCGGGGGCGAGGAACGTTTCACGTTCGCGTTCCAAAAGGTAAACTTTGCGTTCGTCATTAAAAATTCCAACCATGTTTACATGCTGCCAGTCCTGTCTGTCCTGCCGGACTGCCACCCGATCCGTTCATTACGATGGCATACCGTGGAATTTATGCAACGGGTCTAAGCAGGTGCCGGTGGAAATGAGTGCTAGCCACCGGGAGCTAGGAAAAGCCCGACCGATCGATGGATTGAACGCGAGCCAACAGGTCAACAAACTGTATCACTTATCCGCTGGCTCGAATCAACTGGCTGACGGTACCGAACGGTGCCCAGTTTAATCTTCTCAAACATGAAATTTGAATTTCATATCGCCCGTAACGCTCACGAGGTGCTGCTCCTGCTACCGTGCACGGGCAGAAACGCAAGCTTCAGTCGGTTCGAAATCCGCACCCGTGGAGGTTGGATTTATGGTTCTTCTTCAGCCAGTGGCCAAGCGAGCACACTTGACTCGGTCGGTACACTAATCTACCTATTCTTTTGATCTGATCTGATAGTGTTTCCCAACTCACCGCAAGAGCTCTCCCGGTCAGTTACTTTAGGGTTGAGTGGCGAAAGGTTTCTTGCCGGAGTTCAGTTCAAGTTTCGCACACGGTTTGAACAAATTGAGCCCGCAAATGAACATGGTACTTTGGCAGGAAGGAGAGACACGCTATTGTTTCCCTGCTTGGAGATAAAATAGTGATGGGTAGCTCTGTTTATATTTATTAATAAAAACAGCGGGAGAACGTACTTTTATGATTTAATCAAATAAATGGAAATTTCATTTCACTTGATAGTTGATCTGAATGTTAAACGATTACAATATGTTAACATAATTCATGTTCATACGAAGATCAATTTGATTCATGTTAACAAATTTCATATGAATAATTTGATTAAAATGTTAAACAATAGCAATTTTATAGTCCTTGTTTTTCGAAGCTGTTACACATAAATATTGCGCCTTAAAGTATGCAGTGTTATGTTGTTTTATCACATACTTTAACGCTTGAAAGTTGGTTAAAAATAACTGCAGATTTATATTTTTTTCTGGTAAACAACAAACAAAGCGAGAAGCTTATCTGATTTCTTTAAATTTTGGTAATCACTATATTTTGTTTCAAACAAACGCAAACAATTTTACTTAAACATAATAAAAGAACTATTATTTTTTCAGATTGTTATATTTTGTTTGATTGCATGAATTATTTGTTTACTTAAAACCAAATGCGTTCTACTAGGAAAAGGCAGCCTTAACTGAAGTCAACGAAGCTAACCAGACCCAAAACGTTTGGCGTTGGTCCATCACTAAAACGACGCTCCCTTTCCCAACACCCACACCGGCCAGAAACGGTTTGGTTGCAAAAAGAAGAGCGAATTTGTTTGTGGAAATAATAAAAATCAAACATGCTCGGCAAGCATAACCTCTCACAAAAGGCCACAGTCCGGTGTTGGGTCAGAGGTGCCGTAGAACACACCCTCACAGCATGCGTGCGGTCCGAAATGGTCGAAAACTAAATTTTAATCATCATTCAAAGCCATCCGCACCGAACTTCACCTGGCACTGCCGATGCCAGGCGATGCCAAATTCCTGGTAGCTGGAAAGGATTGTTTGAACTAGTGGTCGGCGAACAAAAAACACACCTGAGTGCCTGGGTCTGGGTGTAGACACATGCTAAAGTAATGAGTGTGCTTCGGGCTTGGCTCTGTACGTCCAATAACTGGTCTAATGATAACGAAGGCTTTGAAGAACGCATGTTGGCTTCTGGCAGGAGGCGGAGCACGTTGGTCGAGAGTACTTGTTTGTCCTCGGAGACCTTTTGGGAGATCACAGTTTTCGTTTGTTTTCGTGTGCCCACCGGGAGTTGACGGGTGAGTTCATGCGAGTTAGTGTGGTTTTTACAGTTTTCAAAACCATTCTTGTGAAAGGTTGTTTTTTAAAGTTTCCAAAGTTCACCGTGCACACCTGTAGAAAATGTATGTCTGCGGAAAAAGTCGGATCTTTTACTCTCTCTTACTCTCCCTCTCTCTCTCCTTGGTCTCTTCATGGTCTGGAGAGACTTGCGGTTGTAATTGGGATGGATTAAAACTTACCTCCTGTTTCGTTCCCGCCGTTCGTTTGCGCACGTTTGTAGTGGAATTAAATTAGAACGAAATAAATCAACCCCGAATGGTACGGGGGCACGCAAATACGATTACGACCAGTGGTTAAGGGGTGGAAAATAACCTGTTAGCGCCGAAACCAGGGCCGGCCACGCGAAGGTATGGCCGGGGAGTTCCCTCGTTCCAACGTTAGCGGAAAAGTTGGGTTCTGCCCGAAAGGTGCTACTGCATCCAAATATTCATTGAACTTCCCGCTAGTACTCTCAGTTCGTCGGAGCCTATGCCGCAAAAGTGGAATAATGAAAACAGCAACGTTTCGGATGAGGG